>VDFB02047230.1:314501294-314546018 GCA_007258455.2 Sequoia sempervirens | reverse complement strand
CATCTTTAGAGGTGGACGATCACTTATTGGAGGAGATCCAGGCATGTCCTCCATAGGTTTTGATGTGCCTTCTTCACCCTTCTTCTTCAATGCACATGAATTTTGAAAGAATTATTTTCTTCCCCTATATCTTCATCTGATGAGATGTCAACATTGTCTCTGGTTTTAGTTTCTTCATTACTGGTGGAGGTACTACTTCTTCTATTCCTTTTCAACTATTTCTCTTCTTGCAAGCTAAGATCAATTTATTCTTTTATATCATCACTTATGTTCCTTTTTCTATTTGCCTTTTTCTTTAATCTTCTTCTAGGGGTGGTAGATGGTGCAATAGGGGGTACATTTCTTTTCTTAGAGGCTTTGGTGTTGGGTCCAAAGGAAGCAGTTACATTAAATTCCACTAGGGAAATGTGATCTACCTTCTTTCCTTTTACTACTGCCACTATACCGGGTGTTTCAGGTAATGTAGAAGTAGTGGTGGAAGGTTCTCTTCCTGATATTCTAGGCCCAAATGGAATTTCAACTGTTCTAGTCATATTCTCATCAACAACTTCCCTTAGCCTTTCAACATCATCCTTAGAAATTGAATGCATTTCGAAGAATCCCTCAACATTTTTATTTACCCTTTTAATCCTTTGAGGTTCTAAAATTTCCAAATGCACTTATGTTGACTTCTCTTCATGTGTACCATGTCGGGGTTGAATGGGATCCTTAGGGTTGCTTAACAACATTTCAATGTGATTCTTAGCTATTTGTTCATCATCAATTGCATATCCTAGAGCTATATCCATAGAGTTCTAGGTTTTATTGCCTCTATAATACACTCATCAATAGGCACTAGAAAAGTTATCTCCTTTGCATATTTCTTGACTAATCTCCTTGGAACTCTATCTCTTTCATACATATCCTAAAAAATATGAAGAATGTAGTTAAAGCACCATTCTGTGATTTGAAGTCTCCAAGGCTATGTAAATGTTCAAAGATTTGATGTGCCACCGGTCTCTTGTGATTCCATTTAATGTTTTTCTTTCCAGGTAGCTCCCTCAGAAAGTAAAATAGTAAACAAAGTACCACTGTACCAAACTTGAATGGATATTTCTTTGTCATAGTCTGGTTCAAGTTATCCATAAGTTGCTACCAAATCAACTCACACAAATCATACTCCCTTCCATTAACCACCATGCCATATGAAACATAAATTATAGTTGCAGACACCAAATTACCTTTGTTGGTAAAGTATATTTTCTGACCAACCATGATTGTAACATACCTCATAGTAAGGTTTGTAATGGGTTTGGTTGTTAATGCTCTCCCATCATATGTGGCACCAGTTAGTTTCATAACCACATCATTTTTCACAACTTTTAGCACTAATATAGGTCCAATGTCACAAATACCAGTCACAGTTTCAATCAACTACTTGGTAATTAATCTAGCTACACTTGTCTATACAAATTTATTGTGCACTCTGCTAAGTGTCATCCTTACAAACTTTGCATCCATTTCACTACAAAAGTATGGGAACCAATTCCATATATCTAGCTTCTACTGTACAAGATTTTCATATTCTGGCTTTACCGAGGAATCATTTCTAATTAGCTCATTTAGCAAGTGATCCTTGATTACTTGAAGATCAAATTCTTCCAATTCCATATGAATGTAGGTTCTAGTATCCTCAGTGGGTAAGACACTTCTTGGAATTTGTGAAAACACACCCATGGGGCCCATTTCATAAACCTTCCATGAAAATATTCTGAATTTTGGTCAAGGTCTCTTAGAGGTCTCAACCACAGTGGGAGTGGCTATTTTTCCCTTAATTTACTTGTATAAGCTTATGAAAATTTCTTCTAATTAAAGCCCACAAAGTACAAATAGCTATAAATACCTTTTTCAAACTTCGACGAAAACTAGGGTTTAATACTAGATACTCTAAATCACCTTCAACTCGCTTCAACTCTCTCTACTTTCTTTCAAATGTGTAAAAGTGATTTAACTCAACTTGATTTTTCACATTATGCCTTACCGATTTTCCCTAATTTTGCATTAAATGCATTCCACCTTCAAAAAGTTGATAAACCCTTATGAATACTCTATAAAGCCTAAAATGCTTCACAAATCTCCAAATTTGCATCTTTTCTATTCGAATGTTTTTCAACATCTTCAGAATGATAATTCACATCACATATCTTTCTTCCACTTCTTGAAACCTCTTATATCATGGTTTTATTAGATTTCTATGTAAATGCTCCCCCTAAATCCAGCACTGGGTTCAGTTTTTAGAAGAAATATCTACACTAGATGTAGGCACAAATGTATTTGATTCATCCTTATTCTTAGGTTCTTCCTTTTTCTTCCAAATCTTTTCCATTTCCTTTTTGACTTTAGTAGGATCCACTTTATTCATAGGTTTATTCCTTTGTTCTAGATTATATTTCTTCCCATTCTTGCTTTTGCAGAATCTCAAAATATGTCCTAGTTTGTTGGAGGTGTAGCACACAACATTTTTCCGACCAAACTGATTTGCATTTAACCTTGATTTGCACTAGTTAACTTTATGTCCAAATGCATAAAATTTGTAGCAATAACCTTGGAAATATGCAATCATTCTACCACTATTGAATCTATTCATCGTTATCAGACTTATGCAGTCATTAGCTCTATGCCCAAATTTCTTGCAAGAAAAAAATTGTCTAGAAAAGAATCCAACATTTTGATTCATTCTACTTCTACATTTTGTTTCCCTATGACCAAATTTATCACATGAGAAAAAAACACCATTAAAAGATGGGTACCTTTGAGCATTAGGTTGTCTGATAGGAATCCTTCCGATATTGCTTCTTTGATTCTTGATCTGTTTGTCATTTCCTTGAGTCTTCCTTTGATTGTCAACCTTCTTAGGAGTTTGATTTTCCTTTGAACTTTTTCCTTCTTCAAGTCCTAAACCACCTTTATCCTTAGAAGGTTTCTAAAATGCAGTCAACTCATCAAGCAATGTTGGAATTGCTTTGAATTTATCCTCATGAGCTCTTGCTTTCTCCAAGTCATACCTTAGAGTTACCAATTCTTGTTCAAGCTTTGTACATTCATCAACCTTGCTCTGAGTTTCAGCTCTCTGATAGCCATTAATTATTTTATTTTCTTTCACTTGCACCTTTAGTCTGATGATGTTTTCATTTTCTTTCTTCAACTGATCACTAACTTCTCTATGTCTTTCTTTGAAATTCTTGATTTTCTCTCTCAATTTTTTGACACATTCATTTGCTTCTTTTAAATTCTCCCTTAGAGTTTTCTTCTCATTTTGAATTTTGTCTAGATCTTCAAGAGCAACATGGAGTTCTTCAATTGCAAAGATCTCTTCTAAAGGAACATGATACTTTTTATCAACCATGTGTTCAAACTTCAAGATCTTACTTAATTTTTTAAACTTTTTCAAAGGAACCAGGATCTAATACCAATTGTTGAACACCTAGAATACTGAGAGGGGGGTGAATCAGTATTCTACTAAACCATTTAGCTGCTAACCATTCAATAATTAAAACATATCTAACTGAAATTGTAAACAAAGACATGAAAGGAATCATAACACCACATGACACATGAACACTAGGATTTTTACGTGGAAAACCCAAAATGGGAAAAAATGACGGTGAGGATTAATTCACAATATGGTATAACTGGTTCAAAGATATTACAAGGGAACATTGCTAGGAAACACTGTTCTTGAAAGGCTCACAACCCGAAAAGATTACAAAAGGAGTGTGGCTTACTACCAAAATGATGAAATGATAGAATACGCCTTCTATGTGCTGAGTTTAGTTCCAATTAAGCTTTGAAATACAAAATCCTACACTAGTTTGTAGGTTCACTGCTAATGCATACAACTTCGCACAATATCACACTATTGCGCATCACTAATTATTACTTGTTTCATATCTCACATCTTCTACTAATTTCAATACAAAAAAATGTTTCATTTATATATGCGGTTACAACTACATACATCAATTAGGTCGGCCTAATTGAGTGTATACATACTTAATTCAAAATAGCTTTGTTAGTTCAAACCAAAAATTCTTTTGTGCTCAAAACAAAACGTACAATATTAATTGTTTATAATAGTCTTAAACAACATATTAAAATCACATAGATTGATCTTCTAATATACACAATTCCAGAGTAGATTATTGGATCAGAGTAACAAAAAAACTGTTTACTAGATGGACAAAAACTATCATCAACCAATATTGGCATTGATGACAACACTAGAGGGCTTATTCTTCATTCTTCTAACAACATGACCATGTACCTTTAGATGAAATGGTTGTATGTTCCATTGTTTTTGGGAAAGAGCTCATTAAAGTTTTTCATTTTTTCGCACTTAAATCTCTTAAGAGATCACTGGTATAATGTAGCCTAGAATGATCCAACATGATAGGGTGCAAAATAGGATCTTTCCTAGCATAAAACCACACACCCAAATATGTTGGAACTATTGGTTTGGTCACACAATGAATAGAATGAAAATTCTGCCACTTTGCAACTTTCTCTTCAATGCATTTGACACTTTTTGCAATGTGCAAAAACTTGTCACCACAGCCAAATGGATTGGAGATATGGAAAAATGAGAGATGTTATTGTAGAGGGACCCTACATGACCTTGGTCCCTTTAGAAAGAATGGTTGTAAGTGTCACATTTTTTGAGAAGAGCTTGTCAAAGTTTGCCACTTTTTTTGCACTTAGGTCTTTTGAGAGAAATCACTAGTACAATGTAGCTTAGAATGATCCAATACATTGGGGGTACAAAAAGGAACCTCTCCTAGCATAAGCATGCCCACTTGGATGTGTTGAAACTGTCAGCTTGGTCGCACAACGAAGAACCTTGCAATTTTCTCTTCAATACATTTGTCTCTTTTTGCAATGTGCAAAAAATTGTCACCATGACCAAATGGATTAGATATATTAAAAACTAAGAGAGGTTATTGTACCAGGACCCTACCTGACCTTGTACCTTTATAAAAAATGGTTTTAAGTACCATAGTTTCTAAGAATTAAAGAGCACATCAAAATTTTCCACTTTTTTGCACTTATGTCTCTTAAGAGAAACTGTCAGGACAATGTAGCTTGGAATGATCTCCAGCATGTTGGGTTGTGAAATAGGAATTTTTCTAGCATAAACCTACCCACCTAGACATGTTGAAACTGTCATCTTGGTCACACGATGAACATAACAAAAATTATGCCACCTTGAAACTTTCTCTTCAATCCCTTTGATATTTTTTGTAAGATGCAAAAAATTATCACCACAACCAAATGGATTGGAGATATGAAAATTGGGGAGAGGGTATTGTAGAAGGACCCTACATGACCCTAAGCCTTCAAGCATAATGGTTGTGAATCCTACAATTTTTGAGAAAGAGCTCATCAAATTTTTTCACATTTTTGCACTTAAGGCTCTTAAGAGATCATCAGTATGATGTGGCTTGGAATGATCTGACATGATGGGTTATGAAGCAAGACCTTTCCTATTACAAATAGCTACCGCAGACTAAACAGTAGTAGAACACTTCATCCTAGAAGCATAGAATACATAACAATGAGATATAACATTAGAAAATCAACTATCTATACACACCCTCACATGAAAACTGAACTAAAATATTGCATAGAAACTAAGAGCACATCCACCAAGCTATAGGAGTAAAAACATCAATGTGGAGAAATGTGGAGTATTTTCAAGACGAGTCTAGAAAACCGGTAAAGCTGTCAATGCACCACAAATATGAAAAACCTCTTTAGCAACATAGGTGACCAAAAAGATAAGGGTGAAACATCCACAGAGCACAAACATTGAATCCCAAACCACCAGATCATATCTTCAAGAACAAAGGAATGCAAAGCATTCTCCCAAATATTTTTCAAAGTATCTACCTAAAACAAAGACTTTCACCAACTTGCGGAGATTAGAAATTCCTTTCAACAACACATACTTCCTTAGAAACAATAGAAGAGGGCATACAACATACTAGAGACCATCAACAAAATCAAAGATAGGACATCTAACCAATGCCAGCCAATCATGATAGAGTATCAACAACATTAAACTAAAAGAACCAATGATAGCCCAAACTCAGTGTAGACACATGTATCAATAACAACCAATGCTAAACAATGATCTCACAAACATGTGCAACTATCTCCCCAAGTGTTGAAAACCAATTTCAACAAACTCACCAAGTGTTGACATCACAACAACCTCCTCAAGTGTTGACATCAATGACAACCAATTCCAACACTAGTTTGAATTGTAACTAGGTGGGTTTATTTTGGTGTATATTATGAGCTCATTTCATGCGGGATAGTTTGATAAGTTGGTGCCATAATTAGTGTGTCTCTTTGTGTTACTAATGAGCTATCATTAGTCCTATTTTTCTCTAAGGATTTAATTTTTGTATGCTTTATAAATTGTTTCTTGTATGATCCACAATTGCAAACTACATCAAATATTTTAAAAAATATAACAAATAGATCATTGAAAAATAAATAACAAATTTGATGTATTTAAGATCATGCTCCAAGACAAGTTAAAATTTTCCTAATATATTTACTCTAACCAAGAATTGAATTTAATTTTATAGAACACAATACATAGTTGAGAGGGAGTACCCCTCCTAGGAGTGAGACAATGCTAGTTGCAATGTAATCAATTATATCTATCGTGCTAACAATTTGTTTAGAATCATTACCATTTTAGTGATTGTCAAAGAAAACGATATTGTCTTAATCTTTATGTTTATTTATAGCATGTAGAGGCAATGCCTATCCAACATGCTAGATGCGTTTTTTACAACAATAATTATTATTTAGAATTTAAAAGTATCAAATATTAAAATTTTGATAAATTAATAATTATTTGGGTAATATATACAACATTCTAGATAAAATAGATATTTTAAACAGTTTGTAGATAAATATGTATTCTATTATTTATTTATATTGGTCAAATTTTCTAGAGTTTATTAGTGCTTGCTAGTGAGATCACAAATAGAACGTAAAATAAACATATGATCCATGTTCTCAAAAATGCCATACATAATACCATAAAATATCCAAATCACAAGAAGTACTACTACACCAAATATCTATAGACTTACTTTTCACGATTTACAAAACAATTCTCACATATTATATATGAATGTTGTTAAATTTTTCATTTTGAAAATATGACATGAATATAATGATTATTTATATTCTTATTTGCAATTTGCATTCCAATGTGTCAATATGTCCAATGTTTTATAACAAACATAATTAATTTTGATATGATACATCAAATAATATTTTAATATTTGTTGGAATTTGTTCAAATTAGAAAACAATTATCTTTGTGTAAGTTCTCTTCCATTATTTGGTTTTAAAAGAAAAGATGAAATTTCCCATGAAACTAAGCCGACTTCCAAATAGTAATGGAAAAGTCTTTAGACTACGGGAATCGTCTTTCTCAACATGAATTTTTATTTATTTAAAATTACATAATAATTTCTCTTAACTTTCCCTAGGGTTTTTTAGAAGGGTAGGGAGAGACTAGGGTGATGTGAGGATCTTTTCAACTATATTATGTTTGAGGTCAGAACATACAAGAAGCATATTCCAAAATAGTCAAGTTAATGAAAATAACATACAAGAAACATATTCCAAAATAGTCAAAGTTAATGAAAATACAAACATGATTTGATTTAAAAGCATGGAAATATTTCCTAAATATCTTTCCTTCAACATGGCATTGCTAGAAATCTTTAAGTAAAATTTAATTTTATGAAACACAATCACATTTTTCTAAAATATATATGCACTCCTCTCCCAATCATGGCTATGAATGGGTGTTTGAGTAATCATGTATATTAATTGATTATTATTTCCTAAATATCTTTCCTTCAACATGGCATTGCTAGAAATCTTTAAGTAAAATTTAATTTTATGAAACACAATCACATTTTTCTAAAATATATATGCACTCCTCTCCCAATCATGGCTATGAATGGGTGTTTGAGTAATCATGTATATTAATTGATTATTATTTCTTATGTATATTAATTGATTATTATTTCTTTGTGGTTTGCACACCAATGATTGATCTCTTTGGTGTTGCATATTGTGTTGAATTGGTTTTCTAGGAAAATAGTGGATATCTGGTGAACAAGGCTTGTTATCTTACTTGTGTCATGTGCTTGAGGGTATGTTCCAACATATGAAGTTGTGTTAAGATGCATTTTATTTCTTACCTATCATGTTGAGAACTGCATTGAGTAAATTCAATTGCAAGTGTGTTTTTTGGTTGATTGGTATTGTGCTACATGTTTCATCTACATGTTTCCTTGTTGTCAACTTGGGTTGATGTGTGCCAAAATGTGAGTTATTTGGGATCACATTAGAAGATGTAATAAGATTGTTTTTGGTCCTCTCTATCTTCTAGAGAGGACCAAATGATTATTTTTTGACTGACTTGTTGAGATAATTGTTTAATTGATGTTTTGAGATCTTGTAGAGGATATAAATGCAAGAAAATTTCAATTGCAAGTTGAGAGAGTGTGTGTACATGTACGAAGATGAATTGAAGTGTGAGTTGTAGAAAGAAAAGGGAAATGAGCTTTAATGCCTTAGTTAGCAAAGTGTATTATTGGAAAATGTTGTAATTCCAAAATATTCATGTATCCTGCTCTAAGATAGTGAATCTCATCAGGTCTAGAGGTTGTAATTTTTATCTTTCCCTGGGGTTGTGCACCTAAGTGATGCAAGCCTCTTATATCTTTCCCTAAGGTTGTGTGCCTTAGCCTGCAAGTCCAAAGGCAGTGAGCCTTAAACAACATTATATTTTTTGTAAGTAGTGAACTTCATATATTGTGAGTTCATTGTCTAGTGTTATCTTGTGCATGTGTGTTCATTATCTTATCTTTCATTGTTGTTGATTTAAAGAAGTGTTGCAGATCTAGTTAAGGGTTTTTGATCTTGTCAATAGTTTGATTTTTCATTTTGCTAATGGGTTTAAGGTATGAAAGGATTTAAGTTTTTGTCAATATTAATTCACCCCCCCTCTTAATATTTAGGCATTTTCAACAATTTGTATCTGAGCCAAGTTCCTCTAAAGAAGCTTAATCACTTGAGGAAAGGTCCAAGATGGCACATAATGGAGATTACAAAGGTCCAAGGTTTGATGGGAAAAATTACACCTTTTGGAAGTTGATAATGGAAGGACATCTAAACTCTCTAAGGTTTGGTGTTTTTCAATCTGTCAAGGATGGTTATACTACTCCAGTTGCTTGTCCTACATATGCAGTAGAGATCATGTTGTATGAGAACAATACCAAGGCTATGAATGTTATTTTGTGTGGGTTAGTTGATTCAAAAATTTTGAAGGTGATGAATTGTAGTTTTTCTAAGGATTTCTAGGGAAAATTAGCAGCATCTATGAAGGAGACAATAAAGTAAAGCAAGTAAAGATGCAAATCTTCAAGAGTAGATTTGAGACCCTATGGATGATTTAGGATGAAGAGATTGTTGGTTATATGCTTTAGGTGGATGAAGTAGTTACTGGAATTTGATGACTTGGTGGAGAAGTGAAAGAAGATGATATTGTAAAGAAGGCTTTGAGATGTCTCCCAATATCTTATATTCATAAGGTATCTACTATTGAGGAGCCTAAGGACTTGGATAAATATTTAGTGGATGAGATGTTTGGTGCTTTCACAACCTTTGAAATGAGAGAATTTGAAAAAGATGTTCCAAATAAAGAAGAAGCATTCAAAACCAATAAAAAGACAGAAGATGAAGAAAATGATCATAATGATGAATTTGAAGAGGTTGAAGAAAAAATTGTGAGAAGATTGAAGAAAGGAACCAGAAAATACAACTTAGGTAAGTTGCCTTTCAAGTGTTTCAATTGTGGGAGGATTGATCATTTTACATCTAAATTTCCTTATAAATAATCAGATGATAGTAACAAAACTTGTATAAGTTCAAAATTAATTTTTGTTCCAAGGAGAGTAGTTGTTCCTTAGAAGATGAGGAAAATGATTCAAATGATGAAACCCTATTCATGGTTTTGAAAGACAAAAAGGGTGATATTAAAAAATGTAAGAGGTTTGGTACTTTGCAGGCTAACAAAAATAATGAAAGATTTATGGCTATGTGGATTGCCTTTTATGTAAAGGAAGAAGCAAATGTTTTGGTGATTGACAATGATTGCTCTAACCACATGAATGGTGACAAGGGAAGGTTCATCAATCTTAAGAAGTGTAGTGGTGGAGCTGTCAATTTCGGTGATGATGAATCAACACAAATTTGTGGAAAGGGTGCTATAATAATTGATGGAAAGAGGGGGACTAAGGATGTCCTCTATGTCAAATTTCTAAAGAATAATATTCTTAGTGTCAGTTAGATGCGTAGCAAAGGATACAATCTTAAATTTCATGCCAATGGTTGTGAGATCAGGAATACTAGTTGTTGAAAGTGCAAGGACAAATGAAAATGTCTATCATCTAAAGGAGGAAAATGGAAGAATATACTTATTAGATCAATCTGGTGAGTTTTGGTTGTGGCACAAAAGAATGGGACATATCAAATTTGACAATATGGTGAATATCAGTTCTACTCATACAACGAGAGATATGCCTAAGATAACTAAGCTTGCAAAACACATTATGCAAGAAGTGTCAAATGGGAAAGCAAACAAAGACAAGTTTCAAGAGCAAGGAATGCTCAGCCACAATGCCATTAGAGCTGATCCACACTGACTTGTGTAGACCTACAAAAACAAGGAGTCAACAAGGTGAAAGGTACTTCATGTTGTTTATTGATAATTATAATAGAATGTCTTAGGTTACATTTTAAAGGGATAAATTAGAAGCTTTTGATAAGTTTAAAATCTTCAAAGAAAAAGTTGAGAATGAAATGGATGCTAAGATAAAATGCTTAAGTTTAGATAGAGGATGTGAAATTAATTTAAATGAATTTGATTTTTTTAAGGTTATGGTATTAGGAGACATCTTTCTACTCCTTAAACCCATCAACAAAATAGGGAAGTGGAGAGGAAGAACATGACTATGCAAGAAATGGCTAGGACTATGTTGAAAGATGCTGATCTGTCTGATATATATTGAAAGGAAGTGATTCATGCTATTGTCTATTTTCTTAACAATGTGTAGTTGAGGGTCAATAGCACTAAGATCCCTTTATCAACTATGATATGATAGGCCTCCCATTATTAAATACTTTAGGATCTTTGGAAGAAAATGCTACATCAGAAGAGATGAATAATACATTAAAGTAGAAAGTTTGATTCAAGGTGTGACGAAGGGATCTTCCTTGGTTACTCAACTAGAAGCAAGGCTTACCTAGATGCTACAACATGAGATTGGGAAAGACAATTGAAAGCAAAAATGTTATAATAGATGAATATTTATATCAGATCTCACAAGAACTATAGGTTTATGGATTTGATATACATCCCTAGATTGAAGAATAAGAAGAAGAGAAATAAGAGAAAAAACCAGAACCAAATAAAGTTCTTAAGACTCCATCAATGTACGTTTAGAAGAATCATTTTGTAGATTAGATCCTTGGAGACAAGAATGAAGGTGTAATAACTAGGAGAAGGTTTGCAAAATTAAGTGAGCAAGTGAACTTATGTTTATTTTCAAAGGTAGAACCCAAGAAATTTGTTGATGCTTGCATAGATGATGGTTGGATAAAGGCAATGGAAGAAGAATTAAATCAAATAGAAAAGAATCAAACATGGGAATTGGTTCCTAGACCAATTGATATGAATGTGATAGGAACAAAGTGGGTGTTCTAGAAAAAGATAAATGCAGATGGTGAAGTTGTGAGGAACAAAGCTAGATTGGTATGTAAGGTTCAAATTCACAAGTTGAAGGTATTGATTTTGAGGAGACTTTTTCTTTGATAGATAGAATGGAGGAAATAAAGATGTTTCTTGCTTTTTCTGCTCACAAGAATTTCAAAGTCTATTAGGTGGATGTCAAGTCAGCCTTCTTGAATGGTGATCTAGAGGAAGAGGTCTACATTGAGCAACTTCATGGTTTCCAGCTATCAGAATATTTGGACATGGTATGTAGACTCAAGAAAGATTTGTATGGACTCAAGCAAGCTCCTAGAGCTTGGTATGCTAAGTTGGATAAGTATTTATTGAATATAAAGGATTCAAGAAAGGAACTATGTATATAGTAATATTTACATTAAGGTATAGGAAGACATTATTTTGATTGTGGTAGTATATATTAATGACATCATATTAGGTGGAGATGATGATATGTGTAAGAGGTTTGCAAAAGAGATGCAAAAAGAGTTTGAAATGTTTATGATTGATGAGTTGTATTTCTTCCTTGGACTTCAAATTGTGCAACTATATGATGATATCATTATTTCTCAGGCTAAGTATGTTACTATAATGTTGTCAAATTGCACCTAGGGGCAATTCCACATTTTGGCATTTTTTCTTAGCATTTATGATGCCTTGAAACATTAATGACAAAATCCCATGGGTCAAAATTTCATGATTTTTACTCCATATAGACTTGTGGCTAAGCGAAAAAATCCTGGCGACATGTTTCTTGATAATCTAGGCTTTGGATACATGTGTCGTGTGTAGACATCTACACAGCACGCTAGCGTCCTATCAATTTTCTGAGTCAAAATGTGGAATCTAGAATACTAACCCTTGAGGCATGTGTCCTAGCGGTTACATTCCAAAAGTAATGGCTCTTTGTTTCCCTTGCAAGCATTAAAAACCCCTTCTTGGCTCTCATTGGGGGGTTGGAAGACATCACTCAAGCTTTCTTGTTACTTGCTCCAATTCAGAGTTCTCTTCATCTTTGACAATAGTGCTCTCACAAGTGAAGCCATGTGGGACTGAGGTCCTCCCAGCAACAACATCTCTCAAGAAAGCAGTCAACTATGTGTCCATGTGCTTTGAAGAGGATATGGACTTCTGGGTAACACTCTCTCTCTTTCACTTTCCTTTCATACTTGTTCATTTACTATCTTGTGGTGCAGGTTCTACTCTTGAGTAGGTTTTGCTTTCACCAAATGCTTCTTGTGGTGCAGGTTCTACTCCTAAGTGAGTTTTTCTTTCACCACACGCTTTTCTTACTTCATTTACACTCCTTTCCAACTTGGTTGTCCATGGAGGTGGGAACACAAAAATGGGGGTCTGACTAAGGTAGGCCCCTAAACAACCACACAACAATTTTCCTCTCATTCTTTTGTGTGTAGGTCATGAAAGGGATCTTGGAGTGAATATTTAGACATCTATAGAAAAGTAAGCTTTCTCCAAGCATCCTTGTGTTCATTTCAATTTCTAGTTTTCTAATTAGTTATATCATTTAGTACGCCTTATACCTAAGCTTAGAAGTAAAGCCTATTTCTATCCATTCGAGTTCTTGAGTTCTTTGTTGCTTAGGATGCTAGCATTTCCTTTAGATGATAGCATTCCACACTAGCGTCTTGAATCTATGTTGACATTTTTTGGCTGAGAGCTCCCTCATCTGAGACAAAAGTCTCTTGGTTTTGCTCTCTCAGGGTCTCTAGTAGTTTTTCTTGAAGCATAACTAGATCTTAGTTTCTTATCATTTCGCTAACCCATTATTCTGAGGTGTATAAGGGAAATTCATTCCCTAGTGATATATCGAGAAAGAAGAGACCCATGTGCAGCGAATCCCTCTTATATCACATTTTGGTGAACTTGATGTGAACGTCGGATCTTTCTTCACGATGTTGCACATTTGTGATAATGGCTTTTCTAAGGAAGATTTTGATATGTTGGAAGATGCTCTGGATGACTTCTTAGTAGTGCTCTCCCCTATCCATAAATCTCTCAAAAAAACTTCCTCTCAATAGGTTGAGGAGTCAGTAAATGTGGTGGTGGTCTATGTGGCCCCTTCGAGCCCTAAGAAACTTGTCATTTATGTGACCCAACTAACTCTTCTATCTATGAGATTTCATGTCATAGTGATTCATCAGATTTATATTCAAGGTTCATGAAGGCTACAAACTTTACATCTTATAATGTTGTTGGGCACACATATCCTACAAGGAGTAATAAACAAAACCTGGATCAACAACCTTATGTTCCTACATCACAACCATATGTTCCTACTTCTTTACAACCTTCTCAACCAAGCCTTCCTTTAGCACCCAAACCTATGATCAAGGCACCAAGCGATTATGATCTTGTCGAGCAACTTCGCATTACTCCGGCTAAGATTTTTCTTTGGGACTTGCTTCAAACCACTCTCGTTTATCAAGAGATGTTTCAAGAAGCTTTACAAAATATTCTCTTGCCTACCTCTGCTAGGGCTACAAATTTTAATGGACTATTGGCTCATATTCATGTAGATTCACTGAATATCACATTCCACCTACAAGAACTCCCACCTTTGGATGTGCAGAAGCAAGCAGATCCCTTAATGATTATAATTAATGTTAACAATATCAGTATCAGGCATACCCTCATTGAAACTGGTTCATCTCTCAATGTCTATGGTATGGACATGTTACCTAAGATTAAAATTGATTCATCCTCTTTAGCAGCTTCCTCCTTGTACATTCGTGGATTCAATAACACCAACCGCCAAGCTCTAGGTATGATAATACTACCTTTGCAGCTAGGCCTTGTTACCTTACCCACATTGGTTTATGTGATTCCTGGCCCATTACTATATGACCTCCTCTTAGGGAGACCATGGATTCATGCTATGGGTGTGGTGACTTCTACTCTACATTGTTCTTTGAAGTTCTTTGTAAAAAATTGAGTACAGTTAAAGAGGATCAAGAAGTCGTTCACCTCTATGAGTTGGCCATTGTTAGTTGTGCTTCGATGGTATCTACTCTCAAGAATTGTATTCCATCCTTGACTACCAATGCTATGGAATGTTCTTCATCAATACCCTTTATGGAATTTGTTCCTAGAGTGAGTTTTGGAGATGAACACTTTCCTTGGTGATGATTTGGGCTCCTTGAATTTCTTTGAATTCTTCGTTACAAAATACAAGGCAAACCCCTCTTGCATAGACCTTCCAAGTAATCTCAACACAAAAGTGGATGATACTCCCATGGAGGAGGAGAAGTGTTATCATGTTCAGGAGATCACTCCTTCCTTCACTGAGGAGAGTAATCCCCCTCTTGTGAAAGAGATTAATGTTTGTGAGCCTAGTAAGGAAGCTGGGAGTACTCCCGTAGAAATGTTTGGCATCCATTGGTGGAATGAAACACTCTACATGGAGCCTCCACCTCTTGAGGTTTTGCAAACTCATTATGGGTTTGGAATTTCAAGCTCACTTCTCAATATGGCTACAGGAAAAAAGGCCTAGGGCATATCGAGCAAGGAATTTAGGTCCCTATCCAGTTCAAGCCGCAACAATGCTATCTGGGTTTGGGATGGTCTATAGAACAATCCAAGAAAAAGCCTTGGTGGAGTGTTAATAGGATTTCAGCCAAGCCACTAAGCCTGGTTCATCTTGAGTTAATAGAGGAAATGGGGCAGGCCTAGAAGGTCCCTCTAGATGTCTTCTCTTTGGATGAAACACTAGAGGAATTTCTAGGTGCTTATTCCCCATTGCCTCCTTATCATCACAAGAAATGATTCCTATATTCCTTGCATAGTCAAGCGTACTTTGGAGAAATTATTTTGAGTATTGATCAAGAAGACCCTCTATCTAATGTTACTGATGAAGTCAAGATATCCCATCCTGAAGACCATAGTTCCCTTCTTAAAGGAGATACTGTTGAAGTTTCTATGGATCCTAAATCCTCAAAAAAAGTAATCAAGATCGAGAAGTGTCTCTCTTTGGAAGAAGCAGACGAACACTCTAATCTCTTGCATTCTCATCCTAATATATTCACTTGGGTGTATCAGGATATGCCTAGCATTGATGAATCTATAGTGGTTCACAATATCATCCTATGTCTCAATGCTAAGCTTGTTAAGAAGAAAATTTGAAAGATCAATACCAAGGTGGCATTGATGGTCAAGACCGAGATAGAGAAATTGTTGAAAGCTGGATTTATTTTTCTGATTGACTATTCCCCTTGTATTTCAAATATAGTAGTTGTTAGTAAGCCCAATGGTCGTATTCATATATGTATCAACTTTTGTGATCTTAATATGGCTTCTCTTAAGGATGATTTTTTGTTTCCAAATATAGATATGATTGTCGACTCGACTATAGGCCATGCATTACTATATTTCATGGATGGTTTCTAGGGCTACAATCAAATCTGTATTAACCTAGATGATCAATACAAGATAGCCTTCACTACCCTATGGGGTAATTTCTATTATGTAGTCATGCCCTTTAGATTGAAGAATGTGGGAGCAACTTACCAATGGGAAATGACCCTAATATTTCATGATTTTATCCATAAGATCTTAGAAGATTACATTGATGATATATTGGTGAAATCGATAATCCGTCAAGATCACATAAAGAACCTTTTCCTTATCTTCAAAAGGCTTCAACTCTATAAGATTAGAGTGAATTCTCATAAGTGTGTCTTCGGAATTGATGTTAGCAAGCTTTTGGGGTTTATAGTTTCTCACTGTGGAATTGAGGTTGACACAAATAAGATTGATGCCATTGTTAACATGCCTCCACCAAGGAATATCACTGAGTTGGAAAGTTTACAAGGGAAAATTTAGTAAATTCATAGATTTATGTCTCAATTGGTTGATCGTACCCTTCCTTTCACTTGTTTATTAAAAAATGATGTTCACTTTATATGGGATGAAGAGTGTCAAAAAGCGTTTGAGTCAATCAAATCCTATTTGGCCAATCCTCTCGTATTGATGATGACTATGCAAGACAAACCCTTTTTGCTTTACCTTGCCATGTCACCATATGCTTTGGAAATTCTTTTGGCTCAATATGATGACATAGGGAAGGAGAGAGCGGTCTATTACATTAGCCATGTCTTAGATGACTATAAAACCCATTTTTCCTCCATGGATAAGAAATGCCTCTGTCTCATCTTTGATACACAAAAGTTGAGACACTATCTTCTCCATGCTGAAATACACATCATAGTAAAAATGGATCTTTTGAAGCACTTGTTCTCTAGCACTAACACGGCTAGAAGATTAGCAAAATGGGTTATGTTGCTTTCTATGTTCGACATAAAGTTTGTTACTCAGAATTCAATAAAGGGTCAATTAGTTGTGGATTAGCTGGCAGACACTCCCTCATCTTGCTCCTTTCTAGGATTGGATTTGTTTCCTAATGAAAATATTTTTGTAATTAATCAATACCTTGAATGGAAGATGTATTTTGATGGATTGAGGTGTCAAACTGGTTCTGGAACTGGTGTGGTTCTGATATCCCCTGAAGAAACACCAATTCCTCTATCCTTCAACTAGATTTTCCTTGCACTAATAACATCGTTGAGTATGAAGCCCTTATTGCTGGCTTATGTGCCGCGATTGCGCTAAGTATCAAAATTCTTTGCATTCTAGGTGATTTTGACCTTATCATGAACTAGATAATAGGAACCTATCAAACCAAGCAAAGTAAGTTGTCCCAATATCAATCAACCTTGCCTTGTCCTTGCTTAAATAGTTCTCCTCTTTCATGATAAACATCATCCCTAGGAGAGAAAATAGACATGTTGATGCCATGTCAAGCATTGCTTCCTTGGTACCTTAAGAAGAAGATACGAAAGAATACCACTTCATGGTTCAAGTCCTGTGGAACCCTATAGTTCCCAACCAACCCGAAGCCGAGTCCCTTGTGTGTTTCCATGTGGACTCTAGAGAATGATTTTGTAATATCTATTTAACTATCTAAAGACTGGAAACTTTCTTGATGATGCAACAAAGAACAATCGCACTCATATAAGAAATCTTTTGGTGCATTACGCTATTCTATCTAATGTCCTCTATCAGAAAGCCTATAATGGCTTGCTTCTCAGGTGTCTCAATTAAGAGAAAATACCCCTTTCCCTTAAGGAAGCCCATTTGAGCTCTGAGGGTGGACACTTTGGTGGTAGATCCTTGACAAGGAGACTGATAAACATGGGGTACTATTGGAAAATGATGGAACAAGATTCCTTCGATTTTGTTAAGAAGTGCCTTCAATGTCAACAACACAGTCATCTTATTCATGCACCTACCCAAGAATTACAAAATAAAACTTCTCCTTGGCCGTTCACAAAATGGGGGTTGGATATTATTGGAAAAATATCACCTCCTTCTTCCAAGGGACATGCCTTTATCATTACCTCTATGAATTACTTTATCAAATGGGTAGAAGCTATTCCACTCCAATCCACAAATGTTGAAGCTATCTATAGTTTCCTTATGAATAACGTCATTTCTTAGTTTGGATTGTTCACTATGCTTGTTTCTGACAATGGAACACCATTCAAGAACAAGGAAGTGAAGCAGTTCCTCAAGAAATTTCATATTCAACATAGGTTTTCCACACCATACTATTTGCAATCTGATGGTCAAGTAGAAGCATCTAACAAAACTCTTGAGCTTATTCTCCATAAAACCATTAATAAGCATGGTAAGGATTGGAACATTCAATTAACATATGATTTGTGGGCCTAACGCATGAGTGTTCATACGACTACAGGAACAATGCCTTACAACCTTGTGTATGGTGCCAAAGCTATTATGCCTTTGGAATTGGAAATTTTTTCTTTATGAGCTTCCCTTAAAGGGTTAATTGATGATGAAACCTACCGAGTTAACCGTTTGCATCGGCTGGAGATGCTTGATGAGTTTTGTTTACAGGCCCTTGAACATCTTAAAGCTTATCAACGGTGATTATCTAGTCAATATAATTAGAGTGTGCTTCCTAGGACCTTTAAAATAGGAGATCTAGTTCTATGTGAAAACCAAAGAAATGTAAATGTGTCACTTGATCAGAGAGGAAAATTCAGTCCTAATTGGTTAGGCCCTTACATTGTGATCTTTGTATATGGTTCAGGTGCCTATAGATTATCATCTATGGATGGAATTCCTTTAAAAGAGCTTGTTGATGGGATGCATATTTTCTAATACTATGCGTAGTGTTATATGTGTCATTTGTGTGGTGTTCTCTCTATAGAAGGGCAGTAGTACTACATGTGTTGAAATTATTCATTAACACATTATGAAAGAATTATGTTATGATATGACCATGTGTATGTGTGACCATGCAACACATTACATCTTTTAAGGCAATTAGATCATCATTGTATTTAATTAACATACAACCATGTGTGTTTATTAAATCATGTTAGCATCTAATGTAAGTATGTACATCCATATGAGCATATAACATCCATAGCATAAACATACATGAAAAATAAAGAACATACATATCCAAATGAACAATGCCATGAGATCAAAATCGATGTATCCATATATATATATATATATATGCATGTATGTATCAAATGTCATGTACATGTATCAAGCCACTACTATAAAAAATGAGTCGCTGTTGAATATATGTCTATACAAAATATCTACAAGTATATATGTATGTATGTATCTAGCTACAAAAATGACATACAAAACTGATGATGAGCCTCTAATCACTGCAGTGCATGGCTCTTGGAGCCCTCTAGCTCTGGTGGATGCTTTGGAACCCTTAAGAGAGGTTGAATGGTGGTCATGGAGCATGAATAGTGTGAGCATGATATAAACAAAGCTACCTGCATCCCTCTGATCTCTCCCTGTAAAGAGGATATCATCAACTCCACCTGCCTCAACTCATCCCACAATTGTTGAAAATTTTTCGAGATCATAGGTACCGACTGCCCATCGAGGTCAGCAAGATGGCTCTAGAAGGCATCACGTGCCTGCTCAGCGGAATTAGCCCTCCTCACTATCGTGTCTTGCTCGGTAAGTGTTTTTTGTAGCTCCTCCGATAGTTGATTGTGCTACCCTTGAATAGTCATCAACTCCATAGTAAACTGGACAATCTCCATGCCTTGATCCTCATAGGCAGTCCTCAAGTGCACAATTGGCTTGAAACTAGGGGCATGTCATCTAACAGATGCTAGCTGGTAAGCCTTGAGGACTGACCCCTAAATCAACACATTAGGGGCAACCTCTGAAATACATTGAGCTATAAGCCTAGCCCATCCCTGTGCATCCTCTGCAACTATAGAAAAAGAAAGAGGTATCAATATCACATGACATATATGTACATATATCGTAAAAAAATTTGAAGGTATAGAAACATAAAAATCATATCTCATATACTTGGGTCCCCTAGCTACCATGTCAGGTTAGGGTGAGGTTCAGTGCTAGGACCTACACCGCAAGTATCGGTGGCCACTCTTGGTGATGTAGATCCATCGCCACAACTATAGTGGAGGCTATTGGGGGATCCAACCTCCTCCGTCTCCTCGACCTCGGTGGTGCCTCCTCCTCCTTGTTGGCCTGTTGTTGACCTCTCCACCTATCCTACAAGGGCTTGGGTGGAAAGTACCCTTGTGGACTAGGACCCCTTCTCAGGGAGCCCTCGTCGAACATAGGAGTAGGACAATGCCTCTCTCACCACCGTGCTAAATTTGTAGCTGCTCTGATATTATCCATCACCACTATGGGTAATTGATCATAATTGGACTCATCATCATCTGAGGGGAAAATATTAGTAATAGTGGAGCGAGGGTGATTTCCAACCCTCGCCGCACTCCTATAGGCCCTAGTATAGGTGGGAACGTCTATTGGAATAGTCTGAGGTTGTCCATGCACTACCACATGACCTAACTCTAGTAGTAGGGTACTATAATATAATCTCTCTAGTCACTCAAAAAGTGGTCCTGCTATAGGTTCCTTAGGTACCTATTGTCATCCACCCATTAGAAAAATCAGTAGGATCTCCAACGAACCCCATCTGTAGTGAGAGTGTCAAACTATAAGCACCAAAATTGTAGGTTCCCAAATCTCCACTGGTCTGTCATGTCATACCAGTGGGCCATGGGAATGTGATATGACTGTTGCTAGGGAAAACTAAATGGCCAGATGCACATGATGTGGGAAAAGGCTCACACTTGCAAAATTGTTCACGTTGTAAGGCTACAATACTCATAATGCACATATCGGCCTAGCTCCTGGTAGAGGTACTCTAGCATTCTATTCCCCTAGGAAAAAAATAGTCCTATGCTCTACCATCTCTCTGATAGTGTGGATGAGGCCCCCGTATAGGTGCGAGCCTCACCTGCCAATCATGATTCACAAGGCAATGGTCACCACCATGACTTGATGGAGCAATGGTTCAGTGGTCCTCACATGATCATACTAGTGCATGTAGATATGACCCATGCCATCACCACTGTCAATCCTCCTTGTGTAGTAGAGGATGCCCTCCCTCCACTCCTGTGCTAATCGTGTATTGTTGAGAGCCACCCGACGTTCGTGAATAGGTAGCTTGAGGATCCGATAGACGTCCTTGAGTGTGATGGTCATCTCTCCATAGGGCAGCTAGAATGATGATGTGGTGGCATCCCACTACTCCATAAGGGTCATCAACATCCTCTCATGGTACCTCATCTTTGGCATGGTAAACACGTGTTAGAGACTAACCCACTATACATGTGTGACCTCATCCTATGATAGATGGTCCCTTTGCTCATGAATGAATCAGAATTCTTACCCTCCCAGATGCTCCTAAATCTCTGGGTACTCCTATAAGAAGTGAAAAAATATGAGTTAGAACATCAAAATTTTGCATGAAAACAAAAATTTAATTAAGACCTATGTGTGACACATGGATGTCTATGCACCACACATGCATCAATGACAGCCATGGTTGCCTCAAATATGACAACGTGCCTCTGAGATGACATCACAGATTCAGGACCTTGACGCTCATGACGAATGACAACATGTATGTTGGATGCAGGTGCAGAAAGTTAATGCTTGTGCACCCAACCGATGGAAACCTCATGGGCCTTGATGATGTCCTAGCATAGCTACTCCAACCTTGGTTCCTCATACTCTCTCTTGCTAGAAATTTTGTTGAATTTTCTCTCACAAAAGTTAACAATTTTCTCACTGTGAATAGTGAAAATGACCCTTCTAGGGTCCCACCTAGGTATATATAGGCCCCCTAGGGCCCATTTTTCCTAGAGATTGTGGCTCCCCGGTTTCTCCTAAATTTTCCCCACCAAGCTAGGGGAAAACTCGAGAGGGGCATAAAATCATCTCCTAATCATATTTATCTTCCGAATCAACGACTTTTTCTTGATCATTCCTTTCTCCATAATAATTTTCTTCTAATTTTTCGAAGCTGACCCAAAATTTGAGTTTTCCAGGTTAATGCTTTGAACAATTTTTCACAACCATTCTAATGTTGTTTTTTGAGCTCGGATGTTGGGGGCATCTTCAAGCTCAACTTCGGTGGCTGCTATGGTCTCTCTTTTTTTGCATACAAATCCTTAAAATTTAAAATTTTGATGAAATTTTTTCTCTTCTACTTTAGTGAGGCTTATTTTTCAAAATCAATCCCACTAAAGTGGGGGTAAAATGTAATGTTACTGAATTGCACCTAGGGGAAATTCCACATTTTGACATTTTTTCTTAGCATTTATGACACCTTGAAACATTAATGACAAAATCCCATGGGTCAAAATTTCACGATTCTAACTCCATGCAAACTTGTGGCTGAGTGATAGAAGCCTGATGACATGTTTCCTGAGAATTTAGGATTTGGACGCACATGTGGCATGTAGACATGTACATGGCACAATAGCATCCTATCGATTTCCTGAGTCGAAATGTGGAATTTGGAGTACTAACCCTTGAGACACATGTCCTAGCGGTTACATTATGAAAGTAACGTCTCTTTGCTGCCCTTGCAAGCATTAAAAACCTCTTCTTGGATCTCATTTAGGGGTTGGAAGACATCACTCAAGCTTTCTTGTTACTTATTCCAATTAAGAGTACTCTTCATCTTTGATAGCAGTGCTCTCACAAGTGAAGCCATCCCGAACTGAGCTCCTCCCAACAACAGTAGCAACTCTCAAGAAAGCACTCAATGATGTGTATGTGTGCTCCAAAGAGGGTATAGGCTTGTGGGTAACACACTCTCTCTCTTTCACTTTCCTTTCATACTTGTTCATTTACTATCTTGTGGTGCGGGTTCTACTCCTGAACGGGTTTTTCTTTCACCACATGCTTTGCTTACTTCATTTACACTCCTTTCCAACTTGGTTGTCCATGGAGGAGGGAACACCAAAATGGGGGTCTAATTGAGGTAGGCCCCTAAATAACCACCCAACAATTTTCCTCTCATTCTTTTGTGTAGGTCATGAAAGGGAGCTTGGAGTGAAGATTCAGACATCTAGGGAAAGGTAAGCTTTCTCCAAGCATCCTTGCGTTCATTTCAATATTTGGTTTTCTGATTAGTTATATCATTCAGTATGCCTTATACTTGATCTTAGAAGTAAAGCCTATTTGTGTCCATTTGAGTTCTTGAGTTATCTATTGCTTAGGATGCTAGTGCATACTTTAGATGACAACATGTTGCATTGGCATTGTGAAACTACATTGACATCGTTTGGCCAAGATATCCCTCTTATGAGATAAAAATCTCTTATTTTTTTCTCTCTTAGGGTCTCTAGTAGTTTTTTCCAAAGCATAACTGGATCTTAGTTTCTTATCATTCCACTAATCTATTATTTTGAGGTGTATAAGGGTAGTTCATTGCTTGGTGATCTCTTGAGAAAGCAGAGACCCATGTGTAGTGAATCCCTCTTATATCACAATTATAGAGATGTTGAAGAATTTTGGCATGGAGGATTCCAAACCAATCAACACCCCTATGGTTATTGGTTGTCATTTGAGAAATACTAATGAGTCTCTGAAGGTTGGTCAGATTCTCTATAGGTCTACTATTAGAGGTTTGTTATACTTGACTACTTCTAGACCTAATATTATACATTTAGTATGTTTGGTTGCCATATTTCAAGCTAATCCTAAGAAAAATCATGAGAAGGTAGTGAAAATAATAGTCAAATACTTAAAGAGAGCTCAATATTATGGTTTGTGGTATAAGAAGGATGAAATTTTTCTTTGAGTGCTTATACTAATGTTGATTGGGTAGGATGTTTGGATGAATAGAGAAGTATCAGTGGAAGTGCATTTTACTTAGGAGATAGATTGGTCTCTTGGTTCAGTATAAAGCAAAACTCAATGTACTTATCCATAATATAAGTTGAGTATATTATTGCAACATCTTGCCACACCTAGCTGATTTGGATGAGGCAAGCCTTGAAGGATATAAAGATTGTTTATGATCAACCTATTCCTATATTGTGTGATAATACCAGTGCAATTAACATTTCCAAGAATCTGGTGATGCATTCAAGAACCAAACACATTTCAATCTAGTATCACTTTATAAGGGATAAAGTTGTAGAGAAATAATTCAAGATGGAC
The DNA here is from genome assembly GCA_007258455.2 of Sequoia sempervirens. Lineage (NCBI taxonomy): Eukaryota > Viridiplantae > Streptophyta > Pinopsida > Cupressales > Cupressaceae > Sequoia > Sequoia sempervirens. Next base: position 314,521,576 of record VDFB02047230.1, on the reverse strand, counting down.
TATGTGCCTACTAAAGATAAGATTATAGATATCTTCACTAAGGTAATTACCAAAGGATACTTTTGAGTATGTTCGATGGAAGTTAGGGGTTATTACCCCTTCTTTTTCTAACTATATGCATAGATAGTGCATCTATCCATGGGGATAAATTCATGTCATATCCTTTTCTCTTGGATTGATGTGTGCTACCTCTCAAGGGGAGTAGGTATTTAGTTGGTTGCTACTGATAGGGGAGTTGGTATGATTTCTTGAAGAAGATGTATAATTGTTGAGATTGTATAGTTATTTGAAAGATAAGTGGTATTGATCAAAGGGGAGAATGTGTTGATGATTCAAATGAATATCTTTATACCCTTTGTCCTTGATTTCAAAGGGGGAGAATGTGTAGATGTGTTTTTCCATCAATGCCAAAGGGGGAAGATTGTTGGCATTGGTCCCCTTTGGAATTGGTTATTGTTGATGTCAACACTTGAGAAGGTCATTATGATGTCAACTCTTGGTGAGTTTGTTGGCATTAGTTGTCAACACTCAGGGAGATAGTTGCACATGCTTGTGAGATTGTTGTTTGACATTAGTTGTCATTGATACCTATGTCTACACTTAGTTTGGGTTGTGCCATTGGTGATTTCAGTGTTATGTTGTTGATAATCTATGATGATTGGTTGGAATTGGTTGTATATCATGACTTTGATGTTTCTAATGGTCTCCAGTATGTTTTATGCCCTCTCTTATTATTCCTAAGGAATTTTGTGTCACTGCAAGGAAGTTTTGATCTCTGCAAGTTGGTGAAAGTCTCTATTTTAGGTAGATGTTTTAAAGATTGTTTGGGAGAATTCTCTGCATTCCTTTGTTGTGGAAGATATGGTCTTGTGGTTTTGGATTTAGTGTTTGTGCCCTATGGATGTTGCACTCCAATCTTTTCAAGTCACCTGTTTTACCGAGGAATTTTCTAGTATTTGTAGTGTATTGACAATTTTGTTGGTTGTCTAGATTGGTCTAGAAAATGCTATGAATTTTTACGCATTTTTTTCTTTACTCCTTTGACTTGGTGGATATGCTCTCATTTCATGTGTAGTATCTCAGTTTGGTTTTCATGTGATGGTGTGTACCGTAAGTTGATCTGATAATGTTCTATCTCATGGTTGTCTATTATGTGCTTTTGGTATGAAGTGTTCTACTTCTATTTAGTTTGTGGTGGTTTTTTGTGGTATGAATGTGTGTGAGAAGTTGTTGGAAATATTGCTAGATATTCATGGAACATCTCTTTGTGGTCCACACATTAATGATTGATGTCTTTGGTGCTGCATATTATAGTGAATTTTTCTTTTGGGGAAATAATAGATATCTAGTCAATAGGGCTTGTTATCTTGCTTGCACTATGTGCTTCGAGGTCTGTAGCAATATATAAATTTGTGTTAAGATGCATTTGAGTCCTAACCCATCTTGTTGAGAACCACATTGAGTAAATTCAATTGCAAGTTTGTTTTTGGACTGAGTAGTATTGTGTTACACGTTTCCTTGTTGTCAACTTAGGTTGATGTGTGTTAGAATGTGAGTTGTTTGGGATCACATTGGAAGATGCAATAAGATTTTTTTGGTCCTCTCTATCTTTTGGATAGGACCAAATTATTATTTTTTGGCTGACTTGTTGAAATCATTGTTTAATTGATGTTTTGAGATCTTGTAGAGGATATTTAAATGCAAGAACATTTCAATTACAGAGAGTGTGTGGAGATGTGAGAAGATGACTTGAAGCAGTAATTTGTGAAAAGAAGAGGTAAATGAGCTTTAATGCCCCAATTAACAGAGTGTATTGTTGACAAATGTTGTAATTCCAAAATCTTCATGTATCCTATTCTGAGAGAGTGAATCTCATCAGGTCATTGTAATTTGTATCTTTCCCTAGGGTTGTGCACGTTAGTACTACAAGTCTCTTGTATCTTTCCCTAAGGTTATGTGCCTTAAACAACATTGTAATTTTTGTAAGTAGTGAGCTTCATTTATTGTGAGTTAAATATTACTATGGTTTTTCCCTTATTAGGTTTTCCATGTAAATCTAGTGTTATCTTGTGCATGTGTGTTCATTTTATTATCTTTCATTTTTGTTGATTTAAACAAGTGCTACAAATTTGGTTAAGGGTTTTTGATCTTGTCAATATTATGATTTTGCATATTACTAAAGGGTTTAAGGTCTAAAAGGGTTTATGTTCTTATAGATACTAATTCAACCCCCTCTATTGGCATAGTAAAAAAATTATCTACACAATAAGAAAATCCATCTACATATTAGATCATCCCAACCACATATATAGCTTCTCCAAGAGATGTTGATGGATCAAGATGCTGAGTAAAAGTACAAATTTGTGTCACACTTTTGGCCAACTTTTTAGCACAAGAGAATTTAAGAATATATAACTATTTTTTTTTCAAACATATGATTTAGCTAGATTCATTCTAGCTAAGTTATATATGGCCATAATTTTTTCAATTGAAAGCATTCACTAAATGCATACATAGCACCACTTTGAAGCCAACTTACCATGAAAATAAAACTATTCAAAAACTTGATGTTTCAACAACTCATAAATAAAAATTTTAAACAAATATAAAACTACCCTTTTGTAGATCTATAAATGTACTTTTCAAATTTATATAGTTTAGTTATTATTTATTATTTATTATTTGTTTTTACTAAACTTAGGTTATTAGCACCAAATATAAGGTTGATTAGCTTGCCAAGAAAAAATACTAAAACCTATTAAAAATTGAAAACAATATGATGTAGATAAAGGATTTTATTTCAAGATGGTACATTTTTTTATCTACTTTGGATAAATAATTAAGACAAAAGGTGATATCCCATGGAAATAGTTGTATTTTCAATACATGCATATTTTAATATTTATTTAAAAAATTATTTATCAAATTTCAAAAAAAATTAAATCCATGCACTAAAGTTTCAAGTTGTAAATACACCTTCAAAAAAATGAAAAAAAATAAAATAAAATTACTATATAAAGAGTGGCATCCCAGGTATGTGCAGGATCATCATGGAAAAAATAGGCCCTTAAGTGGCAAAAAATGTAGAAAAATCAGAGTTAGGCAACTTGACATAGAAAATTGAATAAGTTATCTATATTATTTCAAAAATATGTAAGAATAGAATCTGTAGAAAATTGAATGTAGTTTCTAAACTACTAGATTTATTTAAAAAAAGAAAAAATCTATTTGGTGAAAATTTGAAATTTCAATGCAGTAGTGCTTAAATTTCAGGGAAAAAATAAGAAGTAGGTGTCTGTTTGGCCACCCTAACCACAATAAAAAGATAATATTTTTTTATAATATTTTAGACATAAGTAGAGGACTGATGTCCAAATGTGGTGCATATTTTTTATATTTTTTTCCAAGTAAATAATTAATTATGAATTTTTTATTACAACTTTTAAAAAATATAAAAAACTCGTATGTCTGACCACCTTAACTTGGTCAAAACTTCATGAAATTCAATTTTTCTTTTTTCAATCCTATAGTATGCAAAGCATAGAATGTGATGCATGTTTTGGATTCAAAAAATATGATACCGTTTGAAATCTATAGATGTTTTTCAATTAGCCTATCAATCAAGACTTTAGTCATAAACCAAATAGAAAATGAATAATAATTATTTATTAAATTCAAAGTAAAGCATAATTTATATTGGTGGAAATATGCGAATCTCCTTTAGAAACCCTTTTCATTTCATCAATTTTGGGTAAAAAAAAGGTCGTCAGTCACATACCCTACAAATACCCATAATATTGCCACTTTTTGGCCCATCATGATCCTACACATACCCTCCCATTTAACTTCACCTTTTTACAATTTTATTAGCAACTAAATAATATTGTCAAATTTATAAAAAATATATTCAAATAGTTTTTAATTTTTCTAAAAAATGCAAACATAAAATGTATAAAGAATTCTTACATTTGCAATTTTATGTTAAACTACAGGCATCTAATGACAAACCATCTAACTTGGCAAATCAATGATGGAAAGAAAGAATTTTTTGGCTGGACATTTAGGGAGGGCACAAACCCCTAATAGAATACCTCGAGTTGAATAAACATATCCCCTCTCTAAGTGAGAAGTATGGGTGGCATGTCGGGATTATGTGGAAGAAGAGGAGAGTGACAATCTTAGGTGGAAGAATTTTCAATCTTTCCAAATGGATGAAACTACTAAGGAAAATATCATAGAGATTATTAAAGAAAGACAGGCATGTTTAAATAACCAGAAAGATAGAATAATCTGGTGCGAGGAGAAATCAAGTGCATACTTAATAAAGTTCAGCTACAAAATACAAATGGTGGAAGGTGAAAAGATCTAGCAACATAAGCTATGTTGGGGAAGTGGATACTACCAAAGGCTGGAGCCTTTACCTGGATGGCCCTACATGGTGTAATCAGGGCTAAAATTATCAAGGTTAGGTAATAAAGCATCTAAATCAAAACTTAATAAATAATGAAGTACAAATAAGCATAAAGACATAAAAATATGGAACAATATTACCATGAAGACTTCATGCCACCATTGATTCATCTTCATTGCACTTCTCCATTTTTCTTGATATGAATAATTTCCCTCAAATTTTTGAGTATGTAAATAAGCCTAATGACAATGTAAAAGAAAAATATTGAAGATTTTAATTGACTATGGATGCAATTGACTTGGTGTTGATAGACTTGATAGCAAGATGACTCCAGATAGCTTGTGTAGGCAAATGTCTAGGTAGGTGACAAGTGACAATGACAATGTCTTTTATAGGAAAGACAATTTTGAATGAAAGGCTAAGATTGAATGTCAATAATCAATGGCCAAGAATGAAAGATGTAGTATGGACTAGGGTTAGGGAAATATTATAAGGATTGATAGTCAAGATTAAATTATAAATAATTTAATCAAGGGTAGAGGTTAGTTAAGACATGGATAGATAAGGACTTGATGTGGACGATAAGATTGGAATGAACAAAGAGGTTATAAGAGATTAAATAATAATAAAATTACTTAATGTAGGTGGAAAATGAATAATTAAATAATTAAAAATAATTATTTAATTATAGAGGAATGTTACAAAGGGAATCTTTTGAATTAAATAATGATTTAATCCAAAATTCAAAAGAGTGGACCAAATTAAAAAGATAAAATTTATTTAATTAATCAAAGAGGAATAAAGATAGAAAGGAATTAATTAAATAGTTGAAATTATTTAATTAATAAAGACTTATGACTTTATAAAATAATTAAATAATTAAAAATTATTTAATTATGAAAGACAAAAGAGGAAAGGATGGAGAATTTAGAAGTCGCGGGCCTAAGACAATTTTTAGTGTCTTCATTTTCCCCCTCTTTGATACAATGCAATTTATCACATCATGTTAGAAAAATTTAGTCAAAACATGTCCCAGTGACAGCAAGGTAGATCTATGCCCCCTCGCAAAATTTTTACAAATTTTTGAAAAAAATTCAAAAAATTTGAATATTATTCTGAAAAGTAAAATTGATAGCCAAAAATGCCATGCCGATGAAAGCAATAAGTTTCAAGACCTTCAAGATAGTCAAAATGAGGTTTGAAAGCTCTCATAGAGTGTTTCCAATATAAACCCTAGTCAAAACCCTAATTTCTAGGAGGTATAAATAGGAAATTTCAAGGACAAAAGGGTAATTTGTGCATTTGGAGATTGAAAATTAGGGAGCTCTGAGGATAGAAGTTGCAAATATGTCACCAGTTCCCTACACTAAGCATCAAGGATATCACGTACGGACCTTGAAATGACCGTAGGGTGTAGGAGATCTGGTAAGTTCCTATAAACCCACTTTGTCAATTTGTAATTTCACGCATTTCTAAGTAGTAGAAAAATTTAGTAGTCGATTGCATCACTTCTTGTTCACCACAAGTGTAATCATGAATAATGCAATTGACTAGAAATGATGCACTTGATAGGAACACGCCTAGGGTAAGTTTATATTTTCAATTTTGGAATGCAATTTCTTAGAAATGATGCATCTACGGTTTACCAATATGCAATTGTTAATGTGTGAAACAATGACTATGGTTTGACACAAATGATTAGGAAATGATGCAAATATTTTTCTTAGCCAAAATTGATTGGGGGTTGCATGCGATTGAGCCCCTGCAATGCATCTATGAAAGCATGCAACACAAGTGTAATCGTGTGACGTAATTGCTAGATTTTGTGACAACTGACTATTAATGATTTTCCCTAGTTTGAGATAAAATTTATTTTGCAACTTGTGTCCAATAGGTTTGACTAGGTTATTTGATTGATGCAATGTTTGTCATTTTGATCACAGGCGAGACTTGATCCTATATATCTATACATGAGAGTCACGATTTGAAAAATACAAACTATGAGACCAGTTGACTAGTGCTAAAAAGCATAGGTTATGGCATCTAGGAATATATCATGTGACATTCATTCACATCATTAGAGCTAACAGAGTTATGGTGACTACACTTGATGAGAGATGGCACTCGGAGACATGTTCTTTTCATTTACCAATAGGGGAGGTGAAGGTCACCCTTGAGGATGTATACTAGATATTGAGACTGCCCATTTGAGGAGAGTAGGTCAGATATGACCGTAGATGCGAATACTAGGAACTTATAGAGTATTATTTCTATGAGAATGTTAGAGACCTAAGGATAGACTAGTATGAGATTAGGCGGGGGACTTTGGATAAGGAGTATGAGTGGTTTGAATGCATTTTGTGTACATTGATTGTCGGGGTTGTGATTCCAGAGTGTCAAGGAAATAGGTTTCCCATTGGATGGGGTGAGATACTTATGGGGATGTTGGCAGGAGAGAGACTTTATGCATGGTGGCCATGTCTTCTTGCAATGTTATATTTTTAGCTTCATGACATTGCATACAAGGATGGGTAGTCTATGAGCTATGGGGTTACTCTTCTGATGGTATAGGTTTGGGAGCACATTGTTGTGTTTTGTCCACCAGTTGGTCACCAATTGGGGGCCAACATTCCATATGTTTACACATACAAAGGATTAGTGACAAAAACCCATGTTGGGGATGTGGGATATTGGAGGCATGGGCTAGACATCTTGGCTAGTTTCATTTAGAGGCCATGGAGAGATTGTGCACAGTGGCTTGATGAGGGTGAGCACTTGGAGTGGTGCCAATAGCCAAGGTACTTAACTAGATAGATAGTCCAATATCAACATATCATTTATGTATACTTTCCTAATTGGGTACACAAATAGTTTGGTGAGTAGCAAGGTGTACCCTAGGGGACTATTGAGTTTTCTAGGTTACGGGGGGTTACACCATGGGCCACAATCGAGCAGGGTATTGATATTCTACAAGAATTATAGTGGGCATGGATGGATGGTCTAGAAAATGTAGGTACTAATATTGAGTATGACACATGGTGGGTAGCTCATATGCTAGTACCTTTGATAGACCCTGATCAACCAGCTCTAGTTGTTCACCAAGGGTGAGGCCCACGAGGTAGGAGAGGTGGAGGGAGGGGTAGAGGAGATGGAGGATGAGGAGGGGATAGAGGAAAAGGAGGTGGGAAAGGTGACGATGGAAGAGATGGGAGAGGTGGTGGAAAAGGAAAGGGACAAAGACATATGATTAGGAGGTAGCGTAGGTCACTCTCTCCTATCAGGGAGGAGGGAGAGGAGGAGTGACATGAGGAGGAGAGGGCTACAGGGGAGGGGAGATAGGATGTAGATATGGAGGGAGAGGTATTAGTTGTTGAGGAAGGGAAGCTTGATATGTTGGTAGAGTCAGTTGCAATGGATGTAGAGTAGCCTGAGGAGGATAGACCTGGTGAGGAGGAGTGACAAGAGGAGGAGGATGATTTTAGCGAGATGGAATGCATCCTCTGAGATAGGATTGTCCTATGGGATGAGGGATTTGAGGACATACCTATCAGAGATGGGGAGCCAAGTGTGGATCAAAGGATATGGGAATTATAGGCCAAATTTTAGGCCTTGGAAGCTATAGGAAGAGTGAGATGGGCTGAGGATAGAGCGAGATACCATGCAGTTAGAGAGGGATACAACCTTGATCCAAGCACAATAGGTAGAGTAGAGGAGCCTAGATTTCATCACCACCTATAGTGGTTCATTTGTGGATATGGTCATGGAGGTTGCTAGGGTTAACCGAAGAGATCAATAATATAGGAACATATATGAGGATGTAACTTCCCACCCAAGCGCAGTGCACCTAGTGCATTAGAGGTAGTGAGCAGTGGACGATCACAAATCAGTCAGTCCCATAGCAGGTCTCATAGCTTGGGGGAGAGCAACAGTGAGGGATCAGGACCTTATGATAGAACTCCCCCAAAGTGTAGGCCACTAGGGTCACCACATCATACATTCTCTGGGGAGTATGGTAGTTCAGGGTAGAGCCTATTTTGACTATGTATTTTGACATTTGTATTTTGTCCATTGAGCCTGTGAGCTCTTTTTTTGAGATACATTATGACATTGTATTGTGACACATTTTGAGCGCTATATTGTACAATTTTTGGTAGTGATTATATGATATGCATTCTATTTTTATGCATGTATTATGTCATGGATAATATATGGGTTTATGATGTTTATGCAGTCTATATGATAATGCAATGATTCTATGTGTTGATGCCTTATATGTGATCTCTAAATGATGGATGTGTGCATTTCTTTTTATGATGTTTATGCCAAGTATATGCCATGTGATTCTTATGAATGATGAGATGTGATGTTATTTTATGTTCATGTAATGCTAATACAAATATGTATGCAATGTGATAAATGGTCATGGATTATGATTATGAATGCAATGGATGTTTATATGGATGCCTATATGCCTATATACCATGAATACATTTTTGTTTGTATTTTTCAACGCAATATGTATAGTTTAGTATGTATGTATGGTAATGCCTATATAATGATTCTAACATGAGTATATGCAAGATATGTAATTTTTTGTTTGTCATTGGACTCTTTCACAATGCAGATGGAAGAAATGTTAGTGCAAAAGATATGGATATTAGTACAAAAGAAAAATTCTCCAATATTTTTTTAAATACATAATAGGCTTTGCATTTAATCCTCATTGGGCAATAAAATATGACAAATGGACAAAAAACACCATGGTATGACATAGACCAAGGTGTGTAAGGTCATCCACTTATAAAATAGATAGTCGCAGATAAGGAATGTCTTGACTCATGTACTAAGGGACAAGTTGCCTCAACCTTTTTACCAAGACAATCCACAAACACAAATCAAAGAAAAGAGTCATGAGACATCATTGCTCCTATAAATCCTTCATGGGACATCCTTGGGGAAGCTAGTAATTTGAATCAAAGACAAACCAAGAAAAATATAAGAAAAAATAGATCGTGAGGTCAACAACCATTTAGAGTGTTTTCCAAAATATGATTGTTTGGCATTTAATTGATTAGGTGATTGATGGTTTGATTGTTTGAAAAAGTCTAGTTTTAGGAGAGGAAACATGTCATATAAGATGTCAAGTCTGGTTTTGATCATGTGACCACCTCTATAAGGAAAATGAATAAATTTGACTAAATGGAAATGTTTGGTTTCAGGAAGGACACATCTTGTACAAGACATAAATTGATTGGTTTGATGATTTGACTATTTGACTATTTTGACAATTTGTTTTTTTTGACTAATTTTTGACTAATTTTGAGTTGATTTTGTGAATTTTTAATTTTGGAAAACACAACAAACAGTCTAAAAACACTTGTCTTTGTTTTCTCTGAATGTGTAAAATGTGAAAGGATACCACTCGCTAGATCATGTTGAATAGGACAACTAAGGAAGGGGGTGAATCAGTTGTCACCAAATTAAATTCCTTAATCATTTAGGAGAACAAGATCTAGATATTGCATAAATGAATTATCTATAAATATAAAATTTAAATTCATCACATAAACACAATAACACTAGATTTAGTGGAAAACCCAATGAGGGAAAAACCATGGTGAGGATTAACTCACACTATAGAGAATATCAAAACTAATTACAAAAAGGCTCACTGCTTGAGATGAGGCTCACTGCTTAAAATAAGGACTTACTTTCCACAAGGCTACAACCTGAAGGGCTCACTTCCACAAAGATACAAAGATGGATCACTACAAGAATAAAAAATTTATGGCTTATTGCCAAAAGTTAATTGATGAATTTTCACATTTCATGTGTTGAATTCAGTTCCAGATAAAGCTCTGTAAGGTTAGTACTACATATTAGTAATCACTCAATACTTCTTCTTTAATCACACACTTTTTGTCTTTCCCTACTTCGCTTATTCTAATTTACTGCATCCACACACATTTTTGTCTCTATATCCTTCTTGCATAACCTTGCATCTCTATATATTATGAAGAGGCACATATGTGTATATATATATGTGTGTGTATGTATGTATGTATCTTACTCATCAATTAGGTTGGTCAAAATATCCATAAAGTATTTCACATTTTAAGTTGGCCAAGATCTTCAAATATATGAATCATAGTTTGTCACACGGTAGGAACTAGACCTAAAAACCAACACATTGGACCACATATAACAGTCATCTTCAAAGGGAAATAACTTCTGGTAAATGAGTCATACATACAATACTATGTTGACATCAATGACAACCTACTAACATTAATGACAACCATTTGATGCAACCTTCAACCTCCAACAATCTCCCCCTTTGTCATTGATGGCAACACAAGATGTGAAAATCCAACAACAACAACCTTTGTAAATATTTTGATGAGATGAAATGATTTTCATTTTTCACATGCTTCCTTTCTCCCCCTTTGACATCAATGAAAAAATAAGTTATCTCCCTTTATTCAAAAAATTTACAAAAAGGTTATCAAAATGATTCTTTACCTCAATCCTCCTTTCCTTAAAATATTTCCTTGTATTTTTCTTTTAGTTCTGGAAGACATGTCTTCTAGGAATCCACTGGTAGCCTTATGTATAGATAGATATTATTGTTCTTTGCTATTGAATCAATTTTTTCTAGAAGAGTATCTAGAATAGAAATATTCTATGCATTGTTCTTAGCATCCACCAAGAGACTAGAAAGTTGTTCCAATCTTAACTCAATTATCTCTTTGACTTTCCAAAAGGTCTTCACAATACCATCCCTCTATACCATAATGATTGTAAGATTAGATTGTAAGGAATTGATCCTTTTATTTTGTGTTCCATCCTTGTCATTAAGAGCATCATATTTTTTTTCAATAGAGTTCAATTCATGCTCAATAGTATCGATTTTTGTTCTTTAGTTCCCAATAGTAGTAGGCCACCAAAGACAATACCTATACACACTATTTACACTTTTGATGTAGGTCTTCAGTTCATTTATACTCTCAATCAACCTCTTTTATGCATTTCGGCACATTTCTTCCAAAGCCAATTGAATTTCATCTTTTTTGTTATTTCACCAAGTTATTGTTCTCTTAATCAGTCTTCAATTTGCTCAATTATACTTCTAGTAAAATAATTGTCAATTCACTTAGATCAATATCATTATAAATTATGTAAATAGCTAGAGCATCTATAATATCATCTTGTTCATATGATGGTTGAGACAACCATATATCTCTAATATTCTTCAATCCATCAGGTTGATCAAGAATCTTTAACACCTTTTCTTTAGTAACATCTTCTTCATCATCATTTGTTGATACTAGATCAACTGCTTCTGCAATTTTGGCTTCCTTTTCTTCTTCCTTCTCCTCTATCTTTCAGTTCTTTATTTCTAGAGAGGGACATGAATCGATTCTCCTTGCTTTCCTCTTTCTAGAGGAGAATCTTGCCTTAGACATCACAATCAGACTAGAAACCACACCATAATTCCATGCATTTATTTTGATTTCAAAATATTCTTTACAAACCTTTTCCTTTTTTTCTAGACAGTTTAGATATCGGTAAACTTGCTTCCCAACTAGTATAGCTGAATTCCACACAAAATTTTCTATATAAGTTGATAAATCCAACTTCATAGAGCCCAAGAATAGTTGTATGCAAAAATACCTATCACAAGAGAAGAATGGAGGCAGAGCAAGAATGGCTCTGAAGAATTGAGAGTATATATTTAGTGAGAGAATAAAATAAAATACAATGATCAAATCCTTATGAAAGGAGATTGTGCAACCCTAAAGAATCCCTAAAGGGAAAATGTATTTAATAATTAAAATAATTATTAAATACCTACAATGCATAACTAAGTGAATCTTAAGAAAGGAATAAAAGGTGACTTAATTAAACTAATTAAGTGAAATAAACCTTTTACTCTAACACCCCCCCTTAAGATGAACTTAGGGAGTAGCTACAAACTAAATGGATGAAAACAATGCAACAACAAGCTAGAAAGAAAACTTGGGTCCTGAAAACTAGGCCTGATGAGGTACCCAATCACAATAAAATCTCTATGAAGTGGAGCAAAGGAGAAAACCCAGTGGGAAAAACTCCTCTCCAAAAAGAGATGAAAAAAGGTGCTAAAAAAAAAACATGAAGGAAGGAAGGCCTCACAAAGACCCCCCAAGGACAACTTCCTTCACCCCAAGCATGGAGCACAACTGAAGATGTCTACAACTTGCTCCTCTATAGGAATGTACTCCAAGATGAGAGAACCATCTTGAATCAACTACTTGATGAAGTGCATGTGGATCTAAATATGCTTAGTCCATTGATGCTCCACTAGGTTTCGAGAAATGTGAATGGCACTTTGATTGTCGCACCAAAGAATAGTGGGACTATCAGGAGGAAACCCAAACTCTGCCATCAACTATCGAAGCCATGAAACCTCCTAACTATCTAACATTGTTGCTCGATACTTAGCCTCTATAGATGATAATGCAATAGAAGACTGCTTCTTGCAAGACCATGTGATAGGACCAGAACTAAGGAAAAAAAAAAGACAGAATTAGACTTTTGATCATTAACATCACCAGCCCAATCTGAGTTAGTGAAGCCAACAATGTGAGGGAATCTTGAAGTGTAGTGAATGCATAATGAGTGGTACCTTGAATGTACCTCAAGATATTTTTGGCTACTTTCCAATGGCTCTCATGAGGATAATGTGAGAACCAAGAAACAAGGCCAACCACAAAGGAAAAATCAAGACGGGAATGTGTTAGGTACAACAAACTTCCAACCAACTGCTTGTATAAAGTGGAATCCATTGAAGGAGTAGTACAAGTGGAAGACAAAACAACACCTAACTAAAATGGTGTGGGGGTAGGCTTGCAATCAAGCATGCAAAATCTCTGAAGCATATCAAGAGCATACTTTTTCTAAAATATGGAAATCCCATCCAAAGACTGAATAACCTATAGACCCAGAAAAAAATGTAGAAGACCAAGATCTATCATCTCAAACTACTCCATGAAATCTCGCTAAACACTCCGAATCATGGAGGATGAGCTACCTATAAGAATGATATCATTAACATATAACAAAAGAATCAACATATTACCCTCCTGACACTGAATGTACATTGTGGGATTAGAATGACAATGTGTGAAGTGACAAGAAAGAAAGAAAGAGTTCATTTTCTCATACCAAGCTTGAGGATCTTGTTTGAGACCATACAATGAATGCTAAATTTTGCAAAGCAAAGAACTGTCCTACAAAAATCCCTGAGGCTGCTCCATATAGATCTCCTCATGAAGGTCTCCATGCAAGAACTCACTCTTCACATCCATTAGAAAAATTGTCCATCCCTATGAAGCTGCAAGTGAAAGTACAAGGCATATAGAGTTCATCTTGGTGAAAAAAGAAAAGGTCTCAGAGTAGTCAATACTCTCCACCTGAGAAAACCCCTTCACAACAAGACATGCCTTATACTTATCAATGGAACCATCTACAACATACTTGGTACGGTACACCCACTTACACCAAACCAACTTTCTTCCCTTAGGAAGAGGACAAAGATCCCAAGTATGATTCTTCATCAAAGGAGAATACTCCTCATCCATGGCCCTATCCCACTCAAGGTGACATGTCACCTCTGAAAACTTATGAGAATCATTTGAAATGGAATGACTCAAAAGAATAGAACCAGATGTCTAAGTATGAGTACGATGAGTATCTGAAGGATCACTTTCCAAAGAACCAACTACCTCAGCAATAACATGGGACCACCTCAGAAAATTTTGAGTAGATGGTGGTGGTGGAGATGGTGGATCATCATCTACATAATCCTCAAGAGATGAGTAATCCTCAAGAGATGAAGAGGGAGGAGTAGGCAGTGAGGGGGAAGTTGGTGATGGAGAATCCATTTGAGGATAGCGCTCATCAAACTAGACATCTCGCTGAAACAAGAACTCTCTAGAATCAGGATCAAACAACATGTATGCCTTAACATCCTCACAGTAGCCAAAAAATATGAGTGGTCGACTCTTCCTCTCCATGGCTTTTCATTGAGCATCAGGAATAAATGCCCAAGCCTCACTACCAAAAACTCAGAATGTAGAAACATCAGGGTTGACATGGGTACAAGCCTCCTTAGGAGTCATATGTCATAATTCCTTATGAGGCATGTCTGATTCTAAATATAATTGGCACAATTGACTGCTTCAAACCAAAATGAAGAACTCATAGCTCGAGATTGTATCATACAATTTTCCATCTCCCGTAAGGTTCTATTCTTTCTCTCATCAACACCATTCTATTGAGGGGTGTAAGGTATTGTAAACTGATGCTTCAAACCATGCTCAGTGCAAAAATCCTTGAAAGCCTGATTAACATACTCCCCCATTATCTATGCGTATCCTCTTGATAGAAAATCCAAATTTCTTCTCCACAAATGTCTTAAAGGTCCTAAATGAATCAAAGACATCATACTTGTACTTAAGAAAGTACACCCATGTATGTCTAGAGAAGTCATCAATAAAAGTGAGCACATATCGGGCCCCTGAAAAAGAAGGAGTCGAAAAGGACCTGAGATCACTATGAACCAACTCCAAGGGTGCCTTAGCATGTGTAACTCTACCCATAGGAAAAGGATCCGGATGATGATTTACAAGAGCACAACCTCAACATACACCATTAGTATAGGAAATCTAAGGAAGCCCAATCACAAGTTCCAGAGTACTCATTTGCTATAGATATCTGTAATTGACATGGCCAGAATGCTCATGCCAAAGCCTGCTCACAAAGTCTGCATGTGCTATAAGAGAGGAACCTAAACTATCTGAACTCTCAAAGCCATCAAATCTATATAAGCGAGATGAAAAATCAACACTCCCAGTAGCCAAAACCAAATCAATATCATGAAGGTCTCAAATAACCACATCATGTGGTGAGAACTCAACTATCTTACCAGAGCTAGAATGGAAAATCTGATAAACAGAAAGAAGGTTTGTCAAAATGCCAGGAACTAGAAGCACATCCTGAAGACAACCACCATCCAATGAAACAATACTTGAACCCTTAACTAAAAGTTGTGTTGAGTTACCAACTACAATGTGTGTAGTGCTAGTAGGGGCAAGTGCGGTGACCAAATCCTATGTGTGTGTCATATGGTGAGAAGTACCAGAATCTAGAATCCAAGTGGACCTTGAAGATAATGCTCGTGTAGAAAGAGCATGACCTTTCCCTGTGGGTTGGGAAGGAGATTGAGTTGAGGTGATATTATGCTACTGCATGGCTTCCTCTAAAGCCTCTAATCATTTCCAGCACCTAGAAATTGGATGTCCTTCCTTGCCACAAAAACTGCAAGGATCTCTTTATTTCTTCTTAGTCTTGGAGGAAGACTTGCTAGACTTAAAAAATTTCCCCTGTTTAGGATTGGACTATGGTTTTGAATCAGTCTTAGGAGGTGGCTTGGAGGAACTCTCACTGATTGCTTAATCTATCTTGGGCTTTGATTTATACTTATTTTTCCCTTTAGATGATTGCGCTACTAGTGCTTGGTTCTTAGATCCTAAGAGAGCATCCAACTATGATAGCTTGGCCTACTCTCATGTCAACCGATCATAGAACACCTCAAAATTAGGCATGGTAAAACATGCACCCAAGGAATCCATGGTGGAATAAAATGTTGAAGAGAATATTTGGAAAGGACCTCGAAGCTTAGAAAGAATTAGGTAAATACACTCCTCATCTATTTTGTTCTTACCCCAACTCTATAACAATGACCTCACTGATTTGAACTTCATCATAAAATCCTTAATGGTAGGATATGAATCAGGTACTAGCAAAGTCAATTCGGCCTCAATATGAAGTGCTTGAAACTGATTAATGGTGTCAAATAGAGTTTCAAACTTCAACCACATAGCCTGAGGAGTTGCACAACCCTCTAGATGGAATAGAAGACTATTTGAAATATGCAAGGATAGTAAACCCATGGCCTCATCCATTTTGTTCTTGTGCTGAAAAACCTCAAATGGTTGTGTCAATTAAGGTTGAACATCATCCAAACATGACCACAACCCTTTTGAAATGAGAAGTTTGGTCATATGTGCCTTCTAAGTGTGATAATTGTGTGGGGTAAGGTGCTCAATAGAAGATGAGTCCACCATAATGAATGAGTTTAAAATGTTTTATGAAAGAAGGTTTTTGGTTTTCTGATGTAAATTACAAAAAGAAAGAAAAGAATACCCCCCACAACACAAGAACCCAAACCCCAGTATAATTTTTAAAACTAAAAATCTTGAAAAAGAAAAATATTCTTAGGACAATGCTCTATGTACGTGGAATATTTTTTGATGAAATAAATTGCAGATCTGGAAAGAGTGTAGAACCACCTTTCTAATGCCTATTTGTTTGCAAAAAATGGAGTTCAGACGCAAACTTTATGCCCTATGGAATGCAAACCACAAGTTCTAAATTTGACAAGAAAAAATGACTAAAAAATAGAAAAATCAGAAAAAAAGGTCTACACCACTGGATTTGGCTTCAAATCAGCTTTCTGGCGATATCTCGTTTTCAAAAATATGAGCGAAAACACCCATTTTTCACTCGATTTCATGAAAAGGGCCAAAAAAAGGTTTGAAAGAAGGCCTTGGTGGCTCCCTCATGGTGCTCTGGTGGTTCACTAGTGGCAACTGGGCAACCGGTGGCTAGTCGGCAAAGGCTGAGTGGCGACGGTGGCTGGGTGGCCAGCCAACGAAGGTGGCGGCCTAACGATAATTGTTGGCAGCTGCTGCCTTTGCTAGTGGCTGTTTGGCTGCAGGGTGGGAGTGGCACTCAAATATGTGTGAAGCGCTTCTATTAGGAGCATTTTTTTATTTTTTAATGTTTTTTTTGAATTTTTTTGAAAATTTTTACCTCGAAAGTCGTGCCCTAGGGTATGTACAGCCTTGGGGCAAATTTTTTTTTCCTTCTAAGCCAATTGCACCAAAACTAGGCAAGTTTTATATCAAAAAACTTGGAAACAGCCACCTAAGCACAACCATGAGGTCGGTTTGGGCTCAAACTACACCAAATAAAAAAATATGCCCTAGCTCAAAAAAGAAAACCCCAAACCCTTGAAGCTCCAAAGATATTCAAAAATAAGAACAAGCAACATGTCTGTGCTCTGATACCAGGTAGAAGTTGATAAATCCAACTTCACAAAACTCAAGAACACCTACATGCAAAAATACCTATCACAAGTGAAGAATGGAGGCAAAGCAAGAATGGCTCTAAAAAATTGAGAGTATATATTCAGAGAGAGAATAACATAAAATACAATGATCAAATCCTTATGAAAGGAGATTGTGCAACCCTGAAGAAGCCCTACAGGGAAAATGTATTTAATAATTAAAATAATTATTAAATACCTACAATGCATAACTAAGTGAATCTTAATAAAGGAATAAAAGGTGACTTAATTAAACTAATTAAGTGAAATAAACCTTTTACTCTAACATTTTCTTGCAATGGTAATGAATTCAAAAAATTCATCGTCAATAATATAACCAAAGATCCATAGTGAAAAGGATAATTTTCATTCTTTACAAGGTGATCCCACAATACTAGTTTATAATTTTTGGCCAAACTAGACACTGAACTAATTTTTTTAAAAGTTAAATCTTCACTTTCAAGCACCTATAGTGGCTAAACTGTGAGGAATTTGAAGATGATGCAAACTAGTGATTTGTGAATTTTTTTCTATAAATTCTAAATATATATTTTTAATCATATTGTATTTATTTTTCCATCTCCTTCGAAAACTAGATTTTATCAGTAAACAACATTTTTAAGGAGTAATGATCACCGTATACAACATAACTTTTTTTCTATGAAGGATACAATTCTAATATTTTCAAACTTAGATTTGTAACTATGATATCTAACAAGTTCTTTTGGTTTCATAGTGTTTTATTGAATATTTTTTCCTTAATCAAGTTTTGAAGACAAACCAATTACAATTCAAACATAGGAAGACCATATACAAAATAACTTTATTTGTATGTATTGAATTTTTATTTTTTTTACTAGATGAAGGACATCAATACCTAGCTCAAACATATTTTTTAGAATTTTATTTTGATAATCTACTATTTTTCCACATGTGCAAAACAAAGAACTTGATTTTTGGTGAAAAACCTATGTTTAATTAAACTAAAAAAAATACATAATAAAACCAAAATATACTAAAATTATATTCAATGGATAGCTTGTTTTGAGGACTACCATCATCTAGTCGGATCTCTAAAGTTTCCTCCATTTTCATCCTCAACTCGAGCTTCAAAAGGAAAAAATTAGCAAAAAGTTAGTAGTAGAGGGGAAGAAAGGGGAAAAAGGGGTGTTTGATCGAACCACTATTTTCTTGGACCCCCCTAAACCCGTTCACTCGAATGGGGGTTTGAGAAAACCCTTGTTTGATTGAACACCTTCAAACTAATGTTAAAAAATGTTTGTCAAGGTTGTTTGAGTAGACTCTCGGCTAACGTCCACTTGAACCCTTGGCCGATGAATCCATTTTAATTTTAATTTTAATTTTTTTCCCATATGCATATAAATACTAGCAATTTCACATTAGTGTGCAATAGGTATGCCAAAGAAGTGTGGAAGGTCAATTAGGATAAATTTTTTGTCTATTTTTGTATACATTTATGTAGTAGATGAGGTCAATTGGTAGGCCATTTAGCAAATGATGTTGTTTGTGCAACAAAGGTCTCAATGGAAAAGTGATAGCTTCAAATAAACTATGCATCCACTTATAGGGATCCAAACATGATTGTAATAAAACCTTTGAATCAAGAAGATAATTAGGCCCCATTGCCAATAGGCTTATGTTATGTTTGCAAGAATGAGAGAGGGAGAGAGAGATTGAGAGGTAGGGATAGAAAGAGTGAGAAATAGAGGGGAGAAGAGTGAGAGAGAGAGAGAGAAGGGTAAGGAGATATAGATAGATAGGAAGATAGAGATAGATATGTAGATGGAGAAGGAGGAGAGGGATATGGAGAGAAGGAAAGGAGAGGGAGAGATAAAGAGAAATATGAGAAGGATATATAGAGATGAAATAGATAAGTATATAGAGAGGGATATAGAGGGAGATATATGGATGGATAGAGAGAGGGAGACATTTCTAGAGATAAAGGGAGGAGAGGAAAATAGATTTAGAGATTAAGAAAGAGTGAGAGAGGAAGAGGGAGAAAAATAGATAGAGACATATAGGTAGAGCCCGAGAGATAAATACAAAGAGAGATAGAAAGATAGAGAAGGAGACATAGAGAGGATGAGATAGAGAGATATAGATGAAGAGGGAGAGGGAGAGGGAGAGATAAAGAGATATATATGGTGAGATAGAGTGATAGAGAGATAGAGATATAAGGAGATATAGATAAGGGAGGATATGGAGAGAGAGAGACAAAGAGATATACAAACAACAAGAATTAGAGATAGGTAAATAGAGATGGTGAGAGGGAGAGATAAATAGGGGGAGATAGAGAAATGGAGAAAGAAGTAGGGGGAGATAGATATATATGGGAAGAGAAAGAGAGATAGAGAGATATATGGGAAGAGAAAGGGAGAGAGAGGTAGAGATAGAGAGATAGATAGGGGGATAGGGAGGGATTGAGGGAGGGAGAGATAGGGAGAGATAGAGAGAGGGGGGAGATAGAGAGAGGGAGAGAAAGGGAGAGAAATAGGGAGGGGAGAGGTAGAGAAGAGGAGAGAGGGAGAGAGATAGTCAAAGAGAAAGAGAGAGAAGAGGGGGAGAGAGGGAGAGAGATAGGTAGAAGAGGGAGAGAAAGAAGATGAGGGAGGGAGGGAGATCGATATGTAGAGAGGGAGA
>VDFB02047230.1:314399499-314499499 GCA_007258455.2 Sequoia sempervirens | reverse complement strand
AGGTAAAAGCCTCCAAAATCTCACTTTTCACATAGAAGTATAAATATTGATTTGGCAACTGGATGAGAACATTCTATTTCCATTTGTAGTATTTTTTGTCAATTTGATGGAATTTTTTTTTTATTTGCATTGAATTATGTTTTAAATATGTGTACAAATATTTTATAATTAGATAATACTTAATTTATTTAAAGAAAAAATCTAGATTTACCTAAATTTATTTCATTCCATTATTTAACACTTATTATTAATTGTTTAATTATACCACATGCAACTAGAATTTGTAGCATATCCAAAACACATGCTCTCTAACATATTAACATACATTTAGTTTTCTATTGGCGTATCAAATATTCTTGAACTTAATAGTTCCATGGAACAAATATAGGTTGTATATAATTGTAATTTAGGAAAAATTATTTTTAAAAACTTCACTAGTTTCAAATAAGTATTGAAAGCATATATGAGTTTACATGGAAGAAAAAAAAGTGAGAGATTATGCTATAAGTGTAGTTGAACTTTTAAATGAAATCAAAGATTCTTGAACTTAAGAATTCCATGGAACAAATATGTACATAAAATTGAAATTTAAGTAAAATGATTTTAAAAAACTTCACTAGGTTCACAAATGCAATTGGACATAGATGATAAGGAATTTAGGCAAAATGAGTTTAAAAACTTCACTAGACTGAACAAGTATTGCATATGAGTTTACACATGCAAGAAAAAAAATTGAGAGATGATGCTATAAGTGGAGTATCTAACTTTTTTCAAATGAAATCAAATATTCTTGAACTTAAGAATTCCATGGAACAAATATGTACATATAATTGGAATCTAGGTAAAATGATTTTAAAAAATTTCACTAGGTTCACAAATGCAATTGGAAATAGATGATAAGGAATTTAGGAAAAATGAGTTTAAAAATCTTCACTAGATTGAACAAGTATTACATATATGAGTTTACACATGCAAGCAAGAAAAGTGAGAGATGATGATGAGCTATAAGTGGAGTTGAACTTTCAAATTATTCTTGAAAAAGTACTTGAATTCCATGGAACACATATGTAATTGGAAATATCTACTCAATTTAAGAGTCCCAATGTGTTTCAACCACTAATCTGTGTCCAACCAAATTTAAAATACTTGTCAACATATATTATAGCTTTAAAACAATCCAGAGTTCAAACAAGTTAATATAAGTTCTCACTTGAACATGTACACATGTACAAGTGAACTTGAAAATCATGGATATAATCTAACTCAAACATTCTGGTTCAACCTGCTCTTCAATAACTTGTAAATTTTTTTGATGATCATTACTATCTAGTCTCCATTTTTTTCATCCACGTGCATGTGGATAGCATGAAGATGTAGGGTGGTACAATTATTAGGTGACTATATTGATATACCTTGTTATCAAGTTGATAGTCAACAAAATGAATCCCATGTTGAACAACTTTAACTTGTTTTAGATATATGGACCTTGCACTACAATAGAACCTACATGGTAAACATGAACCTAAAGTAAGACATGTGAACATGTACAACATTTTCATGCTCAAGGTTTGTACAATATATATTTAATGTTTTTAATGTAATGTACACATGTACACAATGTATATATATAATTTTAAATTCAAACTCACCTATGGGAAATAAAATTCCATCGCTTGTTTCAGGTTGTATTAGCTTATTACTCTCTTCTATGCAACACAGTAAATAATAGCTATCACCTTCAATGTTTCGAGGCTCTGCTATGACTGCAAAAACATCTCCTATACACCAAATTTACACAAAAAAAATCTTAAAAAATTAGAAATGTCTCTAGACTTTAAAGATCATTAAATATATATAATATTTAAATTATTGAAAACTTACACATGTACCTTTTCTAACTAATCCTAAAATATGGTCATAATCAATTGAAATCAAAGGAATGTCTTGAAATGTTTCTTCCTCATTTTCATCATATGTTTCTGAAATGAATAGTGGCACCTTATCCAATTTACTAACATATCCAAGTTCATGGTTGTTGCATGCATGATATTTTTTTACAATGCACTCAATGCAGAAACAAGAGTAATCCCTCATGTATAATGCCCATCCAGGGTGACTATTTGAACTCATAACACAATGCAAAGATCTTGTTTTTTCTACTCTCTTGGATCCATGCATCAATCTTCTGTCCACACCTAGATATGTGTACAAAAAAAACTCATGTGAACAAACATGTATATATATATATATAAATTTTAAATTTAAATAAATTCAAAATTTTGAAACTGTAATTTATGCATACCCGATATCTCCCAAAACACTCTATGTGGAATGTTTTGGTTTGTTCTTGAAGATGTGTTGACCTCATTGATGCAAAATGTTTCTTACACTAGATTCAACAACATCGTGTGCATCGTCTATATGATTTTCTGAATAATTCATTTGATGCGTTCTTAAAGCATGTTTGATGCAAGCTCCTACACCATTAGCTCACCCTTTCCATGCCCACTCTTAAAGAAACTCTAAACATGTGGTATTTTGTAAATTTGATGATATCTAGATAGTGCATAAAATGGAAATGATTATTTGAATTGTGCTACACATCCATCTGACCATACAAAAATGCTTTTGGGTATGTGTAGGATCATCATGGAAAAAACAGGCCCTTAAGTGGCAAAAAATTAAGAAAAATTAGAGTTAGGAAACTTGACATAAAAATTTGAATAAGTTATCTATATTATTTCAAAGATATGTAAGAATAGAATCTCTAGAAAATTGAATCTAGTTTCTAAACTACTAAGTTTTTTTTAAATCTATTTGGTGAAAATTTGAAATTTTAATGCAGTAGTACTTAAATTTTAGGGAAAAAATAAGTAGTTGTCTGTCTGACCACCCTCACCACAATAAAATTTTAATATTTTTTAATAAAATTTTAGATATAAGTAGAGGACTCGTCCTAATGTGATGCATATTTTTTGTAAGTAAATAATTAATTATGAATTTTTTATTACAACTTTTAAAAAATATAAAAAACTCGTAGTCTGACCACCTTAACTTGGTCAAAACTTCATGAAATTCATTTTTTTTTAATCCTATAGTATGTGAAGCATATAATGTGATGCATGTTTTGGATTCAAAAAATGTGATACTGTTTGAAAGCTATAGATGTTTTTCAATTAGCCTATCAATCAAGACTTTAGTCTTAATTCAAATAGAAAATGAATAATAATAATTTATTAAATTCAAAGTAAAGCATACTTTATATTGGTGGAAATTTGAAAATCTCCTTTAAAAACCCTTTTCCTTTCATTAATTTTGGATAAAAATAAAGTCATCAGCCACATACCCTATACATACCAATCATATCACCATTTTTTTGGCCCATCATGATCCTGTACATACCCTTTTCAAATTTCACACCTCTGCTTCTCAAATTCTCAAACAAAATTGTAAAGCAAAGTGTTTCATGCTCTTTATAATCACTAATATAAAAGTGATATTCTTTCTTAATGGCTCATTTTTCATCTGTACTCTCAACAACATCTAATTCCAATTGTGCATGTCGATAACACACATGAACCATAATAGCTATCTACTTTGAAAAGTAATATTCTAATTGAATTACTTTTTGATGTACAAAAGAGTAATTTTCTACAAAGTCAACTACTGATAGAACTATTCCAAGTGGGAAACTATCTCTTAATGTTTGAAATTTTTGTGCTTGCCACTTAGGAAAAAAAGGAATGTTGTATGTATCATTGTATCAATTTTTAAAAATCTTCCATAAATTTTCCAATAGGAATATCCTCTTCTACATAGTTTAACCTTGTGGATTCTTTCCAAAAATTTGTTTGAAACTTTACATACTTATAACTCTTTCAATTTATTATCTTTGTTAGGTCAATATCTTCATTTCTTGAAGGAAATTTAGCCAAATTTTCCAATGTTTCACAAAGTCCTTTTATACAGTTTATTTGAGGTACATTTTTATGATCACATAACATATCCTTTATGAACAAATTTACTTATTTAGGAGGTTCATTTTGAAACATATAACCTTCTTCTCTCAATTTTTAAAACACCTGATAGTAGAGATCAAATTCAATATGACAATGACAACAACGAGTTTCAAAAAACTTGTTTATCTTCACATAATATGGCTTAAAGCTTTCAAAAATTCTTTGCACAATCTTTATATGAGGATACTTATTACAAAAGTTAATATACATCTCAAGTTGTGTTATTCCTATCCAATGTTTAATATTATTTTCATCAATATTGGTCCCAATCCTATGTTCATCACATCTCTAGTACTTGATGATGGACAAGTCTCTTCATTCCAAAAACTTGAGATCAAGTTCCTAACAACATCTTAAATCCTATCATAATAGGGAACTCTACACATAATTTCCCAATTTCCTTCTAAAATATCATCCAAATCCTTTCTCCTTTTCTCATATTTTATTAGTGTGGTTCTACTATAACCAATTTCAGTTGAAAATGCATAAATTTTTCTTTTCCTTGCTCTATCTTAATTTAAAATAGATTTCAACATCACCCTTCTTGTAGTGGCCTTATCCACTGATGGAGATCCTTTTCCAATGGAATCTAAACCCTTTTTAACATTTTCAAAAATATTTTTTTATAATTTCATGTGTTTCTTCTTATTCAATGCCAAATATACACCCAACAATTGTAATGACTCTTTCAACTAATTAAAAAGAAGTAAATGTGATCACAATTGGGTTTTTTCAAGTTTTTCATGATGATTGAAATGATCATTGATTATTCCATTTACATATTTAGTCATTGACCTCTTACTCCTATTTGTAGGTTGGTCGACATAACATTTCAATTTCTCCTATCCATTTCAAGTAATGATCTAAATTTCTATAATAAATTTGTTTCCTCACCTTTTTAGCTAGTTTTATATGTTCATCCATACTAGTAGAATGAAGTGATCCTAACCCCGAGCTCCAACATGCATTGTTTAAACTTGGGCCTCCTCCCTATCTTCAAGGTCCATGTGTTCTTCAACAGATTTGTTTGATCCAATATCTAGATTTGGCTCAACTTTTGGTTGAGAACTTCCTGCTTGTTGAGCCCTTTCTACATGTCACAAAATATTTTGCAAAGAAAGTGAGAGATGGTGCTAAATAAGTGGAGTTTATGTATGCATGGAAAAAAGTGAGAGACGCGATGCTATAAGTGGAGTAGAACTTTAAAATGACATCAATCTTGATTCTTGAAATTAAGAATTCCATGGAACAAATTCAATTGGAAATGGATTCAATTTAAGGAAATGGAAAAATGAATTTTCCAAGTCACTAGGTTTTAGAAATTGGATACATGAATTTACATGCAAGCAAGGAAAGTGAGAGACTATGAGCTTTAAGTGGAGTTGGAAAAATAAAATAAAATACTCTTGAACTTACAAATTCCATGGAACAAATGCAATTGGAAATAGATGATAAGGAATTTAGGAAAAATGAGGTTCCAAGTTATGGTAATGTCTATGAAAGATGACTATTTTTTAGTATTAAAGTTTCCAAGTTATCTAACATGGTTTGCATAATTGGAAATAGATTTATAAGGAAAACATTGAGGTGTTAATAAAACTCCTATACACACAAGAGAGAGAGAGAGAGAGAGAGAGAGAGAGAGAGAGAGAGAGAATAAGCATGTACCTTGTTTCTTTCTATGATAATTTTCCAAGTTTTGTTCATGCCTCTTTTACTCTTCTTTTGAAAATTTTCATTGAGCCTTATTTTTTCTTTTTCCTTGTTCCCCCATTTTCTTCTTCAAGTTAAAGATGACTTGGAACAAATCCTCTACCAAAGGAAAATTCTCCTCCAAAATTTTCCTTGATTGATAAAAATGCAAAGTTGTCTTCTCCAATATTTTCCTTGATTGATACAAATGCAAAGTTCTTTTCTCCAAAATTTTCCCTCCTTGATAAAAATGCTAAAATCTCTTCTTCTCCAAGATCTTCCTCCTTGATAAATGTGCAAAAATATTTTTTCCAAAATCTACTCTCCAAGTGTTATAAATGCAAATTAATCTTGTAATTTGATATGGAATAATGAAAAATAAGCATGTATTTATATGCATATGGGAAAAAAATTAAAATTAAAATGTAATTGTCAGCCAAGGGTTCGAGGTCAAATTCACCTTCAATTATATTCAAATTTTATAACATTACATGTGTACATGTACATGTGTCTAACTACATATGTGTATGCACATTTAATGTATTTAATGCACATTTAACATGTGTTTAACATATATAAATCATAAATGCATGAGATCATGAGTTCTCTAAATATATATTTAAAATTTGTATAAACATGTTATTGAGTGTAAACATGTACATGTACACATGTATCTATTAATGTATCTATGTGTCGACCAAAGGTTCAAGCTTAAACTCACCTTCAATTATATTTAAATTTTATAAAATTACTTTTGTACATGTACATGTATAGAACTACATATGTGTACATACATTTAATGTATTTAATGCACATTTAACATGTGTTTAACATATATAAATCATAAATATGTGAGCATGAGTTCTCTAAATATAGATTTAAAATTTGTATAAACAAGTTATTGAGTGTAAACATGTACATGTACACATGTATCTATTAATGTACAAACATAAGAAAACACATGTACATGTAGATAGATTCAATGTATAAACATAAACATGTTATAAGAAAATAGGTGCATGCATGTAGATTGAATGAAAATAAACATATAAACGTAGATTGTATAAACACTTTTGACTATACTAAACATGTACATGTACACATGTAGATTAATGTATAAACATTTAAACGTAAGAAAACACATGTACATATAGATAGATGAACATAAACATAAACATTATAAGAAAATCTAGGTACATGCACACTTAGATTGAATGAAAATAAACATATAAACATAAGAAATTTTGCATGTATATCATATAAGAAAATGTACTAGAGATCATCAAACATGTAGCCCAAGTCATATATAATGTTAAACAACTCATAAATCTAGTGCAAACTAATATGAATGTCGACTCCTAGTCGAAGGATCATTTGAATGAGAACCCTGCTCTGATGGATGTGCCAAGCCCTAGAGATAAAATTGTGTACACAATGTGTTAAATACATATAATATATTATAAATTTTATGAAAGTGATTTAAGAATGTACATGTATTTTTAAATATCTATCTAGATTTATGTATACATATGCATGTGCATATACATGTGTATTTATAAAAATTTAAAACTCACATCTCCACTAACAATAGAATCATCCATAGAGTCACGTCGATGTACACGATTTGAACCAAGGCTAGGAGTAACATGAGGTATGTCCATCTACAATATATATACATATATATTACATGAATATCTAGTTAAAACTAAAATTTAAAAATAATTTTAAAAAAGAATTGAAACATGCACATGCACATGCACACATACACACAAATCATTTGGTATCAAATGATCTAAGTCCTCTGCAATGGTCGTCTCCACCAAATCAACCAAACGCTCAGTCAAAACATCAAGATATACATACATTTGACCCACCGCATGTTGTACCATAAATGATGAGTGAAGGGTACTATGTAGCTGAGATGGCATCAATGATGACAAATCGAGACAAGTCAACATAGCCATAAAACCCATAGTTTGTGTAGTAGTCGAATGATATGTAGGTGGATCCTAATGTACACTACTGCTAGGCTGAGAGTGATGTGATCCTAGATGTGAATGAACTCCTAAAGCCAAATGACCTTTGAAATGGTCTATAGAGATCCCATAGTCTAATGCGATGAAGGAATATGCCTCCAAGAGGTCCTCAGCCAAACAATGCATATTCCTGCGTGCCATATCTCCTGTAAGTTAGTCGAGCTCTATTGGTTTAGGGATGCCCGTCACTGTGAAAGGATCCATGTTGTTGTGCTATGCTAAAAATGGTGTGGATCATGAATGTCTAGACATAAAATACCAATCCACATGATTAGTAGATATCCTAATGGTCACAACTGTAATGTTGCCTACACTATCAATTGCTTCCTTTTGGGAAGCAATGACAACTTGATCTGTTAAGGGGGGAAAAGCTGGGGTGAGAATAAGAGACCTATTTCCAACGAATACCATAATGTTTTTCGAGGTTTTTCTATCTACTCAACAATAGGTGGGCCTATCGACAATCCTTCCACGCCCCTAACCAACATATGGTGGAATGTCTAGGTAGTTGACTTTGAGGCCCAAATGGACCTCAACATACAATTGTTGAACAAAATATAATGGAAGTTGTTCATTGTTTGGATACTGACCATGTGCTACAAGAAATCATGAGTAGATCAATCAGGCCATAACATCATCCACAAATTTGGTGACCTATTATCCCCTCACCTTAAGTTTATTTTGATAGAATGGAAAAAAATCATTTCTAATCATATCTTTGGTCACAACATCATGCATTTTTTTATAGGGAACCTCACCATGCATGTCTTCTCTCATGTGGGAAAGAATAATAGATACTCTATTAGGGGAAAATACACTAGTACCCCCAAGTTTATCTCTTATTTGTTATAGGCTTTGTAATATCGACATGCAAGTTTTCGCATATATGCCTACTTTTCTGCCATCACTTAATGACTGTCTCAATATCGTAATCTCACTATTAGTATTTTCAAAGAGTGTTTGCATAGGTAGAATAGGTCCATTTTCCATGTGATATGTATGTACCTAAAGGAGCAATGAGACCTTGGTTTAATAAATCTAGATCTAGAGAATAGAAAGAACATGGAACATGTACATGTGTTCAATTTAAATTTAAAATAGTTCTAAATAAATGCAAGTGTGCACATGATATAGAATACATAAATTAAACATGAACACTAAATATATATAGATAATAGTTCTCAAGTGCATACATGTACATTCAATAAATTTAATGTAACTTCTATCTAAATTACTAAACACTTGTGAAACAAGTAAATTAAAAATTTACATAATTCAAAGTCATGCATGAACTCATTTCACCAAAAATATAGAAAATTATAACTATACAAGATTCACCAATAAAGTCACTTGATTTATTCTTCATCTTGGAACAAAACTTGAACTAGACTTTGAAGGTTAATGGTTTCTAGTTTTGTGATTGAAATTATTATTGTTAATTCTAGGTGCCTTATTCTATTGATTAACCCATGGATGCCACTTGGCTAGTAGGTAAATAAACAGGGCTTAACTTGGGAGTATCTAGGGATGGGCTATGTCTCCAATTAAAAAGATTATAACATTTGATTAGATTTGTTGTACATATCAGGCTTAGTTTCCAATATTGGTGGTGTAGATTTGATTTTGAAACAAGATTGTCTTGTGGTATGCACAGGTACTATTTTTGGGTTTACTAGGTAAGAGGAATCACCAAGTTATAAGACAATAAATACTTTCAATATGGACCTACAAGAGTGTGTATTCCCAAGTAACATGATAAGTTAAAAGAAAAGAGAGATGAATATAGGTCATAAATAAAAAGGGTATAGAAAAAATCCTTTTCTATTTGTATGAAAAGTTAAGGAATATAAACTAATTTGGAAAGAAACTATTGTTCTTTATGTTTTGTATGCTTTATTTCATATTATCATTTTATCCTTGATAAGATCATGTCTTTCTAACCTATGAATGCATTTTGCAACATAGAGGGCATTCCTTGTCTTAGAAAATGTAACCGGCATAGAGGAATTGACTTGACTAAAGCACAAACAACACACTTAACCAACCATAAATAAATCTGAAAATGCAACCTAACGGGTTACCAATGACAAGATCCATGAAATAAAACTGCCAAATTTGATGAGGTTACTAATAGAAACGTCAAATTTTACCACTAAAGACAAGGATGAGAAGCTTGAAATGCAAGATGACTTAAGAAAATTAGTGCTTGCTTGTTTGCATATGTTGACCTATGTTGTGCATGGGTATGTGCAGGATCATGATGGGCCAAAAAGTGGCGATATGATGGGCCATGTGGCTGATGACTTTTTTTTACCCAAAATTGATGAAACGAAAAGGGTTTTTAAAGAAGATTCTCAGCTTTCCACCAATATAAATTATGCTTTACTTTGAATTTAATAAATAATTATTGTTCATTTTCTATTTGAATTACGACTAAAATCCTGATTAATAGGCTGATTGAAAAACATCTATAGCTTTCAAATGGTATCACATTTTTTGAATCCAAAACATAAGTCACATTCTATGTTTCACATACTATAGGATTATAAAAAAAATGCATTTCATGAAGTTTTGACCAAGTTAAGGTGATCAGACATATGATTTTTTATATTTTTTAAAAGTTGTAATAAAAAATTCATAATTAATAATTTACTTGGAAAAAAATTACAAAAAAATATGCATCACATCAGGACATGAGTCCTCTACTTATATCTAAAATATTATAAAAAAATATTATCATTTTATTGTGGTTAGGGTGGTCAGACAGACACCTGCTTATTTTTTCCCTGAAATTTAAGTACTACTGCATTGAAATTTCAAATTTTCACCAAATAGATTTTTATTTATTTTTAAATAAAACTAGTAGAGTTTAGAAACTACATTAAATTTGCTACAGATTCTATTCTTACATATTTTTGAAATAATATAGATAACTTATTCAAATTTTTACATCAAGTTCCATAACTTTGATTTTTCTAAATTTTTTGCCAATTAAGGGCCTATTTTTTCCATGATGATCCTGCACATACCCGCATACCTAGTTAGCCTTGGATTGAGTTTTAAGGTGTGAAAATCCTTGTAGTCCCATGTGTCATGAATGAGGAGCTCAAACTCATTTGTATGATTCTTGAGTTGATTCTTAGTAGATGTCATAGGTACCCTATTTGCAATATCAACCATAAGAATGATAACTTGGCAATATGTGCCCCTCCAATTGGTTGCTACAAAGTATCCAAACATAATTGGAGGTGATGAAAAATTATGCACATGATGAAAAATATGAAAGAACATAATTAGTGGACCATAATGTGTGAGAATAAATTAATGGATATAATAAATATATTCTTGAAGAATACAGTGTATATATAATAGTAGAAGAATATATGCAATATATATCAATGAGTATCAAGAAAAGGTTTGCTCAAAGTGTAAAATAATCATAAAAAGGTGGCCCTAAATTCTATATAAATATCCTATATATATAAATATTAAACTAGTTATTGTGCTAAGTAACATTATTTAATTGTGTCATTAAGGAGGTTAGCTGCAATGGAAAGGAATGAAACCTAAATCTATACAAGGTTGGATATCTCCAACATTCTATTGAAGTTCACACATGTCAAGCTTTGAGGATTAATATTTTTATGAAGGAATTAAGAAATTGAATATTATGCCCTGTTCTTATGCATTATCATAGGTGAAATTAGAAGTGATAATCATGAAGGGTGTAATGTCAACTTAAGCATCTTATTTTTGATATACTATTTTTTTTTAATGTGGATCATAAATAGATAATGAAGAACCTAGTTAATAGCTTTAAAATCAATACATTGATGTTTAAGGTATAAGTGGTGGATCTTATGTATATGGGGATTGGTAGTTTTAGTATTGAGGTAGATTTCTATAATGATAGCCAAAATGGGACTCATTTAGAATTTCACTAGATTTTTAGGTGATTTATTAAGTGTTCTAAAACTACCAAATATAAAAGAGAACATATTCTTGTTTTGTTGCAACTAGAGCTTCTTTTAATCATTGATTCACTTACACTATTTACTAGGTAAGAGGAATCACCAAGTTATAAGACAATAAATACTTTCAATATGAGTACAATTGTGTCTATTCCCTTAACATGTGATAAGTTAAGAAAAGAGAGATGAATATAGGTCACAAATAAAAAGAGTACAAAAAAAATCCCTTTCTATTTGTATGAAAAAGTAAGGAATATAAACTAATTCAAGGAAAGAAACTATTGATCTAAATAAGGATATAAATCTATTTGTTTTATAAATTTAACTAAGGTAGAGGAATGATTGATTCATTTGAATGAACCGAAATATTATTATCTATCAAAATAGATGTAAGATGGTATATATTTCCTTCCATGTGTTCTCGTGCTATTAGAAAATGTTATCAAGAACATTGGTTTATGTTTAATAGGCTCAATTAATTGAACAATAATAAGAATGTATGTATTGAAGCACATAAACTTAAAAATTATATATATATTGATAGAGACCCATACAATAGCTTTTATGTTAGTTAGAAATTATTGTACCTTAGGTGCTTACATGCACATCCTTATTACTCTCCTCCAGGGTGTTACTAAAAAAATTAGTTCATTTTTTTCATGGTCATTATAAAGCAATGTTTATGGATTGATACATAAGGTTGTTATGGAGAATTATATGAACTATAATGATATCACCAATTCAAGGCATGTGCGGGATCATCATGGAAAAAATAGGCCCTTAAGTGGCAAAAAATCTAGAAAAATCAGAGTTAGGCAAGTTGATGTAACAATTTGAATAAGTTATCTATATTATTTCAAAAATGTGTAAGAATAGAATCTGTAGCAAATTGAATGTAGTTTATAAACTACTAGGTTTATTTTTTTTTAAAAAAGAAAATCTATTTGGTGAAAATTTAAAATTTCAATGCAATAGTACTTAAATTTCAAGGAAAAAATAAGGAATAGGTGTTTGTTTGACCACCCTAACCACAATAAAATGATAATATTTTTTTATAATATTTTAGATATAGGTAGAGGTATCATGTCTCGATGTGATGCATATTTTTTTGTAATTTTTTTCCAAGTAAATAATTAATTATGAATTTTTTATTACAAATTTTAAAAAATACAAAAACTCGGGTGTTTGACCACCTTAACTTGGTCAAAACTTCATGAATTGAATTTTTATTTTTTTAATCCTATAGTATACGAAGCATAGAATGTGACGCATATTTTAGATTCAAAAAATGTGATACTGTTTGCAAGCTATAGATGTTTTGCAATGAACCTATCAATCAGGACTTTAGTCGTAATTCAAATAGAAAATAAATAATAATTATTTATTAAATTCAAAATAAAACATAATTTATATTGGTGGAAAACTAAGAATCTCCTTTAAAAACCCTTTTTGTTTCATCAATTTTGGGTAAAAAAAAAGTCATCAACCACATACCCTATATATACCCATCATATTGTCAGTTTTTGGCCCATCATGATCCTGCACATACCCTTCAATATGATCTTTTGTATTTCAATCACAACACACAATAAACCATAATGATTATTTTTTTAGGATCAATTCATATTATGAAACTATGATCAATGGACTAGAAGGAGAAAATGAAGTTGCTCTAAATTGTATCTTACCCACAAAAGTATCTCAATGTGCATGTACATATGAGAATTGAAACATATAAAAATAATCTATGGCATGAACCAAAGGTAGGGGAATCTTCAATTCCTAGAATCAATAAGTACTTTTTTTCTAATTTAATTGTTACATTATTGTAAATGCATTGTAATTATATTTCTGGATCCAGTTTTATACAAGACCATATAGGCCTGGTATACTATAAATCCTATATTTTTTATTGTTTATATGAATATTATTGTTAATAATTATATATATTATATTATACAAGAGTATATAAGCCCCATAGAATTCATAGTTCTCTATATATTTATTGTATACATAATCATTTAAAAAATAATAATGAAAAAAGATAAATTTTGAATTATAATTTATATTTAAATAAATTATCCACTAAATAGTTCCTCTGTCCTATTTGTATTTTCACATTTCGTATACATTTTTACCAGAGCATTTGCAACTAAAACATTTAAAAAATATCACACTAATTTAGGTGTTAATAGGCATCCACACTCTACTGCAAAATTTATTTCATGATCTAAGCTACAAGATTTTGAAAAAGGTTTTGGCATTTTTAATATCGCATCTGTAGATTGCATTTGGAAGATAAATTTCTATAATTTTATCAAAATAATTCTTCTTACATGTTAGGGCATTTCAGGAGATCATATTTTTGGTGGCATTTTGTCAAATGTAGGTCTTGAATCATGGCAACACAAAGTGGCATTCTAGCGTGACAAGGGTTGTAATGCATTCTTCTTTGTTTATTTTGTGTGCCCTCTATCAAATATGACACTCCTTTCTTAAGTGTTTATGTTGTAACCATTCTAAGTTTTATTTAATATTATTGAAAATATATAGTGAATGTTATGATTGAAAGAAATGCACAAAATGGATTTGTTGAAAAGGGTTTAGAAGCTTTCAAGCAAATGCAATTCATTTGGAGACATGTATTTGAAATGTGGAAGCATTAACCAACCTAAAATTCGCATTGGAGGGTGATGCATTGGAGGAAGTCACTTAGGGTGGCGAGTTCGTCAAATCCCAGTGTTCGCCCAGGAGGTTCAAAGCTTTTCCGTGCTGCAATACAATGCCTACAAAAAATGAAAGTCAAAATTGGTAGTCATTTTCACAATGTTTTATTAAAAAAAAACCCTAATTTGTGGGTTGAAACAAACCCCCTTTTGCTCGAAACCCATTTTTTTATTAAAAAACAATCTATGTTTATTGATTTGAGTGAACTAGGGGGTTCACTTGAACCATCAATTTGAGTGAACCCCTTAAAGTTGTTCAAACACCGAAAATGCATTTTTTCTTTCTCAATAAAATTGTAAACCAATTTTGTGGCCCTACCCATGTCATAGTTATATTTTTCATTAATTGATTTCTTAGCAACTCACACACGTCAAAATCCTCCTTTTTCTCAACCTATTTGATGCACAACATAAACAACAATCGATGAGGTAGAACCTTCCCTATTCCTAAAATAAATCTTATATATGAGATACCATATGCCACATACCTTATCACTTGGTTGATTATGGTGTGAATTATAAGTTCCCTTTGATCTCCTATTACCCTAGTTAGGGCTTTGACCTCTTTGTTCTTTATAGAATTCTTGACTGGAATGGGTCTATTATTGCATAATTTTCTTATTGTTGCAATTGCTTATTTCGTGATTTCATAGGGTTTTTCAAAGATCATCTAATCACCTTGAATTTTTCTTCAAATAACCTAAACAATTTCCACATTCAAAAAGTATGGAAATTTGCTCCAAATTTCTAAACCCATGTGCCCTAAATCCTTGACCATTTGCATTTGCTCAACTAAAAAAGAAGTCTTAAGATTTCAAATCTTTTCATGATCAAATTCATCAATCTGTAACTTAATTTATGTAATTCATTGCTGCACAAATTAAACACCACCATTGCCTTTGACTCCATTGCTTCAGCCTTGTTCTTCATACTTTCACTTGCTAATAACCCTAACTCTTTATTTCTCAGCTCATTCATTTCAAAATGAAAATGACTACTCAATCTTCCTTATTTAACTTATCACCTTTAGGGTTTCATCATAAAGGATATTTATTACTTGTGACATCATCTTCTATACTTTAGTCTATCAGTTCCTCCTTCTACCAAAATTGTTAGCCATATTGTGAAATGTATTGTAAGCAAAAAGGTTCCACAAATCTCTTGTAATGCTTATTTTCTACGAGATTCTTCATTGCCTTCAAAATGAAAATTGACATCACATATCCTTATTTCATCTCATGACACCTCTTATATTGGGGGTTTGATATATTTTTCTATGACTGATCCCCCTAAAGATATTATGGATTCAGTTCATAGAAGGGGAATCTACACTAGATGTAGATACTAGATTATCTAATTTGTCCTTGTTCTTAGGTTCTTCTTTCTTTCTCCAGATCTTTTCCATTTCTCTCCTCACTTGTTCTAGATTTATCTTGTTTATAAACTTGTTCTTCTATTCCAACTATATGGTTTCTTCCCAACTTTTCTCTTACAAAATTTTGAGAAATGTTCTGGTTTGTTTCAAGAGTAACACAACAAATATTTGATCAAGAGAGTTAGTATTCATCTTTTTCTTGCACTGATTAGCCTTGTGTCTAAAAATATTAGATGTGTAACAGTAACCTTGAAAAGAATGAAATCTTCTACTAGTATTGAACTTGTTCATCATTATCTGACTTCTACATTCAGTAGATTTATGTCCAAACTTGTTGAAAACATAGCATTGTCTAGCAAAGAATCCAACATTCTGACATAATCTATTCTGGTTCATCATACTTCTACATTTTGTTTCCCTATGTCTGAATTAATTGCATGAGTAACAAAAGCCATTAAAATATGGATACCTTTGATCTTTAGGTTGTCAGTTGGGTATTATTTTGGTATTGATCCTTCTATTGTTGCCTTGATAAGTATTTCCTTGAAATTTCCTTTGACTATTTATTTTGTTGAAACTTAGATTAGTCTTTGAACTTTGTCCTTCTTTGAGTCCTAGACCACTTTTATCCTTTGTAGGCTTTTGAGATGAAATCAATTCATCAAGCATTATTGAACTTATCTTAAATTTGTCTTCAAAACTTTTTTCCTTTTCCATATTAGATTTAAGAGTTACTACTTCCTATTCAAGCTTGTCACATTTCTTTGTCTTTTGATTGATAATTTCTTTGCTTTGTCCAATTTCCAATTTCAGATTCTCTTCCACTCTTTTTCTTTCTTCAAGTTTCATCCATATATTTTCAACAGTTTCCTTTACTTCTTTTAGTTTCTAATAAACTTCTTTATGCTTCAACTTAAATTTTTGGATCTAATTTCTTAGTTTCTGAATACATTCACTTACTTTCTTGACATTATCTTTTAGATATTCATTCTCAGTCTCTGAGGTCTTTGTTCTCAATTCTTCATCTAAGTTAGATCCCTTCAACATTTAGTTAAACCTACCAAGATCTAGTTCAAGTTGTTAAACTTATTCCAAAGGACCTCACTCTAATACCAATTGTTGAACAGGACAACTAAGAGTGGGGGTGAATCAATTGTCATCAAATTAAATTCCTTAACCATTTACCAGAACAAGATCCATATATTGCATAAATGATTTATCTATAAATGCAAAAACTAAAAGTCATCACATTAACACAATAACACCAAGTTTACATGGAAACCCCAATGAGTGAAAAACCATGGTTAGGATTAACTCACACTATAAAGAATATCAAAACTAATTACAAAAAGGCTCATTGCTTGAAATAAGGACTCACTATCCACAGGGCTACAATCTAGAGGGATCACTGCCATTTAGATACAAAGAAGATGGCTTAGCACCAAAAGTGAATTGATGAATTACACCTTTCTTGTGCTAAATTTAGTTCTAGATGAAGCTTTGCAAAGGTAGTACTGCATATCAATAATCACTCAATACTTTTGCTCTGATTACACACTTTTTGTCTTTTCCTACTTCGCTTATTCTGATATACCGCATCCACACACTTTTTTGTCTCTATATCATTCTTGCATAGCCTCACATCTCTATATATTCTAAAGATACACATATGTATATATATATATATATGTATGTATGTATGTATGCATGTATGTAATGTATGTATGCATCTTAATTATCAATTAGGTTGGAAAAAAAACCCATAAAGTATTGCACATGCTAAGTCAGCCAAGATCCTCAAATATCTAAATTATAGTTTGTCACATGGTAGGAATCAGGCCTAAAGACCAACACACTAGACCACATATAATAGTCATCTTCAATGGGAAATAACTTCTGGTAAACAAGTCATACATACAATACTGTATTGACATCAATGACAACCTACTAACTTTAATGACAACCATTTGATGCAACGTCCTTCAACCTCCAACAGATCCCCACTTGGATTTCTCCAACCACTTAAACATGGTAGACAACTAGAGACTTGGTGACACTGGCTCCAACTTACATGGAATGGGAACACCAAATCTCATTCCCCAAAGAGGAATTTATACCTCTATACATGGATAGTGAATATGTGGGGTGGCTTCAAAATGACTGTTCCTTCGCTAGCAAGTAAAAGGGATTTTGGCCACTAAAACAAAGGTTCTTCATATATGTTTTGGGGTTAATACACGATGCCTATACATGAGGAAAGATTAGCTCCAAAAGGAGGCCTCCTATTCCCTTTGTTAGAAAGGATTTTGACATATCACATGGATATTGAGGGTGAGACTCATTTGTATAGGACATCCACACTGGGTGATTGAAGACTTTACCAACAATCACAATTATTTATATAGTGAACCGAAACAAAGTACCACTTGGGTTGTTCCCTTTTTTCAAGGTAGACCCTCTGAGGGTAAAAAAATCAAGACAAGTATGTTGTTTTTGATCTCCAAGATTGCACGAAGTGCAAGGAGAAAGAATACACATTTTTGAGTTGTTTCAAGGTTTTCTGGTTAGGATGATGTCTAGGCTAAGTGTAAATACATATTTCAAATGATATTCAACAATGCAAGATGCAAAAATCCAACTTATATGCACTTTCACTAATGCAAGAATTAGAAACCCTAGATGCCAATTAACTAATTCAAAACGTAATGCATTGTTAATGCAAGCTAGATCTAGGATTATGATGCATTCCAAATCAAAATTGAGATGTTCTAAATGTGGGCTCACCTACATGAAATGATGAAAATTTTTGTTGCTTATGTTTTAGGACATAGAAAAACAATTTTCTACACTTCTCATTCAAGGATTCCCTAGAGATCTCAATCCAAGGATGAAGTAGGGGAAAGAGATCTTGTAATAAGGTGTCCTAAGGTATGATTAATGACAATAAGAGGGTTCACCACCAAGCTAGGGCTTAGAAAGACAAGAAATGAATGTAACATGCAAAATACCATGCAAAAAATAACTAAATGACCTAGGAAATGAAAATGAAATACAAAATAAGAAACTGAGAATGAACAGGCAACTGGAAGAGTGATGAGGTCAAAACAAGCTCCAAAACCCTAAAAAATTGTTGTTTGATTCCAACTGGGACTCATATGCCAGTCTACGCAATTTAGTCCCAGACTAGGGTTTCTGGGTGGAAATAGGAATATGATAGTGGTAAGTCTAAATCTCCTAAAATTTGGAGAATATGATATACTGGGACTCATACACCATAAGTGGCATATCAGTCCCACTCCACTTTTTTAGAGGTTCAAGATCCAAATCATGTCTCTAATCTCTACCCTTCCTTCCACAATTTATTTTCTTATCCGAAATCCTGATTTCCAACCTGTAGGTGACTTTTCGTGTAGATGACAACCTTGTGACCACTTGATGACTCTCTTCAACCTTGCAACATAATCTTCAAAGGGCCTTCAAGCCTCAAAGCACCTAGATTTGCAATAACACATGTAAAGAGAAGAAAAAACTTGTTGATTGTTAGGAAATAGGGGTTTTCCTTGGTCAAACCTCATTTAGGTAATTAAACCTGAAACATAGATTTTTGGGAACCTAAATGCTTACTCTTGCACTTCTAAGGGTTTTCACCTAAAAGGAGAGAGATTTAAGTCCAAAAATGCTTATGTAACACTCAAATTAGGATGTTTGCAATGTGATATGATGTAAATGAACTTAACTAAATGCAATTAATTAACTAAAGTGAAACTAAACGAATGTAAAACTAAGATTTATGCATTGTTTGAAAACACATTGTGATATGCAAACAACTATGAAAATGAAGGAATTATGCAGACCAGAGAGTATAGGGATAAATATGAGTGCACCTGGATGATGTGTGAGCTTTCTAGAGTGTCTGGAATATAGATGAAATTTACTAATTTT
Source organism: Sequoia sempervirens (assembly GCA_007258455.2). NCBI lineage: Eukaryota > Viridiplantae > Streptophyta > Pinopsida > Cupressales > Cupressaceae > Sequoia > Sequoia sempervirens. The sequence goes on along the minus strand of VDFB02047230.1, from coordinate 314,479,738 downwards.
TCATAGTGGGACTCATTTGCCCAAGGTGGTGAATCAGTCCTCCTACTGATGAAAAACTATTGAGAGCTAATTTTTGTCTTTTGGGATATGAAATCTGACAAAACTCAAGTTTCCAGTCCTAAGATGGGACTCAATCACCATAGGTGGTGAATCATTCCTCTCCCAAATTTTTGAAAAAGCAGGAGATAACTCTGCAACACCAGATATGGGAATGTCTTCTTGTTGGGTTGCTCAAGTGAAATCTACAGAAAACAGACAAATAAGTCTCTGCAAGCTTGAATTTGACTTATGTTGACTTGAAGCAACTATTTGACTTGAGAATCAATCTTCAACACCGAATAACCTGTCAAATCTACAAAAAAAGGGTTGCAAATACACAAGCAAAAGGGGAAAATTGATTAGGGTTAGTGAATAGGGGTTTGCCTTGGTCAAACCCCACTATTGGTAATTAGACCCTTGAAAAGATAATGAAATGCAAGATAAGGATAAAGTAATAATATGCAAATGATATCTACTCATATAAATCTTGATCTTCTAATTGTGAAGTAATGTCAATGGCAGCTTTCAAAGTGCTTTAATTGATGATGTAAAAATGCTTGATTGTTTGAATGTATAGGTGGATAAGTGAACTTGATGAATGAGAGTTAAAATGAGATGAAAATCACTTATTTATACAATTCTTGTGCCTTACTATCCATTCATACCTCATCATAGGCCGACATCAAGTGATTTTTAATAAAATCCTGAAAGGAAATTTGAAATATTTTGAATTTGGGGCTAAGGGGGACTCATTCACCACCCATGGCAAATGGGTCCCACCTAGGACCTAAAAACAAGTTTCAGGAATAATGTTGTATTTAATGTTGTTTGTTGGGATAAAATGTAAAAATACACTTAATTAAGTCATATGAGGGCATAAAAAGACAAAATAAAGCATGAGAAAGTGTAAATAGTGAAGATGTGCCTAGAAAAGCATGAAGGCTTTTTACAAGACTTTACAACACTTTAATATAGGATAGTTTGTTGATGAGTAAGAAGGTTATTTTTAGGTAAATTGTATTAAATAGAGTCTAGAAGAATGTAGAAATGTCTTACAACACTTCACAACACCTTCACAAGACATTGTTCTTTGAGTTTTAGTACCTAAATAAGCTTGTTCAAGCCATGATACAACATAAAATCAAAGAAACATAGTTCCAACACCATGAAACAAGACCTAAAAGGCCATGAAAATGACAAGGGGCCATTTTGTCTACAACACATTTTGTAGACACCAAAATTTGGTCTAAGCCTGTGACTTCAATATTCTTCATAATTCCTATTCTTCATGGTCATGATTAAATAATCTTAATTATTTAATTAATTCACCTTAACATTAATTCTTCTCATGATTAAATAATCTTAATTATTTAATTAATTCATCTTAACATTAATTCTTCTATTAATTAAATAATCTTAATTATTAATTAATTCTAACATTAATTCTTCTATGGATTAAATAATCTTAATTATTTAATTAATTCACCTTAACATTAATTCTTCTATTGATTAAATAATCTTAATTATTTAATTAATTCACCTTAACATTAATTCTTCTATTGATTAAATAATCTTAATTATTTAATTAATTCATCTTAACATTAATTCTTCTATTGATTAAATAATCTTAATTATTTAATTAATTCATCTTAACATTAATTCTTCTATTGATTAAATAATCTTAATTATTTAATTAATTCATCTTCTGTTAATTCTTCTATTAATTAAATAATCTTAATTATTTAATTAATTCACACTTTTCTTTATTCTATCTGATTAATTAAATGAACACTTTTTATTTAATTATGTTACTAATTAACCTTATCCTTCTTATCAAATTAAATAAATTCTTATTTAATTTACTCTTTATCATACTTCAACTATAACTAAATAAATTCTTTATTTATTTAATTATTCATTTAAATCCCTTCATCACTTAATTAAATAAATCTTATTTATTTAATTATTCTTCAAATATCAAATCTTGAATTAAATGAATTATTTAATTCATGAATTCTATTTTAACGCATTCCTCTATATTTAGATAATTGTGTGAGTTATCTAAGTATTCACTTTTACTCGACCCAAAGATCTATTCAAATCGCTCAGTTAACTCTTGATTTAATGTCTGAGTGGTGTTCTCGAGTAATCTCTTCATCAAATCATTCAATCATCCAGTTCAAACTCATTTTCATGTACATGCGGATTAATTAAATATTCCTATTTAATTAATTAAACCTTGTGCGTGCATTCGAACAAGAGTTGCTTTAATTCATCTTCATCTTTGTCATGTAAAGATAATTCTTCTATTTTTGAATACCAAACTAGAAGATTAAATCATTTATTTAATTTTTAATTCTATTTCTAATTTATATCACTCATATAATTACTAACTGTTATTAGAATGCATGACTAATCAGTCAATCTCAACCGTCCATTGATCTTTCAATCCTGGCCTATCGTTCGAATAATCAATTTTCTATAAATTGATCTAGTCTTCATCATTCCAATCTCTCTCAAAATCTTATGACTTTTGTGAGCACTTATCTTGAATCTTCGACGTTTTACTAAATCATTATCATAGGCTATACTTGCACGAACTTTTGAAAATCTGAGGGCAATTATACTACAACAACAAAATGGAGAAGGGCAATCAAGATGAATCATGGAAATACGTACATATTGGGTGAGATTGTTTCAGTTTATTTGCGTTTTGGCTTTCCTTTGTTCTCTGTTACTTAACATTAGATTTCATTTAGATTTAGATTGCATGTTTGCTTTGATCTATTTTCTTTGTGCATTTTCTTGACATTACACATTTAGCCCCCACTTTAGTGAGAGGATGAACCTACTTCAAACTCACACTAAAGTAGCCATGAACATCAAGGGGAGGGTTCAAATGTACTTACATTATGAAGATGGAATACAATGATCAAGAGGGATGATCAAGCCCCTAGGATGAATATCCCATGAGAATGATCCCATAATAGTGGTTTACAATTTTTGGCCAAACTGGACATTGAAATTATTATTTTTAACTAAATCTTCACATTCAGGAACCTATAGCGGCTAAACTGTGAGGAATTTGAAGATGGTGCAAACTAGAGTCTCATCAAATTTTGTTTGTAGATTCTAAAAATATTTTTTTCAAAATTTTTGGAATCAAATTGCACTTCTTTTTCCATCTCCCACGAAAATAGATTTATTTCAGAAAAGAACATTTTTAAAAAGTGACGCACACCGTATAACGAATAACTTTTTTTCCATGAAAGATAAAATTATAATTATTTCAAATTTAGATTTGAAACTCTGATATCTAGTGCTTCCACTTGGTTAGATTGTTTTTTATTGAATAATTTTTCCTTAATCAAGTTTCAAAGTCAAACGAATTACAATTTAGACACAGCGACTGTATAAGCGTAACTTTTTTTGTATATGTCAAAATTTAATTTAATTTTTTTTGTTGGATCAAGGACTTCAATATCTAGTGCACTCATAATTTTCAATTTTTTTTTTGATAATCTTCTATTTTTCACATGTGAAGAACAAAGAAATTCATTTTCGATGAAAAACCTATGTTTAATAAAACTTTAAAAACAAATACATAACAAAACCAAAACATATTAAAATTATATTAATTGGATAGCTTGTTCTGAGGAATACCATAATCATTTGAAATAAATTTTAAATGAATTCATTTGATCCCCCAAAATCTAAATCAAAAGTGATTTTTTATCAGCATTTTGATAGGTGTAAAGGAGACGCATTTATAGGTATGGTTTAAAACTAGCGAGGTTCTATCCAAGGGGGTTTGATCTAAGGTGGTTTGATCAAATCCTCTTCAATTGAAATCCTTAGAATGGAACTTTTTAAGGATTAAATCATTATATTTTCTAAAAATATGTGATTTCAACTAAAATTCGTTCCTCTCAAGAATTGTAAACCACTATTATGAAGACAAAGGAACACACAAGTGTTGAAATGAATTGAATGAAGCTTCAATCATCAATCCAACTAGTTGTGAAAAGAGATCTAGGATGATTGTTTGAAAAAGAGAAAATGTGTACTCACTCTTGGGCCACAAAACTAGTTGTTCGCTGGGTGAGAAGGCCCAACTGTATACTCACTCTGGGGCCATGAAACTAGTTGTATGCTAGGTGAGAAAGCCCAAAAATTAAGATACATACACTAGTTGGTATGTACGCACAAACACAAAAGTGGCTATGAGGAAAATTCATGCCACTAGTTGGGCTTCCCGCTCAACCATGCTAAAGCTATACCCATTCGATAACTTTAACAAGGTTCCAAAAAGCAAAAGGAAATGTAAATGTTAAGTTTTCAACAATAAGACACTACAAGCATGCAAGTTGTGTTATGCATGGTGGCCAAGAAATGCAACAATGTAAAATGCAAAAATGTAATGTGAAAGATTGTTCAAAGGAGTCTTGTTCAATTTATGCAAGGTTAGTCGCTTAGGGAACATTATGTCTAATGTCTCCAAGAGAGGACCAATCACTGAATAGTATATTCACAACTTAGGGGATGCAGTGTGTCGCATCAAACCACCAAGAGGAATGCAATATGCTTAGAAATATCACACTTATGAAGGACATAACAGCCAATGTCATCCACAAAGTGACAAACACATCACATGTGTAAACGACAAGGCTATTCTAAGAAGCATGAATGCACAATGAAATAATGGTAATGTATGCCCCCCACTTTAAAGAAATTGCTACACATTGTTTTGTGAGCAATTACTTGAAAGTAGAGAAGAAAAGAAAAAGAAAAAAGAAAACAAGACATGAGAGCCAACTTGAAAAGCTCTATGCCAAGTCATATGTTCCAAAGCTAGGTTGTGTCATGTCAAGGAAAAGGAAAGGAAAAGAAAAGGGAGTTGCCCCCCAGAAAAAAAAAGTACACCAAACACATAAGGGATCTATGGATTTGAGGTCAATATGTTCGTTGTTGCAATGCTTTTACGAAAGAGTGTGGAACTGTCATCATTCCCCAAATACACATAGAATTGGAAGAATGACACAAAGAGAGCTAAAAAAAGGGAAAACAAGTCCAATTTGAGTCAACATGGAATAGACATTGTGGTCTTGACGCCTTGCATCATCCCCAAAAGGAAAACACAAAGGAAATGAAAAAAAAATGTGAAGGAAAATGAAAAGGCTTTTGGGTCAACATGAAGGAGACCTTTTGGTCTCAATGCCTTATGTCATCCCCAAAAGGAAAAACACAAGAAAAGACAAAGGAAACAAAGGAAAAAGGACCATTTGGGTCAACATGGAAGAGACATAGAATGTCTCTATCCTTTGTATCATCCCCAAAAGGAAAACACAAAAAAAAAATGAAAAAGACAAGAACCATTTGGGTCAACATGGAAGAGACATAGGCCGTCTCTATGCTTTGTGTCATCCCCAAAAGGAAAACTCAAAACAAAGCACAAAAAATAGAAGAATAAAGGTATGAATAGAAGAAGTGGACAAAGAGGAAAAACATCAAATGCATGATACGGGGGAACACGATACACACATGAAAAAGGAAAAAGGACAAGGATAAGTAGTGCAAATGTAAGTAAACCATTAACTAAGTTATTAGTTTCTCAATCTTTGATAGACAGGAAGAAAAAGGAATAACATGGTTAAGAGACAAAAAAAAATGCATTACAAGGAAAAGGCTAATAATCTCTTTCCCCCCACAAAGTGTAAAGGCAAGGATGAGCTAAGATGGGTGATGGGAAAGGGTCATGCAATAGTGAGAATAAGAAACTCTACAACTATAGAATGAAAAAGGGGTTTAGATTGGTATAAGGTATGACGGGGAAACAGTCGGTATTAGTGAAGTGATACTTATCCAGTATGTCCTTCAATGTCTGACATTCTTCTATTCGGTGTCCAAGAATACGATGATATTTACAATATGGTATATGAGAATCATCAGGATGAATGACCAATCTATTGGAAGGTGGTAAGAGTATAAGACCTTTGTTTAAAAGTAGTTGCAGTCTCCATTCACATTCGGGTGGAGGATGTGTAGGAAACTTTAGCTTCTTCAATTTGTATGGTCGTTTTCATTTACTAGGTTCTCATTTTTTATGAATTGGAGGAAGGGGACCCATAGGGATCCTAACATCCTTGTCATTAGAAGGAGAGAATGGTTGTTCACATGGAAGGAGAATGTTCAAGTTAGGAGGAGGATTCAAGACCATTATACTAGCATCCCGAATTCTCCTAGGTTGAAGAGGATGTTTTTCAGGATGAGAAGGATCTTGATATCCTAGTCCTATTGTATGTGCTTCAGTTGATTGTTGTTCAAGAAGTTGATGGATGTCATGTTCATGTTTTGTGTCACAACCTTGTTTACTTAAGATAGTGAATCCTTTACCATATGTTTCTTCAAGGTTGATAGGAATGTTTGTGACTTTTTTCTCATAAAATGGTTGGGTTTGTGGTGGTTGAGAGGAACTAGGTCCATTTGAGGGAGGAACCATAGGTCCTATGTTGACTTCAAGATGTAAATAAGCAAAGTGATCAGGAGGTGCAACTGGAGGAAGTTCTTGTGATTTCATAGAGGGGTAAAAGGCTACATTTGATTCTAGGTTTTCAAGGAAATCATTGTATAACTTATTCATGCTAACATCATCTTCTCCCATCATGTCTACATCATGAGGAGGACAATCATGAGGAGTTAAAGGAGCATGAGATTGTTCAAGGTCATTAAGGTCACAATAAAAGGTATAGTTGTACATGTCTACCAATGATTTGAAGGAATTCAAAAACTTATTGAAGGAGAATGTCATGATGCCAATAAACTAAGATGCAAAAAATAAGGAAAAATAGAGAATCTGTAACTAAAAACAAAATGTAGGAACATTGAGCAAGAATGCAGAAAAATGTCAAAAGAAATGTAGAAATATTTTCTAAAAAGTGCAGAGGGATTGATTCACCCTGGGTGGCGAATGAGTCCCAGGATGCAATTTTTTTATGTTTTTTAGAATTTTAAGGATGAGTTAAATTTTCTATAGAATGCAATAATAGATGTAGAATACAAATTTGTACTTCTTCTTTTTTTCAATGAATTTGAATGCAAAAATGAAAACTAAATGAATGTTTCACTAATGAAAAATGAAAGGTCCTAGAATGCAATAAAAAATCAATGCCCTAATTGAATACTAATTCAAATGAAAACTAAGATGCAAGATATGAATGCAATCAAAAATTTAAAGTGTTCAAAAGTCGGGTTCACCAAAATGAAACATAGATTTTTGGGACCCGAATGCTTGCTCTTGCACTTCTAGGTTTTTTCACCTAAAAGGAAAGAGATTTAGGTCCAAAAATGCTTATGTAACACTCAAATTAGGATGTGTACAATGTGATACTGTTGAAAAAATAAAAACAAGCAACTAAGAGGAGGGGGTGAATCAGTTGTCACAGAATAATAAGCTTTTCAAACTTTACTTAACTTAATCTCATATCTGATGAATAAGCAATTAACACATCAGAGAGACAGAGAACACCAATAATTTTTTTATGTGGAAACCCTATTAGGGGGAAAACCACGGTGGATGTTAGGCCACAATATTATACCTTGTTAAAAGTATAATGAAAAATAATAAGGGGAATGCACATGCATTCAAGCACACTGCCTAGAGCTCACTGCTGAAATACAAAAGGGGCTCACTATCCAACAATAAAAAATAGGATTAAAATTCAGAGGGTATGAACTAAGAAAATAGCTTCTACACAAGCCTGATTATAGTTCCAATTCAGCACAAAAAACTCTTTCACAAACTACTTCGCACTTCACTCGATCTTCTTCACACTCTACTCTATAATCAAATGATATTTGCACATATACACATAAGATCACACTCAAAACTTTTCCAACACACAATACCAATGAAACAATCACTCTTATATATCTGCTACATAAGATTTCATCAATAACTTAGTCAACCAGGAAAATAAAACATATTTGCAATGTCAGCCCAAATTTACAAATAAAATTTTAATGTGAATCCACCAAGGTTGGCCACAACATAGTAGAGACCCAAATTTAAAACTCCAACACAAAAAGACTTCAATTAATTTCACCTCGACAATCCACAACATGCTACCACCAACATGTCGCCCAAGAACAAGAAAAATGAACATATGCAGGAATTTTTTTGACAACAAGCACACCAATCAATGTGGATGTACCACAAAGATAGAGAATGATCTAGAAACATCCAAGAACACCAAGAAACAATGTTCAGAGAAACATCTGTAGCAACTGAGATTTCCAGAAACACATAAACTTCATTCAAGAACACTGACAGAGACCACAGAGACACTGTCAAACCACAACATGATCAAATCTATACGTGGACCTCTGAAACTTCTAGTAGATGATCTAGACACACTCATTAGAAAAACATTTAGTCCATAGTAGCTAAACTTCAATGTAAAGAACAAGACACCTTCATGACCTGCATAGTTCCACAGGGAACCTAGAACACTTTCTTTTACAATTTTCTCAATATCCTCAACATATACAACCTCTAGACATCAAATGCTAATAGTGTTGACATCAATGACAACCACATATCAACAACACATCCACAACATCCAACAATCTCCCCCTTTGGAATTGATGGCAACACATGATGTGAAAAATACCATAAACCCAACACACTTTATTTTCCTTTGGTTATGATTCTTCTCCTCAACTTCTCTTCGATTCTTAAAGGGATTTTTCACATTGCACTTCTCCCCCTTTGATATCAATGGAAAATGTAACCATGAATTTCCATATGGACACTCTAAACAACATATTTGCACATCTGACTAATCCACCTGAGTAGTAGCCACATAAACATCAATCCAGACCAGAATATAGCAATGTCGCTCACAGATTTATGCAAGTAAATGCATCTTCTTAGTTCTCATCAAGAGGGATAACTACCCCTAGCATTCCTATGAGATACTAAAAAGTATCCTTCGGAAATGTTTTAGTAAAGATGTTTATAATCTATTCTTTGCTAGGCACATACTCCAAGCTGACTTTTTTCCCATTCACTTTCTCTCTCAAGAAATGAAACTTGATTGATATATGCTTAGTCTTAGAGTGTAGTACCAGATTCTTTGAAATATTTATTGCACTTGAATTGTCACAGTATATGGCAATAGGCTCTTCATATATCACCCTGATATCTTTCAACAATTGTTTCATCCATATTACTCATGTAGTGATATATTCTCTATATTGGTGGTATGTCAAAGGAAAATATTAACATTTCTTAGTGTTGGACACTAGGAAAAGAGGACATATATATTCAGCCAACTTTTTTGGACTAAAGAAATAATTCCACTCTGACTTTTGAATCAAAGTAAAGAAATAATTAACACTAAAGTCCCAATAGTAAAGTAAATTCTTTACTATTTGCTAAATTCTTAATAGACACTCTAACTTTTGAGTGTAGCAACATCAAACTTTACTATATATTTTTTAGAGTCCCCAACCTTTCATATAGGTCCACAGTTCATCTTACATGCCTGTTGAAGAGTAATTCAAATTTGAGGCTGGCCTTTCCATGTGCACGTTACATTTTCTTCACTTGGAGAATGTGATGATCTTTGGTTGACGTAGATGTTTCTTGAATCACGGATATAGTATAAAGCTTGTAATCGATCATTAGAATAGGCAAAAATCAAGTAGAGCTCGATCAAAAGAATAATATTGATTTGATTGTAATTTTCAGCTCGCATATAGGAGCATGTTAGAATGTTGTATATTTGATCAATCCTGTGAGCCGAATCTGTAAGTCTGGATGTTATCGGCTGAATGTAACTAAGACTTTTGTTAATGAGAATATTTCCATCTGCATTTGCCTCCATATTATGTGTTTATTTCATTGTGTTACTCTTGATACATGGTCTATATTGTTCTCTTTGAGGACCTTCCTACCGTGGTTGTGACAGATTTGGTATCAGAGCGAGCTTTGTTCCTTGTGAGATTGTTAGAGTTTGCAAATTCTTGTTGAAGATTTGTTGTGGGGTGGTGGATTGAGGATCTGAACTATAGTTGCAAAGGACTTGTGTAAAGATGGTGGGAAAGAGAAATGATAGAAATGGAGCATGTGGAAATGCAGACCAAGCTATGATGGAGATTTTAAGAGGAATTGTTGCCAAATTAGATGCAGTTGAAATAGCCCAGAGAAGAGGTCAACCAGTAAATGATGTGAGTGATGAAGAAGTAGAAGTTCAAGAAGAAAGAGGAAGATGTGAGCAACTTGGCCTAGATTAGGGAGAAGAGAGGTTCATAAGAGCCCTAACTAAAGTGAATACAAGACCACATTTCAATCCACTAGATTATAATGGTAAGTTGGATTCAGATGTATTGTTAGATTGGATCACAGAGATGGAAAAATATTTTGAATTTGAAGGTACCTCTAAAGATAAGAAGGTGAAGTTTTCTTGTACAAAGTTGAGAGGACACACAACCCTTTGGTGGGAATATTTGCAGACATATAGGCAAAGAAGAGGAAAAGAAAAGATAAAGTCATGGGATCGAATGGTGAATAACTTGAAATCAAAGTTTATGCCTACAGATTATCATATGAGCTTGTTCAGGAAGTTATGGAATTTAAAGTAGAAAGAGTCTAGTGTGACAGAGTATACTGAAGAATTCTATAGGTTGAATATTAGATTAGTACATTCAAAGGATGAGATTGAGCAAGTAGCCAGATATGTGAATGGTTTGAGGTCATCTATATAGGATAAAATCAGTTTGATCAAGTTTTAGAGTGTGGAAGAGGCATATCAGTGTGCCCTAAAAGCAAAAGAGAAGTTGAATAAAAGACATGAGCAGAGACAAAGAGGAAGAGGTGGAATATTTCAAAGAGGAATAACTTTTATTGGAGGACAAAGAGGATCTTTTCTAGATCAGAATAAGGATAAGGAGATTAGCAAGAATGACAATTCATACTAGAGAGGTGATGGAAACTCTTATAGAAGAGGAGGTTATGGTGGTTACCAAAATGAAGGTTATAGAAGAGATGATAGAGGGCAAGAGAAAAGGATATTCAAAGGAACCTATTATAAATGTGGTGGAGAAGGACATAGAGCATTTGAATGTAATTAGGGAGATACAAGTAGGAAGACAAAGAAAATAGGAGAACAACCTTTGTTGAGGAGGATCATGTTGGATCATCTAATAAACTTGAAGATGGAGAAGTTTTGGTGAACATGAGAGTATTGTGTCAAAGTGAATTGGAGAAAGAGCCATTGTAGAGGAAGAATTTGTTTTGGACCAAATGCAAGGTGAATGGTAAATGTTGCAAAGTGATTGGTGACAGTGGAAGTTTTGATAACTTGGTTCCTAAAGAGATGGTGACTAAATTGAAGTTGGAAAGGTTGAAACACCTGAAGCCCCATCAGATTGCTTGGATTTAGGATGAGCATAAGATACTGGTAGGTGAACAATGTTTGGTGAAATTGAAGATAAGAAATTACCATGATGAAGTTTTGTGTGATATCATGCCTATGGACATATGTCATTTTTTTTTTGGGAAGACCTTGGCAATATGACAAACATGCTATTCATGATGGAAAGAAGAACATATACACCATTGTTGCTAATGGGATGAAGAAGATTTTGTTGCCATTGGAAGATGTTCCTACAGTTGAAGTTTGTACGAATGTTAGGGTTTTTCTGGTTCATGGAAGAAGATTCCTTGATGGATTAAGACATGAGAATGTGTGTTATGCCTTGATGCCTAAGAAGGTTGAATATTTGAAGCATGTGGAAGAACACCCGGAAGAGATAAAAGAGATACTGACAGAATATGAGGAGATCATTTTGGATAATGTACCTAATGGATTGCCACTTGTAAGGAGTATTACATTGTATGGATCTGATTCCTAGAGCTAGTTTTCCTAATAAGGCAACACACTAGATGACACCGACAGAGAATGAGGAATTGAATAGACAAGTTAGAGTGTCTATTAAAAGTCGGAGTATCTATTAAATAATTCCAATTTGACTTTAGCAAATAATAAGAAATAAAAGTTAGAGTTTCTATTAAGTTTGATGTTGCTACACTCACAAGTCAGAGTGTCTACTAGTAATTTATAAAATTATTTCTTTAGTGTATAGGTCTAGCACTATTAAGAATTTTTGGACTAAAGAAATAATTAACACTAAAGTTAGAGTGTTTATTTGTTTGAATAGAAATAATTGTTTACTATGATATATATTTGGCTGAATTTTGTTGACTAAAGAAATATCATTTGCACATATACACATAAGAGGACACTCAACACTTTTCCAATACACAACACTGATGAAACAATCGCTTTTATATATCCACTACATGAGATTTCATCAATAACTTAGTCGGCTAGGAAAATGAAACATATTTGCAATGTCGGCCCAAATTTACAAATAAAATTTTAATGTGAATCCACCAAGGTTGGCCACAGCATAGTGGAGACCCAAATTTAAAACTCCAACACAAAAATACTTCAATTAATTTCACCTCGATGATCCACAACACGCTACCACCAACATGTCCACCAAGAACAATAAAAATGAAAATACACAGGAAAAAATTCTGACCACGAGCACACCGATCAATGTGGATGTACCAAAAAGATATAGAATGATCTAGAAACATCCAAGAACACCAAGAAACAATAGAGAAACATTTGTAGCAACTGATATTTTCATAAACACATAAACTTCATTTAGGAACACTATTAGACCACAACATGATCAAATCTATACAAGGACCTTTGAAACTTCTGGTAGATGATCTAGATACACTCATCAAAAAACCCTTTAGTCCATAGCAGCTGAACTTCAACGTAAATAACAAGACACCTTCATGACCTACACAGTTCCATAGGGAACCTAGAACACTTTCTTTTATGATTTTCTTAATATCCTCAACATATACAACCTCTAGTACATCAATTGCTAATAGTGTTCACATCAATGACAACCACATATCAACAACACATCCACAACATCCAATAGATATGATGTAAATGAACTTAATTAAATGCTATTAATTAACTAAAGTGAACTAAAAGAAATGTAAAACTCAGATTTATGCCTTGTTTGAAAACACATTGTGATATGCAAACAACTATGAAAATGAAGTAATTATGCAAAACAGAGAGTACAAGGGTAAATTTGAGTGCACTTGGATGATGTGTGAGCTTTCTGGAGTTTCTGGAATATTGATGAAATTTACTAATTTTTCACAATGGGACTCATTCACCCAAGGTGGTGAATCAGTCCTCCTAATGAAAAACTGTGGGGAGCTGATTTTTGTCTTTTGAGATCTGAAATCTGACAAAATTAAAGTTCCCAGTCCAAAGGTGGGACTCCTTTGCCATAGGTGGTCAATCAATCCTCCCCCAAATTTTTGAAAAACTAGGAGACAACTCTGCAACACCAGATCTGGGAATGTTTGCTTGTCGGGTTGTCGAAGTCAATATGTAGAAAAATGACAAATAAGTCTCTCCAAGCTTGAATTTGACTTGTGTTGACTTGAAGCACCTAGTTTACTTGAAAATAAATCTTCAAAACCTAATAACATGTCAAATCTGCAAAAAAAAGGCTACAAAAACACAAGAAAAAGGGGAAAATTGATTAGGGTTAGTGAATAGGGGTTTGCCTTGGTCAAACCCCACTTTTTGGTAATTAAACCCTTGAAAAGATAATGAAATGAAAGAGAAGGATGAATTAATAACATGCAAATGATATCCACTCACCTAACTCTTTATCTTGTAATTCTAAAGTAATGTCAATGGCAGCTTCAAAGTGCTTGAAAAGTGCTTTAATTGATGATGTAAAAATGCTTGATTGCTTGAATGTATAGGTGGATAAGTGAACTTGATGAATGGGGATTAAAATGAGATGAAAATCACTTATTTATACAATTCTTATGCCTTACTATCCATTCATACCTCATCATAGGATGACATCAAGTGATTTTTAATAAAATTCCCAAAGGAAATTTGAAATATTTTGAATTTGGGGCCAAGGGGAACTCATTCACCACCCATGGTGAATGGGTCCCACCTAGGACCTAAAAAAAAGTTTCAAGAATAATGTTGTATTTAATGTTGTTTGTCAGGATAATATGCAAAAATACACTTAATTAAGTCATATGAGGGCATAAAAGACAAAATAAAGCATGAGAAAGGTGTAAATAGTGAAGATGTGCCTAGAAAAGTGTGAAGGCTTGTTACAAGACTTTACAACACTTTAATATAGGACATGTTTATGAGTAAGAAGGTTATTTTTAGGTAAATCATATTAAATAGAGTCTAGAAGAATGTAGAAATGTCTTACAACAATTCACAACACCTTCACAAGACATCGTTCTTTGAATTTTAGTACCTAAATTTAAGCATGTTCAAGCCATGATACAACATAAAATCAAAGAAACATAGTTCCAACACCATGAAACAAGACCTAAAAGGCCATGAAAATGAGAAGGGACCATTTTTCTATGGCACAACACCTTATGATGAAACAATGAAATATGAACACGAAACATGAAATATGAAACATGAACAATGATACTATATAACAACTTGTCATCATCCTCAATTAATAACTACCAATTTTCTACTAAATATAACTAACTTGTTTTCATTCAAGAGTTTCTAGATCAATTTCAACTTAATCAATTTAAATTTTCAACTAACTTCTAAGTTTCCGGTTTCAACTAAATTGAAACAACTATCTATTTCACCAACAACTTCATGGAAGATCAATAATTAAATAACTGACAAACTAGGGTTTCCTTTGTAGTTAGATGGAGAAGAAAATCAATTTTGATGTTGTTACAATGCACATTTCATCAACTAAATTTTAAACTTTCATTTCTAGTTAAAAAGAAAACTGTTAACTACAAACATATATAATAGAAAATTGTAGCAGGACATTTACTATTTTTCTCTACATCCAAAAAGTAACGAACAATTACTATAGCTATAAAGCAAATGTAATAGCTATGATTCTAGGGTTAAGAAATGGAAACTAACTGCCAAATTTCATTCGATGGTAACTAACTAACAAATCCATCTAGGATTCCCATTTATCCAAATAACAATCTGAAAGAAAGAAATAACTTGCCATGTTAATTAACTTATTTCAAATCTTTAATTTCAGTTGAAATAATTATTTAACTAATCAACTGCAGTCTTTTACAACAAACAAATAACTTAAAGGAAATAAAATTTAATGCAACATTAATAGAAATATTAAATTGATGAATGCATGTACCTATAATTACAATTTGACATCACCATCATGATGAATTACTTGAACAACTTTATCATTGAGTGAAAGAGAAACATCATCAAGGGATTTTCCGCCCAGCCAAGACCAACTGGTCCCCCAAGTTTCTTCAAATAAAGAACTCGACCCTTCACGAGGATAATCAAAATGGATCAAATTATCATCATGCCTCTAAGCCTGGTGTCAATGACCTATAGCACCTAATTGACCTTACTAAGGGTACCTCCCAACTAGAAAGGTCACTCTGATCAGCGGTATATCGATACTTGATATATAACAAATGTTTAACTAGATGGATCAAATTTTTTAGATAGTTTTCAAATGGTTCAATTGAACCCAAATTCAATATCTTTTCTCCTATTTAAGGTTAAGCTAATATCATTAAGCATCCATTTATTAAGAGAGAGAGAGAGAGAGCAAGCCTCGGTTCAACATCTATCACTTCCTTTAAGACTAATTGTCTTCTCTATTGAGCTCTTATGTACGAAACAAGATAATCAATTAAATGGTCTTTCAAATATTATCATTCAACTTCATATTTAGGTCTCAAGTAAGATTACAATGTCAGGTTATTCGCTCTTAGTTCCAGGTTGTATCATAACCACAAGAATTATGCATAAAAGAAGAGATTAAAATGATGCAAATTTTTAAAGACCATTTTTGTATCTCATAAAGGTTTGGAGAACATGGAAAAGCCCAAGGCCAGCAACAGATCAAGCTGATCAAGTGATGTTCCTTTTCATATTATAACCCAACAAAACTTCAAATACGAAAACAAGATGGATCACAACATAGAAAAGAAGAAGGTACCATAACCATTTGAGTTCCTCAATAGAGGATCAAGGGCTAATTTAGGCCACAAATCAACAGAGGAATATAAATAATTGAATGTAGAATTAATTTCAAGTTCGACATAGCTCCAAACCCCCACAAGGAAAGAGAATTGAACACCAAAGGCTAGGTATCAAATTGACATTACCAACATGAGAAAACAGATTGATGAAAATGACTCAAGTAACTACCATTCTTTTATGTACGATATTCGATAGAAAGAAATGCATTTCAAATTATTCCTCTATAAAAAGATAGAAAGGAAAGAGAATTGAACACCAAAGGCTAGGTATCAAATTGACATTACCAACATGAGAAAATAGATTGATGCAAATGACTCAAGTAACTACCATTCTTTTATGTACGATATTCGGTAGAAAGAAATGCATTTCAACTTATTCCTCTATAAAAAGATAGAAATGACTACAAATGATAATTTCTAACCAGAACTTTACC
Source organism: Sequoia sempervirens (assembly GCA_007258455.2). NCBI lineage: Eukaryota > Viridiplantae > Streptophyta > Pinopsida > Cupressales > Cupressaceae > Sequoia > Sequoia sempervirens. The sequence goes on along the minus strand of VDFB02047230.1, from coordinate 314,463,103 downwards.
AAAAATACCCTAGATTATTCCATCATAACTATATTCAGTGGAGGACTTAATTCGTTACCTGCTTGTGAAATTGAATTTGATATTTGATATCAATGCTCTTCTCACCGCAACTTCATCTATCCAAAGGAAACTTGATGCCCTCAAATGAGGAAGATAAACACTTGATAGAAAGAAAGAATTTGTAACCACAATTTTGGATTGAAGATAAGCAAGCGAACACCAGACTCAAAGCATCGGCCTCAACAAAGCTTTTCCCAAAGAATAATATGACAAAGTTTTCCAATAGCAAAGAAGTAGGCGAGAAAGGAATAGGCTCGAGCAAGCCGATAATTACAGAGGAAGAGAGATTTCCTAAATGTGAGAAAAATACTCAGCACAATGTAAAAGACAAATTTTAGATAGAACTAAATCAAAACTGCAACAGAGGATTGAATGTAACCAGAGGGAAAATGCTCGACCAACCAAAAGAAGGAACCAGAAATGCATAGATGATATATAATAATGAATGAATGTCTATTTCTTAAAAAAGCTCGAACTTCCATCCATTTCCAAAAACTATTCATCTGCCCATTCTTGGGCGTTTCTCCAATGTAGGTGGCAAGCTATCTCCAGGCCCGACGCCAACATGATTCCCTTTTAAATATTGAAGAAAAGAATCATTTGAAGCAAGATTAATATTCCAAAAGTTAATTGATATGAAATATTGATTGCTTCTCTTCCAATTTATTATTATTTAATTATAACATTATTAATCAATTTTCTATCTCTTAAAAATAATTAAAGGTTTATATATATATATATATATATATATATATATATATATATATATATATAAACTTATGGAGTAATTAATTACTTAATATTATTTATGGCCAAGTTACGATTTAGATAATTGTTATACACCGACTCAAGGTAGACAATGAAATTGATCCATGTTAACCATGTCCTCTCCCTGATGATATTTCCCTTTCTCGTGTGGTGTCGGCAATTCTACATCCACTGAGAAGGATTATGGTTAGATCATTCTCAATGGCTAAATAAAATATATTTAAATTTAATCTCATGATCTCATTCAACTTCACGTGAACAATAAATTCACTTGCAAAATAAAGAGTTCATTAACATTACAGTTATGATAAAAGGAACAACTATTGCATTCTCAATGTCATAATCACATAAAAGTAGTTATTTGCAGCTAACATTGCATTCAAAATACATAACTGACATATAGTCTCAATGTGAGGGATGTAACATACTCCTCCCCTTAACAATAATCATCCTCAATGATTGTTTATTCTAAATTTAAACATAAATATAGTGTTCTCAAATGTTCAACATAAGATAAGAAAATTTCTGAAGGATTTCTTCATAATCCTCCTAGGTGGCATTTACTTAGCTTTTCTATCTGTTAATAGTTTCCACCAATCTTTCCTGATCGGTTTGATTTGCTTTACCACTTCAGATAACATTCTTGGACTAATACTAATCCTATCTCCTAGCTTACCCAGCTTATAGGAATTCAACATCTTTTCTATCCAATATTTCAAATGGAATCATCTTGATAGCTAGATTATTGAGGTAGTTGTTGTAACAAACACCTTAAAGGTGAGTACTCTTCTTATGTAAAGCAATCAATTATTTTTAATACTGGTTTACCAAAAGAATTTCTCCAAAGGTTAACAATCTTCACTTTTCAAGCTGAAAAGGTTATTCATTACGTACCAATTTCATTTATCTCATGCATCATTTAATAAATTGATAAGTAAACACAAGAGACAGGTTCAAAATTTCCTTTCTAATTTAATTGTCCTCCAAGACTTGGCATGCCACTGATAAGATGGTATTCCTCTCATCTGTAATCTAAGCACTAGTGTGTACCCCCACTTAACAGACTCTGTCGCACTACTAAGGATACCCTCCTACTAAGTATGACAAGTTTGGTTAACAAAGTGTCTAGAGTATTAAGTTCACCACTCTGCTTGACTTGGAGAGGCTATTCACCTAGGCTTACTGGACTTCCTATTTTCCCACATACCATAACACAAGGTTTCTTTCTTTTGCAAGGTTAAGGACATACTAGATATATTTTCCTACAATTACTCTCTTGCACAATGCATCAAAGGCCCATCCTAGACATGATAGAGATGATCATTACATCATCATGGTAAATGACCAAAAATATTCTTGGGTAACCCCTATAGTACTTAGCTCTATAACAAAATATAAACAACTTTAATTTCAGCAATAACCAAAAGAATGAGCTTATTTCCAAAACTTAGTCAAAATTTGACCAACTGGCCATAAAAAAGACAATCTTCAAAATTCAATGGTTAAACCATTTCCACTAAGAAATAAAACAATGACATTCATTGCCAATATTTTAAAGGAATTTTACCCAAAATCCAAAAAAGTGCCATAATATAGAGGATCACTCCTTATGCACTATGTGACTTAACTAAGTCACTAACAAGATAGTAGATTACTGCATTGTATTCATTCTTCCCAAAAGCGTACAATGCTTAGGGATTGTGTTACAAGTGCTTCCAACAAATAAGTCCCGCGAGACTTTCATTATGCTCAAAAATGTGCACTTGAAAAAGGTTTCAACACATTCACTCCTATTCCTGAAGTATTCATCATTCATGGATAATATGATATTTTAATTTTGTGTCATAGTATCACACACAAAATCTATGTTTGGATCATAAAATTTTTTCCTTCATTCCCCTTTACAAATCTCTATTCGTTATTTCACTAAATAAGTTACCTACTCAAAACTTAAACCACTTTAGCTGAATACCTCAATGGTGGTTACATTCACTATTGCAATTGAGCTTTCTAACTCCTCCAAAGGAAAAATTTAGAGTTCACAACCATTTGGCCAAAATGCTATGAGAATAGCTAACATCTTCTCTGTACAACTATTATGATTTATCATGCATTCTCCAAGTGGATTCTTAACAAAAAAATTCAAGAATGATTCTAATCCTGATCTTTCATCAAAATATGACCTAATATGATCCCCTTTAATTTTTTCCTCTTTCACATATTAATATCTTTTCCAAAAGGCTTAAGAAGGTATTACAGATTCTCATTTTCACCTTTACTTATGTGTAATTATTTTGCATATGGCAATTTATTTCCTCAAAAATCTCAGTGAACAAAAGTACTTCTAGGTCCTTTACCTTTTCTCTCAACATCTCATGCCAATGTATCACCACTTGAGAAAACAATAATGTCAAAACTGTCAACAGGGGTAAGAATAAGCATGAAAAGCTTCCCTCTAAAAATAATGAGCTCTATACAACTATTCGGCCAATGTACTATGTGGTGAAACATATGAGGGAACCAATGTATTATATACATAACCAAGATATGCATGTTCTTGTTCATAGCGTGCACGTCAAAGATACCTGCTTAATGATCATTGATTAATTGAGCCAAAGTGAGAAACCAATCAAATATCATTTGTATCAAGTATCCTCCAATTAAAGAATACCATATACATGTGGCTTTGTATGTCCATTTGTTTCCATCACTATGATTACCATTAGCAAATATGCTATAGTTTAAAGAAACAAAGTCATTATACCATTGTCAAGAGTTACCAGGAAGATCTATAATAACCTAGTGGAAAAAAAAGCTTTGAGTCATGTATTAAACTGTATCACTCTCATTCTTATTGACTCATAACACTATTCTTCTATTTCTTCTCGGGTAGATAACAATAACTAAGAATGTCTGAATTACAGATTTTATCAGAATCACATATAGACTTTAGTATATCAACAGAAATGTTTTGTGAATCTAAAAATTCACACAAGCTATCCACTTTAACCACTCCATCACCATTGTACCAATCATGAACTAAATTTTGAACAATAAACCATTACCATTTTACTTTGTGCCTTCAAGAGATGATCTGACAGATACTCTGGACCATCACCTTAATCATGTTGTTGTTGTCTCCATTAGCACTATTTACTAGGAAATGTCTTTGTAATACCAATCATAGAAACCTTTCCAAGAGTTCTACCAGTGATGCTTGTCCAATATTGTATGAACATATCTGCACCATTAATTTCACTACCACTGGCTAAAATACAATCACTGGTAAGAAGATGAACCAATTTCAACTGAAATTCTTGAATATTACTAGAAAAATAAATATATGAGATAATTATAATACACCATATATGCCAATAATTCCTGATATACCATAAATATCAAAGTTCTTTCTTGATGATTGTTATGTAAATATGTTTTGAGACCTAATCAAAATGGTTCAAATGTAAATCATTAACTAACACAAAGTATGCTCTTCTTTTCTTAAGTCACCACATAGTCAATAAACTTCTAACAAGTATTTTATCATTCCAAAAATAATGCGGACCATGTATGTAGATAACAAACTTTCCATCTAAAGTTGTCCATCATCTTGTCATATTATATATGTACTTCATGCTACTCATGACAACAACAAATCAAATCCTACAATTCCTATGATCTCACCATACTATCAATATGAGGTAACTCCTTTTCCATGAAGTAAACAAACATCATTCCTCTTACTGACTCATTCTTCTAGACTCCACAAAGGGATTAAAAGATAAAACACTAATCTACTCCCTCTTTTCTCATGCTATCTTTCATGCAAAAGCATGTTGTCCTTGACTATTATTCTTCTTATCATCTTGATCCTTTAATTCCAAGCCATCTAGAAGTTAAGTTGGAACCAATCTTATCTATGTGTCAATGATATAATCTTAAGGATTTCAACGCTCAGATTCCTTTGCACCTGGTTGATTACTTCTGGATCTTACAGTTTCAAAATAAACTATTATTTAGGTTTTTTATCACAATCTTAGTACCATAGGCATACCTTGCTTTAACTAAGATAAAATGGTTTCATATTTACTTGACAACTCAAATTAATTTTAAGAGCCTTTAACGATTACAAGCAAAATTGTTTACAAAAACTATTATCACATCCTATGACATTTAATATAGAATGGTTACAAAAAGGCTATCACTCCCTATGATAGGCTCAGTACTAGTTTTGTTTACAAAATTGGCTATCACTTCCTATGATGGACTCAATTACATTATAACTACCACTTCCAGAGATAGATTTCAATGCAAAAGGTTTACAAGGGTCCCATTGTTGGTTTCAATTTTTTGAGTTGTATGATGAGCCCCGAGGTTCAGTGTCAAACTTGGTAGCTCTAATACCATATGTAATAACTCATCCTCATCTTCAATTAATAACTAGCAATTTTCTACTAAATATAACTAACTTGTTTTTATTCAAGAGTTTCTAGATTGATTTCAACTGAATCAATTTAAATTTTAAACTAACTTCTAAGTTTACAGTTTCAACTAAATTGAAACAACTAACTGTTTCACCAACCACTTCATAGAAGATCAATAATTAAATAACTAACAAACTAGGGTTTCCTTTGTAGTTAGATGGAGAAGAAAATCAATTTTGATGTCATTACAATGCACATTTCATCAACTAACTTTTAAACTTTCATTTCCAGCTGAAAATAACACTGTTAATTGTAAACATATAACAAAAAATTGTAGTAGGACATTTACTACTTTTCTCTACATCCAGAAAGTAACAAACAACTACTACAACTATGAAGAAAATGTACCAGCTATCATTCTAGGGTTAAGAAATGGAAACTAACTACCAAATTTCATCCGGTAGTAACTAACTAAAAAATCCATCTAGGATTCCCATTTACCCAAATAACGATCTGAAAGAAAGAAATAACTTCTCATGTTCACTAGCTGATTTTAGATCTTTAATTTTAACTAAAATAACTGTCTAACTAATCAACTGCAATCTTTCATAACAAACAAATAACTTAAAGGAAATAACATTTATTGCAACATTAGTAGAAATATTAAATTGACGAATGCATGTACCTAGAATTACAATTTGACATCACCATCATGATGAATTACTTGAAATTTATCATTGAGTGAAAGAGAAACATCATCAAGGCCTTTTCCACCCAACCAAGACCTACTGGTCACCTGAGTTTCTTCAACTAAAGAACCCAACCCTTCACGAGGATAATCAACATGGATCAAATTATCATCATGTCGCTAAGCCTGGTGTCAAAGACCTATACCTCCTAATCGACCTTACTAAGGGTACCTCCCAAATAGAAAGGTCACTCTGATCAATGGTATATCTTGTACTTGATAGCTGACAAATGTTGAATCTAGCATCGTACCTTGGCCAAGGATTTTAATATTACTAGCACTCTTGTGCCGATATCTCTAGCACTCTTGTGTCAATATCTTTGGCACTCTTGTGCTGATATCTCTGGCACTTCTATGTCGTTAGCACTCTCACCCTTGCTCGAAATGAAAATAATTAGATTAATGTCAAATTTTACATTAGTAAGTTTGTTTGCCAATTCCTTTTAGTTCAAGGTTATATCTTAACCATCAAGGTTCATACATAACTAAAGAGTATCATTGGCATAGAGGTTTTCGAAGTCTCTCTTATTTATTCCATAATAGAGTCAGAAGCAAGAATGTGCACTATACCAGCTTCTATTTAGAGAGGAGAGTGCTTGGTTTAACCAAATAGATCAAGTTCTTTACATAGTTTTCAAATGGTTTAACTGAATCCAGATTCATAATATTTTCTCCTATTTGAGGTTAAGCTAATATCATTAAGAATCTATTTATTAAGAGAGAGAGAGAGAGAAAGCGAGCCTCGACTCAACATCTATCACTTCCTTTAAGACTAGTTGTCTTCTCTATTGAGCTCTTATGTACAGAATGACATAATCAATTAAATGATCTTTCAAATCTTATCATTCAACTTTAGATTTAGGTCTCAAGTAAGATTACAATGTTAGGTTATTCCCTCTTAGTTCCAGGTTGTATCATAACCACAAGAATTATGTGTAAAAGAAGAGATTTAAACGATGTGAAGTTTTAAAGACCACTTTTGTATATCATAAAGGTTCAGAGAACATAGAAAATCCCAAGGCCAGTGACATATCAAGTTGATCAGGTGAAGTTCCTTTTTCAGATTATAAACCAGAAAAACTTCAAATACAAAAACAAGATGGATCACAACATAGAAAAAAAGAAGGTACCATAACCATTTGGGTTCCTCAACAGAGGATCAAGGTCTCAGTTAGGCCACAAATCAATAGAGGAATATAAATAATTGAATGTGCAATTAATTTCAGGGTGGGCATAGCTCCAAACCCCCATGAGGAAAGAGAATTGAACACCAGAGGCTAGGTATCAAATCGAGATTACCAAAATGAGAAAACAGATTGATGCAAATGACTCAAGTAACTACCATTCTTTTATGTTTAATATTTGGTAGAAATAAATTCATTTTGAATTATTCCTCTATACAATGTGATAGAAATGACTACAGCTGATAATTTCTAACCAAAAATTTATCAAAAATACCCTAGATTATTCCATCATAACTATATTTAGTGGAGGACTTAATTCATTACTTTCCTGTGAAATTGAATTTGATATTTGATATCAATGCTCTTCTCACTATAACTTCATCTAGCCAAAATAACCTCGATGCCCTCAAACGAGGAAGATAAACAAGATAAAAAGCAAGAATTTGTAACCACAATTCTAGATTGAAGATAAGCAAGTGGACACTAGACTCAAAGCATCAGCCTCAATAGAGCTTTTCCCAAAGAATAATATGACAAAGTTCACCAATAGAAAAGAAGCAAACTAGAAAGGAATAGGCTCAAGCAAGCCAATAATTATAGAGGAAAAGAGATTTCCTAAATGCGAGAAAAATACTTAGCACAATGTAAAAGATAAATTCCAGATAGAACTAAATCAAAATTGCAACAGAGCATTGAACATAACCACAAGGAAAATGCTCGACCGACTAGAAGAAGGAACCAAAAATGTAGAGATGATATATAATAATGAATGAATGTTTATTTCTTAAGGAAGTTCAAACTTCCAACCATTTCCAAAACCTATTCATATGCCCATTCTTGGGTATTTCTCCATCGTGGGTGGCAAGTTGTCTCCAAGCCCAATGCCAACATGATTCCCTTTTAAATCTTGAAGAAAAGAATCATTTGAAGCAAGATTAATATTCCAAAATTTAATTGATATGAAATATCACTTGCTCCGCTTCCAATTTATTATTATTTATTTATAACATTATTACTCAATTTGCTATCTCTTAAAAATAATTAAAGGTATATATATATATTTAAATTAACATATGGAGTAATTAATTACTTTATATTATTTATGGCCAAGTTACAATTTAGATATTTGCCATACACAGGCTCGAGGTAGACAATAAAATTGAGCCATGTTAACCATGTCCTCTCCCTGATGATATTTCCATTTCTCGTGTGGCGTCGACAATCCTACATCCACTGACAAGGATTATGGTTAGATCATTCTCAACGGCTAAATAACATAAATTTAAATTTAATCTCATGATATTATTCAACTTCACGTGAACAATAAATTCACTTGCAAAATAAAGAGTTCGTTAACATTACAGTTATGATAAAAAGAACAACTAATGCATTCTCAATGTCATAATCACATGAAAGTCGTTATTTGTAGCTAACATTGCATTCAAATGCATAACTAACATATAGTCTCAATGTGAGGGATGTAATAGATACCTTGAATGATTTATTGTGATGTAAATCAACAATCTAACATGAAGTGGTCATGTACAATGTAGATCTTGATCTTGAACTTTGATATGAAACAATTCTTGCAAATGGATCTTCAATGCTAAATCACAACACTAGCTCAACAACATGCTTGAAGCTTGATGATCTTGACATGTTGATTAATCTTGAATTGTTGAAACAAATGATGAATAATTATGTCCTTGAATTCCTTAGAAATTCTCTTGTAAACTCTCTTGACACTCTTGTAAAGTCTTTGAATGCTTAACTCTTGAATGTTAGGCTTGATATCATGAATGCTTATATGAAATAATGTTTTGAGACCTATATTAATATAGGAAACCCATCTAATTTCCCATTTATCAGATCCCAGAGGACAAAATTCATTAAATTTGAACTTAAATCTTTATTTCCTACTCAAAAACCTAAAAAGGGTCGAAATGGGACTCATACGCCACTTATGGCATATGGGTCCCACCAAGCTTTTTAAGGTGGTAGAAATGTATGGGAGTTGAGAAATTAATTATATTTGATGTCTATGTCAGGATTTTAATTGAAATGAGCCTTGGGATGCATAATATAGGTTTTTAGGGGCCTATTAATGATGATATGAAGGTCATAAATGCAAGAGAGCCCAAAACTTAATGTGAAGGTGTAAATAAATACACTTTACAACATTAAATTACGGTAAAATTAGGTCAATTTAGCTTAAAATGGCCCTAAATCCAATGTGAATATGTCAAACATATTACAACACTAGATGAAAGGCAATATTAGGTTCATTTTAATGATAATCAGTTCTAATTAAGTGTGAAAATGTAAATGATGACATTTTTTGACACTAAATTTAGCCCCCACTTTAGTGAGAGGATGAACCTACTTCAAACTCACACTAAAGTAGACATTCAAGAGGGGTCCAAGCATACCAATACGAATGAAAAAGGGTGAAAAAGATCAAAGGAGGTGTCCAAGCCCCCAGGATCCAAGATCTTATGTCAAACCAACATAAGCATGAAAGGACACGCACAAGGTGTATGATATGTAAAAAACAAGATACACAAACATGCAATGTCAAAGACCTAAAGAAGAAAGGAAAACAAAATAAAAAGAGGTTGATCAAGCCTTGAACTTTTGTCCAACACGATGTGGATCAGATCTAAGTTATTTTCCCAAATATGCACAGTCACTCTAAGGCAACAAAACTATAGGTTGCTCATAGGGTGAGTATCCAAAGGGTGGCTTAGTGAGAAATTCATGCTCTATGTTGGCTTCTCACCATATAATGAGAAAGTCATTCCCATGTTTAGGCTTCTCATTATATGAAAACCATACCAAAGCTATACCTCCTGATAACTTTGACAAGGTGCCACATGACAATGAAGTTTGAGATTCATGAGGCAAGCAAAGCTTCATATGCTTGAAATTCATGAACAAACAAGATGGCTCCATAAGCAAGAAAAGTGTATTATGCAAGGTGGCCATAATTAAATTGTTGTAAATACAAAATAGTGTAAGGTACATTCAAAGGTATTTTACTTAGTTCATGTAAGGTCTCTTCTTAGGGAGAATTGTGCCTAATGTCTCCAAGAGAGGACAAGTCAAATAAATATCACACTCTTGAAGGAAATCAAACCCAATGACACCCCTAAGAAAAGGATGCATCGCAAGAAGAAAGAAAATCACACATTGAAACATGAGTGTCGATGTATGCCCCCACTTTAAAGTGGTTTCTAACACCATTTCTATGAGAAATTGCTTTAAAGTAGAAGAATAAATGAGAGCTTATTCAGAGATCCCTATGCCAAGTCATATGTTTTTGAATCAAACTATATGTCATGGACAAGTATGTCACATGTGAGCCCACTTAAGGCATGTTGCCCACATTCCAAGCTTGCTCTTATATGTACCTGAAAGGTGATCAACTAGAAAAAAGAGACAATGACAAGTGACATATGACGACAAGGCTACCTAGCCCCTTTCCCCCACTTAGTGGAAGAGAAGGATGAGTTGAAATGATTGATGAGAAACATGCAAGAGTGAGACTTAGTATCAATTAGAGGAGTTAAGTGTCGTAACATAAGGAAGAGCACCACAATCCTTAAGATGTTGAATTTGATTACTCAAAGCCTTACATTCATTAGTAGAATGACCATGATCTATTTGATATGCATGGGGTTTTTCCTTCTCATTCTTCATTCAGAGTATTTTGTTTTTAGATCTCTTTTGGGGAGGAGTTTTATCCCATTAGGTTTTCTTCTTTTCTCTATTTGTGAGAGATTTAATTTGTACATGGGTACCTAACATGGCCTCATATCCAATACCCATCTTTCCATCATTTCTATAATATTGTACCCCCTAATTTGAACATAACGAGGGGTGTTGGTGTAAATAGGTGTTTTATCTAGCTAGTTCACTAGTGATTCTATTTACATGTTAAGTTTACTTAGGTCCCAAGGAAGCTTTCTAGAAGGCTGTTAGTTTTTATAAGATCTTATCTTATATTTTGACATTTAATTATATTGTCTCCTAAGTCATTTAAAATTAGTTGTCTCATGACATAAGATTAAGACACTTTTCATGATCCTTTATAATCCTATTTCTTGCATTGGATTTATAGCCAAGTGGTCTCATGTGTAAATAAAAAATCACATAATAATAATAATCTATCATTTGAATCCTTTGATATAATAGAATTGTTATCTCATATCTTATCTCTCTTGTGCTTTCACAAAGTTCCTATATCTTGGATGGCTATAATATTTATCCAAATCTTACATGGTCTAGAATATTATATACCAACTCTTACACTATGCTAGATTATTTAGGCTCTCTAATAAATGTGATCTAGCTTTTATACATTTCTAACATGCAATTAAAGAAATTAGAACTTCCATTCTATATGACAAAAAATAAAAATATCTATCCATGGAAGAAATATGGTCAACAATGTGGGGAATTCCCTAGGCATGTCAAACATGCCCCAAAAATTATTAAAACTCCTAAGAGAGTGTAAATCATGCCTAAAAAATGAATTAAGTAATCAATGAATGGTAAAATACCCTAGAGTTGATAAAACACTTGACAAGGAGAAATATCTACAAAAAAGTGGCATTGAGGAATGAACATCTTGCATAGAATGTGCATCAAGAAAATATAAAATAGCTCTCCATAATTATGCATTATTTCTAAAATATAATATGGAGCAACAAAAATATCAAGTTGTGGAGTGTAGAGAAGGGAGGTACTTCAAGTGGGTCCTATTTAAAAAATGTCTTTGTAAGATAGACAAATTACAAGTTTTAGCCATGTCTGGCCTTCAAAGTAAATATAAAAGGAACAATACATGAAGGAGAATGTAAAATTTATTTTTCTAAAAGTATTATATACTATAATATGAAATTACACCTACATAATAATACTTATGTATGATGTTGGATATTAGATAATAATATGTTTGCATGAGGTTAGATGTTAAATATTATTCCAAGTCTTAATAACAATATTGAAGTGGAGCTATTTTACAAACATGTGGAAAGCATGGATGGCTATGGGAGGATATTTTTCTCTTTCAAGAAAAAAATTCATTAAAAAATTAAAGGTATAATAATACATATGAATTGTTAGAAAAAAAATCATTCGTGTTATTTTTCTTACAAAGTAGAGATCCACTATGTGTTGAAGTAAAGGTACATTTTAGTGATTAAAATGCAATACATTGAGATTGAGTGATGATTAAGATGATTATTCAACCTTTGTATGCATATATATTTTCAATATATTAGAGAAAAATGAGAAAAAATGCAAATATAGGTAAAATATAAAGACATAATGATTGCAAGGAAACTATTTGAGTAAATGCATCAATTAGCTTCAATGATAAATAAAGAGTTTTGGGTGATACAATTTATCATAAATGATTATTATTTACTTGTAGGACAAGGCGTAATTACTAGAAGGTTAAATTTTTTTACCTAAAAATTAAAAATTGTAGTGGGGAAAAGTAGTTTTACCCAAGGGTAATCATTTGCATGTAAATATAGGTGGAAGTTTGAGAAATGAACTCTAGTTTACCTAAATGGGAAAAAAATAGAGAATTTCAAAGATTTTGTGGATACTCCTTTGTGCTCAATTTAGTTGTAAGTAAATAGGCTCACCTTGTTGGTTTTGCAAATTGAGCAATCCAATGAATCCAATAGACTAGCCACTTTCTAATGATTAGACTCAATGGTGGATTTGGCCAATTGACAAGATTCAGTCAAAGACTGAAATATCCTACACGTCTGGCTCTGTAGAACCAAGTTGGGTCAACCTATACAATGCCTAAAAACTTAATTCACTCATACCATACATTGCTTTTTATAGCAGATAACTCCCAATGAAAATAAACCAAGGAAAGCATTAACAACTTCAAATCTGGCTAAATTCTCGGTAAATCAACACTCAATAATTGGGAGGTAGGACACTAAACTTCGACCAAACAAAAAGGATTTAAAATCATTTTGAATTTAAACTTGTTTTTGAGAATGCACAAAGCTAAATGACATATCAATGCCTAATTTTGGGCCATGGAGTCAAATTCATAAAATGAATTCATCAGCAAATGAACATCAACCAATGGATTTACAACTGTTAATGTATTACACTAATAGATCCACTCTTGTTGTCAATAAAATTCTCCTTATTAGATCCAACCTACACACTTGAAATCACAATTATCTGCTCAAAGTATTTTAACCATTTCATTAAAACAAAACCATGAACAAACAAAACAATCTCAAGAAATTTGAGATGACAAACTCAAACATACTTGGTATTATTGAATTCAGATGATTTAAGATGTACAAAGCAAGAGACAATTTGAAGACATTTATGATTTGCTTGCACAAACTAGTTGATATTTACTCATAAAATCAACAATTATAGTTTACAGACTCAGCTAATGACTCAAATTCAGCATTTCTCTGTCTACCCAACCCCATACAAGAATTTAGAACCCTTTACAATGAGAGAAGAATTAGAAGATATAGAAGAACATAAGGCTCCAAAAGTTGATCCATTGAAGACAGGTCTAGAAGCTTCTCTCCTATTGATCAACAAAATACAAAGCCTCTCTCTTCACTCTTTCTTGAAACAAACTTTGCTTCCATTTCTTGCCTTTGCTCCAAGTTGTTCAGCAACAAAAAATTTCCCCATGTGGAGAATTTCCATCTCAAATTCACCCAGCAATCGAAAAATATTTTTTCCCGTGAAAATTCTTATTTCTGCTCTTTGTAATGTTGTAGTTGCACTTTATTTCCCAGCACATAATATTTGATCATAAAGTGAATATTAAATTCACTCTACTCATACTATTCCCCCCTTGCCATTTTATTTTGCAACTCACATTAAATTCCCTTTAAAATGAAAACATTTAAATGTTGCATTGGGCAACACTTTATTCACCTTGCTCATTTAATATTCCATGGGCCCTTTCCCTATCTTGCATTTTATTGGGAAAAAGTTTACCCCATGTCACCATGCTTTCATTTAGAAAACATCACCTCACATTTTAACTTAACAGTTTTTCTTTTAATAATGAGTATTTCAAAAAATCCCCCCTGGCTAAAATTTCTCATGGGAACCTTTAGAATGAGAAGAAAGCATTTCAAATTCCATTAGGTAAAGCATTTTACCCATGGTGCTTTTAATTTTCACCTTCTATTCAAAAGCTCGCCTATTGATATTAAAGCCATTATTTTAAAATACTTTACCATTAGGTTATTAGAAACAACCTTGGGCCCACTTCACCCTTTCCTTTACTCACATTTCACATTTTCTATTTAAAATTTTCCAAAGAAGTGAAAATCTCACTCAATTTCCCCTGTGCATATTTTACCTCTTCACCGAACCACATTTCAATCCTTTGAAATGTTTTACAAATGAAAACTTTTAAAATAACTCAAACCATTGGGCCACTTTATAAAACTTCACCCATTTATATTTAACATGTCTTGGGCCCGCACTACCACACATCCAAATGTTGCTAGCCCCACAGGTCTTAACAAGCTAGAACTTCAAAACTACAAGATAGCAGGGGATGGTGGGGATTTGATATGCCATTTTGATTGACCATTGATCTTGATTGTTTTCCCCTGTTTTCCCTAATTTCTTTCATCGTATTCTACAAATTATCCTCATTCATTCATGGTAGCCATAAAAAATGTCCACAACAACCAACATAAAATACCATCCTTTTGCTTGAATGGTGGCACCCCTGCATCATATTCAAATGGCATCCCATGAGATCAATTTCAAAAAAGGAAATCAATCAAGGAAGCTCATGTGCCATTTCTCTTGGTGTGGTGGCTTCAATAGATAGAATGGCTTCCCCATTCAATACTCCAACGTACTATAGAAAGGTTTACCTACACATCAGAAAATGATGGAGATTTTTTCAGTGTTGTACCTCATATTTCATTCCTCACTGTTGGCTCATGCCCGCACAAGAATGGAAAGGAGGATGCTATTGAAAGGGGAAATATTGAACCCCACATCTACCAATTACATGTGCTTCAAAGTTTTTAAAGTCTCTTCAACACGTTCATTTTGTGTGGATGATGCAATCACCATGGCATCTTCTGTGCTTTCATGGATACACGTACCCTACTCTTTTCTCCATATTATGCAGCCCGTTTAGAGCATTTGATGCTTTGATATCTATTTTAGGTGCATCCCTTATCACTGAATGATAATGATGCTTTGACAAAATGAATCGACCTCATTTAACCAATGTGGTGGCAGCCATAACATACCATAGATATCTTATGGTTTATGCCCATGCCCCACTATAGTTTTGAACTGCTTACGACTTGTTTACTCATCCATCATATTTTCCCGTGGCGGCATTCAATAAACACAAATCCTCCTCTATCCTTGTATGCTTTGATATATCTCCATACCCTACGCCATGTTTTTGGTGGACTTCCACATTCAAATTATCTCCTCTAATATGTGATGTGGCTCTTTCATCCTTTGTGGATAGACTCCTTTCAACTAGTTTCTCATCTTAGTCCCATGGCGATGCAAGTGATTCACAACATCAACAATGTCAAAGTTGTCATTCCCTTATTTTGATTTTCTCTTGCAAACTTTAAAGAACCATCTCCACTGGTGCATGGTTGCCTCTTGCAATCAAAATACTCCATCCATTTGCAGTAAATACACTAGTCGGGTATGTGGAAGATCATCATGGAAAAAACAGGGCCTTAAGTGGCAAAAAATTTAGAAAAAACGAAGTTAGGAAACTCGACGTAAATATTTGAATAAGTTATCTATATTATTTCAAAAATATGTAAGAATAGAATCTATAGAAAATTGAATGTAGTTTCTAAACTACTAGGTTTATTTTTAAAAATAAAAATCTATTTGGTGAAAAATTGAAATTTCAATGTAGTAGTACTTAAATTTTAGGGAAAAATAAGAAGTAGGTGTCTGTCGACCATCCTAACCACAATAAAATGATAAAATTTTTTATAAGATTTTAGATATAAGTATAGGACTCATGTCCCTGATGTTATGCATTTTTTTTGTAATTTTTCCAAGTAAATAATTAATTATGAATTTTTATTATAACTTTTAAAAAATATAAAAAACTTGTATGTCTGATTGCCTTAACTTGGCCAAAACTTCATGAATTTTTTTTTTTTTTTAATCCTATAGTATGCAAAGTATAGAATGTGATGCAAATTTTGATTCAAAAAATGTTATACCGCTTGAAAGTTATAGATGTTTTTCAATCAGCCTATCAATTAGGAATTTAGTCATAATTCAAATAGAAAATGAATAATAATTATTTATTATATTCAAAGTAAAGCATAATTTATATTGGTGGAAATATGAGAATATCCTCTAAAAACCCTTTTCATTTCATCAATTTTGGGTAAAAAAAATTCATTAGCCACATACCCTACATATACCCATCATATCGCCACTTTTTGGCCCATCATGATCCTGCACATACCCAGTCCCAAAGTTCAAACAAAGATTCAACAAGATCATGTAATTTTAAATTCAGAGCCTCTTTATCATTCAATGACTGAATTGCCATGGATGCTCCTTCCAATGCCTCACTTCTTGTGTTTTATGGTGTCCTTGAAGAGGAAAGCTTTTAGTATTATGTTGCAAAATATGAACAAAACATCTGAGGAATTTTATTCACTTTAAGTGCATTCCCAATAATTAGGGAATATGCATCCACATAATGGGGAAACCCCGCAATATTTTCCTGTATACAAGATTTTCCTTTTAAACATCATGCAGTTGTCCAAATAGTGAAGCAAGGTTAAATAGTGTTGTGACCGTATTCCATAGTAACTCAAATGAAACACCATCCTCAATAGATAGATGGAAAAAACTTGTGATGATGAGAAAATGACAACCCACTGATGAAACAGTGCATTTGAAATTCACATCTTTCATAATCAAAGTGTCCTTCAACAAGAGCATGTCAGGTCCCCATGTGGACCCGACTAAAAAAAAATTCATTTTCAAACAAGTTTCATGTCAAAATGATCAGACATGGCCTTTGAATGCATCAGAGATGAAAAGATGAAATAGGTTTTCATTAAAACTCATTTTCTAGCATATTCAAACAATGAGCAAAACTAGCCAAGTTGGCTTTGGAATTGGCCTAGAAAACTAGGCAAACAACCTCGAGGAGTCATGAAAACTTACATGCATGCAAACATCTAACCCGAGAATTGAGTGCAAAAGATGATTCAGAAAAAGAGATCCCAAGGTGAAAGATATTCACTGTCAAAGTTGCTCAGTTGAACTTTCTGCAATAGCAGCCTGTTCAGAACCAATTAAAACTCATCAAATCGCCAATTTGAAAAAATATCAAATAAACTCCTAGGAAGCTGCCACTACAGACATAAGATCATTTTGGTACATTGAGCACGTGTGCAAGAGTAATTTGCTTGAATCATCGTTCATCAAAAGATATTGAAGGTCAAAGTTGACCTCCATAAAAAAATTTCAGAAAGTGTAGGTGCAAAACTGAACAAATTGTGTTTGCTTTTGGCCTGGTAAAAATAGCAAATAAGCTCATGAGACTTTGAAACCTAACATGGGAGCACATGAATGCATGGAGAATGGAGAACAACAATAATTTTGACATGAAAATCATCCAGTTGCAAAATGCAAGCTCAAACAGGAGGCTACTTTGTAGAATTCAAAGTTTGCAAATAGCAAAAAAGTGCCAAAACCCTCCAACTTCGCTTTTCAAAACCCTATCAAAACTCATTGTGGAAGGCTGAAAATTGACATGCATACTCACATATGTCACATGAGTGAGTCCACTGAGGGGTTTTGCATGAAAATCAGCAGGCTCTTAAATATTACCTTCCAAAGTAGGTCATTTAGGCAGATTTTTCAAGTGCACTTCTAAGAGTGTAGAGGCAAAATTTTGAAATTTGAGAGTTCCAAAACACCTAAAATTTGAGTATCCTAACACCTAAAATTTATAAATAATGAACATTTGTAGGACACTCTATAACTTATTGGAGTATGCTTGTCTCAATGAAGTTTAAAAGATACACATAATAGGTCTAATTTCTTACTCATTTGCTACCCCTTTGACTATTTGATATAAAGACAAATTAGTTTGTGTAAGTTATTTTTTCACAATGTTGGTAAAGGTGCAAAGGATCTTGCCGCCACTTGCTAATTTTTTTTGTTTGCACATTTTTGAGTGTGTTAATTATCCTCTTATCGACCATCCATAACTATAAACTACTATGAAAGTAGAAAAATATGTGTTAGTTATATTTTATTGTGTGACACCCCTCTGTTTTGTTATGTTTTTCTTGATAGCTCGGATACTTTGTTGGACCTTATTTTATGTTATGGTTGTTCTATCATTGACAGTGGAGCGATGATAGACTATATGGATGTGATGATACATTATATGCATGGTGATTATGTTTAATATGCTTTATGTTTGCATAGATGCTTAGTTGTGATGACATTGCTATATATGCTTATTGTAGTTTAATTGATATATTATCTCGTCAGTTGATGTGACATTGTATTGGTGAAGAGAACGGTATTGCATCACTCGCTTGCGAGTGCCTTATGATTTCCACGATTCTCTCTTCACGGTGTGTATGAATTATTATCTATATACATGTACGACTTTCACTTTTGTTGTAG
Source organism: Sequoia sempervirens (assembly GCA_007258455.2). Lineage (NCBI taxonomy): Eukaryota > Viridiplantae > Streptophyta > Pinopsida > Cupressales > Cupressaceae > Sequoia > Sequoia sempervirens. The sequence goes on along the minus strand of VDFB02047230.1, from coordinate 314,444,225 downwards.
GTTTATAGGTACAGGACAACGGCTTCACCTGGTTTCACAGGTCTGAGCATGTCCACTACTCAACAGTAATGATTGGGAGATAGTAACTGGTTAACCTTGTCAAACTTTCACCCTAGCATAGTGTGTCATCAGTCCGTATGTTGGTCATGTTCCTTATCCATGTTGGTCTTGGTATTTTATTTATCGTGCAAGTTTAAATTGTAAGGATTAAATTATATGTTTTGATTAAGTATTTAATTAATATGGAGATTTTATTATAAATTAATTAATTTAATTTAAGTTATATTATTAAGTAATTTTAATTATTAAATTTATTGAGAATTAAAATAAATAAGTTATTTAATTGTAAATTAGATTAAATGGTTTTTTTTAATTTTAAATGCATATTTGGGAAGAGATCTCAGAAATATCTTGGTTTGTTAAAGAAAAGATATTTGTTGTGTGAACTGGAAGCTAGAAGGATTTGCTTTCTTATTGTCTTAAAATTGATTTATGGAGAGATTGATTGAAATGGATGAGAAAAGAGGAAGTTATTTTCACGGGAAAAAAAGACTGAGGTTTTTGGGGAAAGAAAAGAATTGTTTTGTGTTTTGAATAAATTGTAGATCTTATAAGCTTTCTGATAATTCTAGGAATCTAGTTTGTTATATTCTTGGCTATGGATTGTTTCTGTTCTTTGGGAAGTGGCAATTGTTCTGGAGGAAGCTTTGGTAACATTGTCAAAATGAGGTTATAGAGAAGCTCAACATCAATCCTCGAGGCAACAGTTCTTCTGGAACAAATTCTTTAATTGTTTTTGTGAATTTTGATTTGAAAGAGTTATTTAATTATTGTAATGCAAATTGGAAAAGATTAGAAGAGGTTTTCATTATTGTAGAAGCTTTTGTTTTTAAAAGATTGTTGTGAAAATCGAACCTCTATAGAAAACAATTTAAATCCTTTGTGTAAATTGATCAATTGAAATAGATTGATACAAAAGGAAATTATAGATCTCTATAGAAAATTATCATTTTTTTTTGTTTCCCTATTTCTTTTAATTGTCTGGGAAAATGAAAATCTCTGATCTTTCCTGTAGAAAACTTCTTTTGCAAAAATTTGTTGCCCAACTTGAACCAGTGCTTGGATTAATTTATATATAAATATACATATATATACATATATATTGAAATATATATGTACATATCCATATATATATTATAGATAAATATTTTATTTTATTTAAGCACTGTAAATTCCCTGTATGAATTTTTATTTTGAAATGAAATTGTAAGAAATCGTCGTACGACGAATTAATAACAGTGATGAAATTAAATAAATTTAAGTTTGTATTTTGGAGGCGTCGGGGATTAGACCCCATCGCCACCTCCATATTATGGTGGGGACGGGCCTGATGTGGCAGCGCCCTGCACACAAGTGTGGGGAAGGCGCTGACCCAAACAACGTCGTCTCCCTTAATAAACTCTAATGCAGCCAGTCTGAGTGCTGTGATTTTCGTACGATGGTTTCTTTAATGGTTATTTTATTATATATAATATATTTATATATGTATATATATGTTATATATATAATATATAATATGCTTATTATTTATAATATGTATTTTATATATTATGTATATATTATATATATACATAAATATATATTTTTTGAAATTGTATTGTAATTTTTTTAAATGGAATTTGGAAAAAATATTATTAACTTTATAATTAAATAATATGTTTATATGTATATATATAATTATATTATAATTATATATATACATATTAAATATATTTATTTAATGTGTGAGTAATACAATAAATATTTGCAAGCACGATTAATTAAATTGAAATGATTGATTATTTTATTGATGAATTTGAGTTAATCTTATGAGTAGTTGTGAACTGAAAGTAATCATTTAGTTTAAATTCATTATTGACCTATAAATAGGAATTATGTTTAAATGGTGTATTTTAGATATGCAATATTGATTGTTTTGGATTTAGGAAATCCAAATAGTAGTGCTTTTAATTACCTGAGATTGTTTATTTTAATTTCTAGTATTTATGTAATTGGGCACTATGGAGAATATTTGTTGTAGAGAAAATATAAGACTTCCAGATTATAATTATGATAGGGTTGTTATTTTTGTTAGTCACCTTGAGATTTCCTTGGGTAGTGCATGTAGTTGGATTCAGTATTGGACATCTGTAGGGATGTGTTATCTCTTGTGTTATGTTATTATCAGTTGGTGCATTGTCTACCCTTGGGTGTAGAATGAGTTATTGTGTTGTCAATAGGGAGTGGCTTTCAACAGGGGCTGGGACACAAAGTGGTCCCAGGATAACTCGTGTGGAAGTCAATGTAATCAGTGGAAATTAAATAACCTACATTCGGGGAATGGGTAATTAACATATTTAACTTGATAATTAGCCTCATTCATTGGCTTAAGGGCTTGTGTTAGACTTGAGATGAGTCAGGAAGGCCTGGAATGGCAAGATCATTATCTTGTCTTCTCGAAGGATAATTGATTCCGCATTGGTGTGCATGTGAGGCCAAAGTTCATAAGAGGTTACCAGAATAACCCAAGATGGGGGTCGGGACCTAAGAAGATCTCCTTAGGATAACCAATGCAACATTTGTGATGATACTCCTCTTATGACAACAATTTTTTTTTGTTGTACAGTGATTGTTCTTGATTCAGTGATTTTGGAAGCAATGTGACCTTTTATTTGTGTTTACTAGTACTGTGTTATCTTTTATATTTCCTATGTCTAGAGGTAATAGGTTTTTCTTGGATACCTTTTACTATCTCCTAGCATGGGGGCTAGGCCTACAAGTACCATATGGTTGGGTGGCATGCACCTTACATTGTTGAGCTTTCTCTTCCTATTTGTGATGGCGAGATCTTCTTGTTCGAGGAGCTCGTGTGGTTCTATGGATTTGTACTTCTCTTTATTCATTGTAACTATGGGACACTATGTAATTTTAATTCTCATTTGTATCGAGGGGAACCCTTGTGATGTAATTGTAACTTTATGTATGATCTATTCATTGTTGGTATAAATGGTATATTTAGTGTTATGCCGTGTTGTATCTATGGAAATATGCTCATTACATTTCTATGTGTTAGACTTATTTTGCAATAAATTAATGCTTTGATGTATATTGTATCTTGAGTTAATTCCATATACTATGTTTTAGAATAATTTTGTAAGTTTTGAAATTCACATGTAGATGTGTTGTGTGGCCTAGAGGATGTATGTGTTAGAGTAGTTTACTTCACTCGTCATTGTTACTTCTTTTAAAAAAAAAAATTAGGTGTGCTTCCGTAGTGTTGCATCATCCTCTAGGTTGTGGGATGGGGTTTTACATATTGTTCTTATACATTGTGTTAGCGGGAGATTGTTTTATCATTGTAGCATTGTTTATGAAATTAGATATTTATCATTCTTTAAGACCATCATTGTGATTACCCTATTGAGACCTATGGAGCTTCAAGTGTAGGAGACAAGGCCTAATCTTGTATAATTGTCTTCTTACTATCCTTGGTTTGATCATAGGGATAGTATCTTACTTGGATTGAATTGATCCCTGGATCTAGGTGTTGTTTCATCCCTTTGAGTTGAGGGTAGTAAGAAAAAGAACCAATAGTAACAACATGGGGGGATTTTTAAAAATTTTATTTTATTGTGTTGGAGAAATTGGGAGAGGTATGGAGATTACTTTTTATAGAGTATGTTGTGGTTTTTTATGCATGTGTGAATCATAGTGACTATTATTTGCACTAGGTTTTTATTGTTATTCACACCTTAGTATGGTTTTTATTTGTAGGATTGGCATGCTTTTATCTAGTTTCAGATTTGACATCATCCATTGAATGGGAGTTCTTGGATATGTATGTGCTTCATTGGTGTGTTTTACACAAGGAACTTGTGATCATCTAGTTTATGGGTGGGATATGTTGTTAGCATGATTTAAACTATTTTTTTAATACCTTTGGAGGTATGGATGATTATATATAATAGTATTTCTGTGTTTTTTTAATTTCTATTCATGTGGATTTTTTCCTTGGTAGTAGCTTGAATCTTTTTTTATCACTTGGATTTGATGCTTTTGTTCCTTGGATCAATGCATCTTCATCTTGGCTTGTTCCTTTTCTTCCATATGTGACATGTTTGAGGATGAGAGGAGTTATTTCTTTTCATGGTAGTCATGGTGGAGGTTATTGTATGTAACTTGATGAAGCATGAGAGCATGCTAGAGATTCATATGGTTTCATGGATGACTAATTATGCAATGTATACAAGAAGTGAGAGAGTGCTGAGAAAATAAATATTTAATCATGTCAAAGAAAAAATTATTTGTGGTGCTCTTTGGTGTTACATTTAACCACATTAAATATTTATTTTTCCACTGGTAAGGTTGTATTATAACATTGGTTAGATATTGTATTTGTGTGTTGTACATTAGATAAATATTTAAGTTTAGGAAAATTTCTGTAACAAATAGTATATAAGGGGGTCAATGATTTTTTATTCTCATGGTTTTGAGACACATGTTTTATGTAATATCACATAGTGGTTTTGTGTGAGCTTGAATTTGTAAAATAAAGTGCATATTTAGTGGTTGAGGTTAATTTTTACTTGTATTGAGCTCTCTTGTAGAGTGCTTATTAAAAGCATGGAATATAATGTGTGGTTTCATAATTACCCATTAAGATTGGACACATGGAGGATGCATTGGAGGGGCTTGAATGTTTTTGAAGTATTTATAAAATTTCAATGTGTATTTTAATGAATCAAATTTGAGTTTGAATACTTTTGGAGGCTAGGTTTTTCACTCAAGGAGGATTTCTCTATGGTATATATTGTGTCACATTGATTGTATGCTCTTTTTTCTATGGTACAGTGGATTATGAATACTTGTAAATTCATATTTTTCTCTTTTATGGTTATGTGGATTCATTTTCTATTGCTACAAATTTTCCATTCAAGACATAACACTATATGTATATGACATAATTAAACAATAATGAAAACACCTAAAGGTGCTAGAAAATAGACAATAGATATAAATATTTATAGCTTTGTCAACTACAATTTCTCATGATAACTCTAAAAAATATAAATGTGCTCTACTTTCTTGGTAGGCATATAAATATATTTGTTTATCATCTACTAGATATCACAATTTTAGGTGATTTACTAAGTTTTTCTTTGATTTATTCCTTAGGTATATTTATTACTCCTCACTTTTTGATTGTTGCATATTAGATGCAATTGTTCCTTCCTCCATTATAAATATTGGTCCTACCTCTTGCTAATCCTCTTCTCTATTTTTGTGGCTTCCTTTGCCTCTTTCAAAGTTTGGCTCATATGTTTGTTGCTAAATTTCTCCTCTTTTACCCTTTTTCTTGAATGGTACTTATGATTTAAATTTTTGTTTAGGGGAGGAATTGGCTATTTGATTCTACCTCTTCTCATGAATTTGTAAGAAAACATTTAATTTATCCATGCATAATTTTTGTCAATTCTTTAATAGTAATAGTAATAGCAATGGGGTTGAATCTTATTTGTAGACTATTTAATATCTCCCCTAATATTATTTTATCATCAATTTTTTCTCCATTCATTTTAATTTAATTTACTAACACTTAGTGTTCTCGTAAAGAAATATTCATAGATTAATAATCACCAATTTACTATTTTTCAAAATTACTTAACATTTGTTGTCTTGTTCATTACACTTTCCACATACCTTGATAAGAATTTTGTAACATCTCTTATGCTTGTTTTGAGTTAGCTATTGGTGCAATCCTTAGAAAGACAAACTTATTGATTACTTGTGTTATGAAGAATAGGGGTTTTTAACTTCATGTGGCTTTCATTCAATAATACCATCTTAAATTACATGATAACATTAGATATTTTTGAATCAAAGGTTATGCATACCCATTATTTACTAAATCCTAAATCTCTTGCAAGATAAACAAAATCTTTATTTAGACATTCCAATATTCATACTTTTTACTATTAAATTGTGGAAATAATGCTCAAAATAGTCATTAGAAATTAGCTCTATAAAAAACCAATATTTTAATATATGATTTTTATTTGGATATCAATTTGAAAAAAATAAATTATGTACCATATTTAATAAAATTCTTTATTTGAAATTTTAATGAACAAACTATTGTATTAATATAAAATGTATTCACAAATATTCAGACTATGTTAATGCTCATTACCAAATAAATGATAAATTGTTGTTCTTATACTGTATTTTTCTTTTATCCTATTGTTTTTCATATACTGTATATTACTTTTGTTTACAATAAACTTGCATATTCCCTGCCTATTCAATGACTTCTTTCTCCAAACATTTAAAACAATTATAAACCATTAAATGTAGTCGATAGCTATATCCAATAAATATTAATAGAAATCAATTATATGCATTCAATATATTGCACGGATAAAATCAAATTTGAGTTGGTGCAGCTATGGCTCATGTTGTAATTGAGAAATGGACGTTTCTAACAACAAAGATAACAGACACAATTATATAGCTGTACTACCCATTCGACCCAACATATATAGCTAGGGCAAAAGCAGGCGGGGCAGTTCCCACTAGAATGGATTAGACAGTTATTTCTTCAAACGGACAGAGAGGAATCTCCAAAAAAAAATCAGAGACACCTTGCTAAGTCATTTAATTTCTATCACAGCTACTGCTTCACTTGGAATCTGGTAATTTGCCCGTCATTTCTGAAAGGATTTTGTAGTTGATGAATTGGGTTTCCTCAGCGATTACAAGATCCCACCAAAGCATTTCATTCACATTATTCACACCCACATAATCCATTTCAGAATCAGACTTCTCAATACACATCTCTGAGCTCTTATTTCCAATTACTTCCTTAGAGAGCAATCCAACCCTGGTCTCAGAATCTACCAGAGGCTCAGAATTATCAAAGCCACCCGCAATCAATGAAATTCTACTCATGCCAGGATCCACAAACCCATGTGTAGTCAAATCATTTGTACTTACACAATCAAAACCCAATTTAAGCCTGGTTTTTCTCTGCTCCTCGTTATGTGGCATTGGCAACAGTTTCCTCCTTTTACCACCATCAAGCTGCCTGTTTTGAAGCGTCCGAGCAATGGAATTTGGATTGTCATTGACTGTTTGGAGGTACGACATCAGCTGCTGAGGGCTGCGTTCTATGAAGGTGACTCGCCTGTGTATGTCCTCAATTTCTCTATCAATACTTTCCTGTTCCTTCTTCAGCTCAACAACCTCCATAGCAATGGCGTCCCCGTCCTCCTTAAGCCTTTGGGATTCCCCTCCCAAATCAAATTTGGCACCCAATTGATTACCTGGCCTCTGAGAGTGGTGATGACTAGATCTCCTTCGACGAATGCTGTTGAGTAACTGCTTTTGCCCTCGCAGAAAGCATTCCTGTGCAAACTCCTATTTATCTGGATCCACTTTATGAAATCCCTGTACGATTAGAATCAATAGTCAATAAAATGGGCGAAAATAATAGTATAAAAGCATGAGAATAAGGGATACTGACATATGTGTTGAGCTGTCGAACGAAGCTAGAGAAGTTGCAGTGTTTGAAGTAGCGAGGGAGTAAATGGAGAGAGAAATGGTGGGTGTCCTTCACCAGGAAGCTGTTAGTGCCTGCGCTCCATGACACAATATTGTCAGTCGATGGATCGTCAACAATGGCTTATATCTTTGTTAGAAATGGCGCTGATCGGTTTCCTTCCATTCTCGTTTTATGTTGAACAAAGGCTACTTCGTTTCTTTTCTTGTGTGTGTGTATTTCCCGACTTCTGCCGCCCGTCGACTTCACATATTTAATAATTCACGTTTAAAGTCAGTAAAGTCGGTACGTTAGTTGATGGAAGACGATTCGCGTACACTCAAGACGTCTAATCGTGATTTACGGACGATTATAATCTTTTTTATAAACCAATTTAGGATTGAGAAAACTATTCTCGAGTGTGGGGAAACGTCAACAACCAATCACTCACTCACATATTACTACATTAATTTATATTAGTTCAAGATTAAGTATGTCCTCAAGAAAATAGTGAGTATACAAAATGGTATTCTATTCATCTATTGGGAATGGGAAGGTTGGTAGAATAGTTTTGGTTTTGTCTAGTTTGTTTGCAAGTACATCTCAAATTGTAGATGCATTTGAGTGTATATAATCAATTTAATTAATGCAGACATTCGTAACTCATGTGAACTACACTTTTTGGTGTATTGAATTGTTGCGAAGGTTGAGTTGATTAGCACTCTTCTCCTAGTATTTTAGTATGAAAATCAACTTTATCAATGGTTGTGGTAGCTTAGTAAATGGTCAAATCCTAAACCTTAAAATTCCATATTCCAAGTACATGAAATGTCACCATGGATGGATAGAACATGGGAAAATAACATAGGTTCCATTTTGAAATTTTGCAAAATACTCAAAGTTGCCCAAGTTATTATCTTGCTAGTTTTTGTGGCTCATCTGGCTAGAGCCATTTGACTTGAATTTGCGAGCAAGTTTGAGCCACCTGACCCGCTAAAGGTGTAGTTTTCATATGAAGTTCCACAAGGAAGTTTCATAAACAAATTTCAAATTTGCAAGGAACATGGAGTCATCTGACCTACAATCTGCAAGGAAGTTATCCTCTTTCGATCTGCATTTCTGTAGGGAAAGTGGATCCCCCTTAATGTAATTTTCACATGCACTTGTCTATTGACTTCTCTATTTGAGGGGATTTCCTCCCCAAATGAAAAAAACATGACCAAACAGTGAAGTTCCAATTGCATTTCGACCTATTTGACCTGTAAACTGTATAATGCGCATGTCATGCTAACATCACCATTTTATTTTTAGGGAAGTTAGATCTATCTGACCCATAAAAGGTACACTTGAAAAGTGAAACTACAAAAAAGGCTCACTTAGGTCTATCTGATCTACAAGTGTAATTCCAAGATGAAATCCTAAAAATGTTCACTTGCAATAGGAAACTCTGCAAGGTGCTAAGATTTGGATGCAATGTGAAAGTCCACATATCCATATACAATGGTAAAATTTGCGTAACCCAATGCAATTTATTGATGGAAGTCCAAACCTCTAATGAATTAGATAAGTTGGAAGGTGAAGTAGCACTTGGATTACCAACTAAGTTCCACTTAAATGGTAAAATCTTACTTGTGGGAATTTTTTCCTTAATTGAATTGGATGTTAGGTTAGAAAGCACAATATCATTTAAAATTCCCACTAAGTTCTAGTAATACCTAAAATACCTACTCTAGCAAGAAAATCAATGATAATTGGAGTAACTAATAACTTTGTGCAATTGCACCTTTATTGGGTTAGATGGCTCCAAATTTCCCACAAATGTAGGTCAGATGTCTCCAACTTCCCCGCAAATAGAGATAGGATTTGTAAGAACTTGTGTTATACTTGATCTTTTGCAGACATTACCTTGTGTTATTATTCAATCTATGTGATCAATTTCTAATATTAGTGGTTCTAGCCATATAAAGGAGTGACTTAGGATTTATAAGAACATTATTGATTAGGTTGATTATGATAATGGAAACTTATCATAACAGTAAATTCAAGATTATTATATCCTAAATGGTTTGTGTCAATACCATTCTCTAAGCTGGATTACATGTGTTATATTCTTTTTGGAAAAGTTACAATGTTATCATTGAATCTATTTTTATGCTTAAAATTTGGAATAGAGATAATTATAAAGGCACTGAGATACTTTTGTCGTTGCTCCATGCAATGTATGGGTTTGTGAATTTTGTGTAATTTCTTGTTATAATGGTAATGTGATTGGAGGGATAGTATTATTGGTTGACTATGTCAAAGAATAATTGTGAAAAACAAAATAGTAATGTGCATGTTAGACTTGGTGTAGAGGCATGCTAGAATTATACTCAAGTATTGAGTCATACCCATTGTAGAACTAGTTGATCATTTACAAAAGTTAAGTTTCATTTATTAAGACCAACATATAACCAAGGGATTTAACAAATCATATACATAAAATGCATAATAATTCATCAAACATTCATGCATGCTCCCAGTATAGTTCTTTTTCGTACAAAAATATGGGTAAAGAAAATTATAAAGCCAATATTATGTTTTAGTCATCACTAAAATCTAAAAGCTAAAAGATTATAACTCCTAAGATGTCCATAGAGTGTATAAACCTAGTTTAAAGACATTATAAATTCCTTAAATTAAATGGTCAGACTTCGGTCAAATTACAAACATAAAATTTTATCATGGTCCATTATTTTAAAAAAAAATTGTATGAAAGGTGACAAAGCACCTATAAAATCTATTAATAAACAAGTAATTACATAATATTAGATAGAATCCAAGACACTAAAGTCTTAGAACAAGTAGATTAATAAAATGACAACACAATACTTAAGCTATAGATTATTCCTTCTAAGAAAAATAAGTTGCAAATTGGAACAAAAAAAATAAAAAACACATCTACATGTACGATCAGTTGTTGTCGTGGCTATTTGTAGGTGACACATTTTTCTTCTTGGCAGACTTGAAACTCAATGTGATGAGCTCTATCAACACATTGCAAACCCAAATTCCTTGTAATATTTAAATCTTTGATGGAGACTAGAGGGTAGTGGTTTAGAAGTAGACAAAGGGCCTTATACTTTAGATTAACTTTGGTGTTGAACTTTTCCTCAAATTGGTGGCCACAAGATTGAAGAAGACACTTAACAACAAGACTACAATTCTTTTGAAGACCAAAAGAGAGAAAATTAAAGACAAAATTGTATTCATTAGTGGGTAGTAGCGAGTGAGAAAAAACACCCCCAATTGGGTATATATCCTATGTGATGTCATAATGTTCAAGGGCTTCCAAAAGAATTTCATTGTTAAACACAAAATTATGGAAATATTTTTGCTTGAAAGTTTTCTCACAATATTTTTGTCACACATTTCTCTAAAAAATAGTGTTAGAAAGTTCATCTCTTCTACATATTTATCTTGAAGGATTCTAAGGGGTTATTTTAATTTTTCTAGTGCAATCTCTATTACTTTTTCTTAGATAGAATGTATAGTTCTTGATGAGTTGTAAATTCATACATATCAAGGTGTCCATTTCAACTTCCATGGAATTGCCACCATAATTGTCACTCTCACTTGATGAAGAGTCAATACTTAGCATCTACATTCTTGCAAAGGAAACAAATTCTCATGAAAATTTATGTTCAATTCAACATTTTGAATTTTTCATAATTAATTTTACACAACTCATTTAGAGCATTCATAATATTATTGGGTTGAACTCTTCTTTTTTGATATGCATTTATATATTGTAAGCATCTCTTCAATACAATAGAAATTTTCCATGTTTCATTGGATGACCATGGAAATATTGTTTGTACAATTTTGATGTTTGTTGTAATATTGATAATAGTTCCATTTGGTGTAATTTGTGATTTTTTGTGTCCTAGTTGCCAAATTTGAGCAAAGGAAATTTGAAGAGACATTAGTATTTCCTCAAGTTATATTATAACAACTTGTTTATTTTGATTTTTCTTGGTGTTTTTTATTATAAAAAACCCAAGAATTTGAAAAAATCTAAGACACTCATATAGGCAACCCCTAAAGTGTTGTGGACACGAGAAATGGATGCTTCACTTCCTAGTCCACAAGATGGGATACAAGGAGAGGGATTCGATTTCACAATGTTCACATTCAAGAATACCTTAGAGATATCAATCCAATGAAGGATGTGAGAGATTTGACTATAAGATATCGTTGAGTATGAAAGGAAACAAGAAAGGGGTTCAACACCAAGTGTAAACTTGGAAAACATGAAATGATGGAAAACACAGTGTGATATGCAAATTTGAATTAAATGACTTAAAAATATAAAAATAATAAAACAAAAAGCTATAAAACTATAAGTGTGCACCTGGAAACTTGTTGGAGATGGAATAGAGCTTTGAAATCCTGAAAATGTTGTGTTTTAGGTCTGGTGGGACTCATTTTCCATTCTGGGCGAATCAGTTCTGATTCTGGAAAACTGCACCATAGCCTATTTTAGCCAAATAGGTATCCAAATCCACAAAAATATCTTAAAAAATAGGTACAATGAGGCTCATTTTCCACTCTTGGTGAATGAGTCGACTTTGAATTTTCTAAAAACTCAAAAGTGGATTTTGTAGCTCTTGGCCTGCTCTTTCTATCCTCCAGGTGTTCGAATCCTAAACCCTAATTTTTGGGACTATAAGTTACTTTTTGTGAAGATTTTGACCTTTCCAATAGGGAGACAACTCCAACAAGTTTGAAACCTAATCTTCAATGATCTTCAAGCCTTTAAAGCTTCTATATTTGCAATCACACAAAGAGAGAAAATGTTGATTGTTAGGGGATAGGGGTTTGCCTTGGTCAAACCCCTTTTAGGTAATTAAACCAAAATCATGAAATAAGATAATGAAGCATGAACATGAGATAATGCAATTAGAACCTTTTCATGATGACGGATCTTGAAGTGCTACAACAATTGATGAAGAATCTTTCCCTTGAATCCCTTAGAATTGATCTTTAAGGCTATCTTGATGACTTTAGGAAGACTTCAAATGCTTAACCCTTGAGTGCTTGACTTGAAAACATGGATGGATGGATGAAATAATTATTTGGAAGCTTTTTTGTATAGGAAATCCACTCACAAGATCATTAATTGGATCCCCAAGGCCGACATTGAAGAAATTTAAACTTAAAACCTAGTTTTTCCCTCTCAAACTTTGAAAATAGCTCAAATGGGACTCATTCGCCACCCTGGGAAAATGAGTCCCACCCTGATGGGAATCATTTTCCCAAAGTGGTGAATGGGTCCCATAGGGGTTATTTTTCCAACTAGGATGTTGGGGAGTGAAGAATTTTAGTTTTTATGTTGATTTTGTTGAGTCTTTGATCAAAATATGCCTTGGGATGCACAATATGGGGCATATGGGCCTATAAATGATGATATAAAGGTCATAAATACAATAGGTCCCAAAATACAATGTGAAAGTGTAAATAAATACACTTTACAACACTAAATAAAGGAAAAATTGAGTCTTTTTGGCTTAGAAGGGCCCTAAACCCAATGTTAATGTGAAAAACATGTTTAGAACACTAGATTAGGTCCTCTTGATTTGCAAGCCTCCCAAATTTAATGTGAAGATGTGAATAAATATATTTTACAACATGAAATTAGGGCAGGGTTAGGTTTATTTAGCTTTAAAAGGGCCCAAGACCTAATGTGGATGTCTAAAACACATCACAACACTAGGTTAAGGCAATATTAAGTTTAATTTATCATTAATTATTCCCAAATCAAGGAAAAAGGTGTACTTTTTTTATGTCCACATTTATCCCCCACTTTAGTGTGAGGGTGAACTTGCTTCAAACTCACACTAAAGTAGGCATTCAAGAGGGGTCCAAGTGTATTGATGCAGACAGTCTAGGATGACAAGGATCAAAGGAGGTGGTCAATATCCCAAGATACAAGATACTAATTAAAACTGACATAAGCACAAAAGGACACACACAAGGTGTATAATATGTAGCAAAACACAATACACAATCATGCAATGTCAAGAACTAAAAGAAAGAAAAATGAGACATGGATCAAATATGTGCTCATTCTGGGGCCACAGAACATCAAGTCATTCCCAGGGTAAGTTGTCCCAAAGAATTGGTTTAGTGAGAAAGTCATGCTAGTGTGTCGGCTTCCTACTGTATAATGAGAAATCATGCCTATGTATCAACTTCCCATTATACAAACCATACCAAAGTTATCCTTCTGATAACTTTGATAAGGTACCACAATAAAAATTCTTTTTGTAAATGCTTTTAAATGTCATGTAAAGATTTTGTTAAAGGGGATTTTGATTTGTTCATGTAAGGTCTTCTTCTTAGGGAGCATTGTGCCTGATGTCTCTAAGAGAGAACAAGTCAAAAGTGTCAAATCATCACCCATGGGATACCTTGTTTGCATAATACCATTTCAATAGATCGTATGCTCTTGGATGACATCAAACCTAATAACACCACCAAGAAGAGGACACATCATAAGAAGAAAGAAAAATCATACCACAAATTTTTCCAAAAGATGTCATCTACCTATGCCCCACTTTAAATCGGTTATTACACCATCACTGTGAGCAATTTCTTTAAAGTAGCTAATGATGAATGGAAGAAGACATGAGAAACAATTTGGAAAGCCCTATGCCAAGTCATATGTTTCCCAATTGAACTAAATCATGAATAAGTATGTCACAAATGAGTCAGTTTAAGGCATGTCATCCACATCCCAAGCTTGCTCTTATATGATCATGAAAGGTTAACAACTAGCCAAAAGAGAACGAAAAGTGACATACAAGGATAAGGCTTCCTAACCCCTTTCCCCCACTTAGTGCAGGGAAAGGGTGAGCTTGGAATGGATGATGACATGTTGCTCCTTGAAATGGTGAGTATTCTATGATCCTACAATTATTGCATGGTAAGTAGCAGCAACTAATGTTATTTATTATGATGAGTAAACAAAGTTTATGCTTGATACATATTTAATGAGATGTCTATCAGTTTAGGATGTACCAAGGTTAAGGTTATCTTGGAAGTATCTTTTGCGATAGCATTGACATTGGATGAAGGTTTTTGTTTTGAGGGACAATAACCAAAATCATTAGGCTTTATAACATCACATCCTTTTCGAGGTTTCTTCAAAAGTTCAAAAAGTCTTCTAAATTTTTTTGTCACTTTTGTTGGATTTGGTGGTTGTTCAATTTCCTCAAAGTTTGTCTTGGATGTTGTCTTTGCTTTTAAGGTGGTTGATGTGTATTCTTTTGAATTTTGTATTATCGTTACCAGTCTCTCTTTTCTCTTTTTAGACTCTTTTGTTATGAGCTTGTATTATCCCATGGATATAGGTATGAAATCAAAGGTTCCCACAACATATTCCAATAACTTTGTGGCTTTTTCAATTTTCTTTTGTCTTTCTAGATTTATTTTTGCTTGGTACTAATCATAGCACATGTAACCTTTTTCTTTTGAGGAGTAGAAGGTGTCTTGTCATAAACTCCTAACATTTTCTTCAAGGCTTTATCATTTTCAATGCATTCCCATGATGGTGGTAAATCCATATCAAGCAATTCAAGATGCTTCAGAGTGAGGTTGATTTTTGGTCTGCACATGATAGTGTTGATGTTTGCTTGCATCATGATACCTTCCCTATTAGGAGAGTTTTTAGGAGAACTACAAACTAGATGTTCATGACATTCAATGTTTGGTTCTTCAATATTGACTTCAACGCAAGGGAATGATCCATGGTTATATTTTCTTGCTTGGTAATGATGGTGTTTCTTTTTTCAATAATGTTTTCCTCATGATTCTCATTGATGGGATCTTGTAACACCATAATATATTTTTTACCAATAGGAGAGATATTAGGAGAGGGGAAATTTGATTGTTTTCCATAATGTCATAATTTTTCTCTAAGATCTCATTCTCTTGTGCCATAATATTTACCCTACTAGGAGAGCTTTTAGGAAAGTGACAAACAATAGGTTCATCACATTTCATGGTTGGATTTGATAAAGTAGCTTCATTGCTCATAGGAGAGGCATCAAGAGAAAGATAACTAGGAGTTTCATGGTTACAAATGATTGGACTCTTTTGTTCAAATA
Organism: Sequoia sempervirens; assembly: GCA_007258455.2. NCBI lineage: Eukaryota > Viridiplantae > Streptophyta > Pinopsida > Cupressales > Cupressaceae > Sequoia > Sequoia sempervirens. The sequence goes on along the minus strand of VDFB02047230.1, from coordinate 314,428,499 downwards.
GGTCATCCCAAATGATAGGGGCGTCAGGGAAGGGAGGAATAAGATTCTCATGAGTCTCAATAAGGATATCTTCTAACACTAAACTATCTTCTTCATGTCTAGAGAAGATATTAGGAGAAGAAAAGGTTTGGTTGTCATGATTACCTATATTTACATCCCCATGTCCTATGATGTCTTCCTGAGTACGAGATATTGGATCTCTTAGTATATCTTCCACAAAACTTTGTTTGTCCTGATCATTCATGATTTTATCCTTATTCACTAAAGAATTTTCACTAGTAGGGGAGGTGTTGGGAGATGAATGGAGACTAGGTAAAGTAGTGGCCATGATTTCAGATTCATGTGTGATAATGTCTTTGGAAAGGGGAGGAGGAGGAAGACAAGAAATAATTTCATGATCTTAAATGATTATCTCTTCTTTCATCAAGATACCTTCATCACCAATGGGAGAGATATCAAGAGAAGAACAATTATGATTATCATGATTATCAATGTTTGCATCCTTTTGTGTCAAGCCTTTAGTGGATGATCTTAGTGAGAGGAAGTCCTTAAGGGCTTCATCTAGCATGTCTAAGTCATCACTACTAAATGGATTGGATGACATACTTTTTCTAAATGTAAGCATTTTTTGAATTGTTTCTTGTGATGTTTTTTGTTTTTTTGTTTTCGTGTCCTAATGAATCTAATCTAAATGAACTAGGAACTAATGTTGAAAATGAAAATTGCAAAAATATAATGCTATCCATAATTTCCATGAGTATAAATAATGCTATTTCTAATGATAGAAGCTATGCAAACTTAAAATGCAATGTAAATACTTAGGATGAAATGCAATTTTTCAAATTTTAATCAAGGTAATTTACTAATTACAATCTGCAATGATCTGAAAATGAGATGTTGTGAATACAAATTTGAAATTAAGAAATGCATGAAATGGACCAATTTAAGCTAGATTTAGTGAAATGCATGTAAGAGAAACTTTACCAACTGAAAAAATAGTTAATGGAAGCAAACAGAAGTATAGAAACAAGGTTTTTAGTGTTGTAAAAGGCAGTTTCAGGGGTACAAAGGGACTGATTCACCCAAGGTGGTGAATGAGTCCCAATGGGGAGCTTTAAAAAAAAAAAAAAATTAGAATTGTTTTTTATGCCTTTTATGTTGTATGATATGTATCCTAAGTGCAAATGCAATTTTTAGATGATTTGCAATGATTTAAGATGAAAGAATGCAGCCTATATGTACTTTCACTAATGCAAAATTTTGAAACCCTAGAATGCAAATTAACTAATGAAAATCCTAATGCAAAGTTAATGCAAGCTAAATCTAGGATGATGATGAACTCCAAATCAGAAAATAAGGTATTATAAATGCGGGTTCACCAAAATGTGGACATGGGAAATTGATGCTTCACTTCCTAGTCCACAAGATGGGATACAAGGAGAGGGATCTGATTTCACAATGTTCACATTCAAGAATACCTTAGATATCTCAACCCAATTAAGGATGTGAGAGATCTGACTATAAGATATCCCTGGGGATGAATGGGGACAAGAAAGGGGTTCAACACCAAGTGTAAACCTGTAAAACATGAAATGCTAGAAAACACAATGTGATATGTAAAATTGAATTAAATGACTTGAAAATGCAAAAAGAATAAAACATAAATCTATAAAACTATAAGTGTGCACCTGGAAACTTGTTGGAGATGGAATAGAGCTCTAAAATCCTGAAAATGCTACATTTTAGGCCTTGTGGGACTCACTCTCCATTCTGGGCAAATTAGTCCCAATTCTAGAAAACTACACCGGAGCCTATTTTAGCCAAATGGGTATTCAAAGCCACAAAAATCTCTAAAAAATAGGTACAATGGGACTCATTGACCACTCTTGGTGAATGAGTCCACTTTGACTTTTTTGGAAACTGAAAAGTGGACTTTGTAGCTCTTGGTCTGCTCTTTCTATCCTCCAAGTGTCTGGATCTGAAACTTGGACTTTCAGGACTATAAGTGACTTTTTGTGAATATTTTGACCTTTCCAATAGGGAGACAACTCCAAAAAGTTTGAAACCTAATCTTTAATGATCTCCAAGCCTTCAAAGCACCTATATCTACAATCACACAAAGATAGAGAAAGAGAGAGAGAGAAAATGTTGAGTGTTAGGGAATAGGGGTTTTCCTTGGTCAAACCCCTTTTAGGTAATTAAACCAAAATTATGAAATAAGATAATGAATCATGAACATGATATAATGCAATTAGAACCTTGCCATGATGATGGATCTTGAACTACTACAGCTATTGATGAAGAATCTTGCCCTTGAATGCCTTAAAATTGATCTTGAAAGTTATCTTGATGACTTTGTGAAGACTTCAAATGCTTAACCCTTGAGTGCTTGACTTGAAAAAATGGATGGATGGATGAAATAATGATTTAGAAGCTTTTTTATATAGTAAATCCACTGACAAGATCGTTAATTGGATCCCCAAGGCCAACATTAAAGAAATTTAAACATAAAACCTAGTTTTTTCCCACTCAAACTTTGAAAATAGCTCAAATGGGACTCATTCGCCACCCTGGGTGAATGATTCCCACCTGGATGTGACTCATTCACCCAAAGTGGTGAATGGGTCCCATAGGGGTTCTTTTGCTAGCGGGGATGTCGGGGAGTGAAGATTTTCATTTTTTATGTTGATTTTATCAGGTCTTTGATTAAAATATGCCTTGGGATGCACAATATGGGGTCATAGTGGCCTATTAATGATGATATAAAGGTCATAAATGCAATAGGGACAAAAATCCAATGTGAAAGTGTACGTAAATACACTTTACAACACTAAATTAAGGAAAAATTGAGTCTATTGAGCTTAGAAGGGCCCTAAACCCAATGTGAATGTGAAAAGTACATTACAACACTAGATTAGGTCCACTTGATTTACAAGCCTCACAAATTTAATGTGAATATGTAAACAAATACATTTTACAACATTAAATTAGGGTAGGGTTAGGTTTATTTAGCTTTAAAAAGGCCCAAGACCTAATGTGGATGTATAAAACACATCACAACACTATATTAAGGTGATATTAAGTCTAATTTATCATTAATTATTCCCAAATCAAGCAAGGAAAAAGTCATACTTTTCAGTATCCACAAGTCCTAGTATAGTGGTGAATTCATTTGTGGCATCTTCATCTTCATGTTCCTAACTTTAGAATCTAGCTAAATATCACATTTAAATTCATTAAATTTAGTATTTATTGTTTATGGTCCCAAATCTTGTTTATATAGGTTAATTTTTATATACATGCTTTATTTATTTAATTATCTTAAATAATTTTTGTAAGAGGTATTTTTCTCCTTACGCTAATTAGTGAAATAAACTTTCTTACAAAACCTAGGTTTCTACTCTTAGGTTTTATCCTTACTTTATTTAGGGTTTCAATTTAGAAATTTTTAAGTGTTTATATATTTCATTTCAAGTATGATTAAGGTTTGTATTCTATTTTATTTTTTGTCACACATTCTCTTGGGGTTATATATGCTTCATTGGATGACCTTGTTTTCAATTAGGGGGTAAACAGGTTTTGAATGGACCCGAAACCATTAGGTTTTAAGGGGACCCAAAACCCACACAAAGATGAACAAGCTGCCCTAAAGATATATTCAAAGTCAACCAACACCAACAAGGAGGCAACAAGCCAACAACCAACCAAAAGCTAGCGAGTTGCCTAGAAAAGAACCAATATTTACATGAATCTTGAATTCATTGGTTTTGATGGGACCAACAACCCACTACAACCCAATGGTTTTGACGGACAATCTCATACATCCAGGTTTTGACAGGGACCTTGAACCCAAAATATTACAAGCAAAGCATAGATTAGGAACAAAGCTCCACGAGCAGAAATTTTTGAGCCGAGTAAAGCACTCTTTCCACCTCTATAGGAAAAGTCACCACAAATGCACAAGGCTCCCATTACCTAAAACATGGGTTTTACATGAATCCTATAACCATGAATGAAGGTTTCCTCCATAAGGCAGCCACAGGCCAAACAGTTCAAAGCTTCAAACAACCCCCAAAAGCTACAATCAACAAATTCCTTTCAACCCTTCACCATCTTCATAAGAGAAGCATTCTTACACCAACACAACTCTTCTCCCAAGCAACCCCTCTCCACCTCAATAGAAGAGGAATTCACCTTAATATAATGATCTTTAGAAGAAAAAGAGTTAAGATAGAAAGACCACCCCCAACACCAGCAAACTACCTCTCCTCTGCACACCTTCTCCACCTCAATAGAAGAAGCATCCACCTCCATAAGATTAACAAGAGAGAAAATGAATAGCTGGTAGTAGGTGTCTTTACTACTAGTCAAAATCCTCACCTCTATAGAGGACTTTAGACCAAATAGTAAAGGAAGGACTAAAGAAACCCTGGTCAACATAAAAACTTTGAAACACATAGGGATCTTGAAAATCTTCTCCCATAACCATATCTTATCCAACAGTACAGGGGAGGTCCATGACCAAAAGTAGCAGGGGATAAGAAAGAAGCACCAAAAAATATTCAAACCCTTGCAAAAACAAAATAGGAGAGAAACCTTCCAACCAAAACTTACTCATATCTGCCATAGGAAACATGAAACCTTCAGCAGAACAAGAGGCAACATCATCAGACCTTGTATGGCCATAGGCACAAGAAAATCTGGAGCCTCTCCAGGCATAACTAACCACCACAAGCACTCCAGCATGCATTCTCAGACAAGAGCCAAACCATAACAGTAGGATATCCTCAAACAAGGCCAAACCCACAATAGGAAAAGATCCCCCCTTCAAAGTAAAGACAACCCAAAAAAAAGGGCCATGGCCACCAACACCAGGAAACGAAACCCTTGCGAAAGAAGGTCCATCAAATGCACACACCAGGCCCACGACACACCCCAACCAACAGTTCTCCCAAAGGGGCTACCACTGTGACAAAAGGAAAGAGCAAAGGCCACACACATCAAATCCTGTAGCCTCCACAAGTTCACCAACCCCAACACCGTCATTAACTCCCTCTCCAGCGAACACTGCCATAGCTGGCAACTCCAGGCTAGTCCAGAACCGAACCCTGCCACCAGTGCCTCCTCCTAGATTGCCATCGCCCTCCTCTGAGTCCTCCTCTCCTGCAACATAATTTGAACACCCTCTACGCACACGCTCTCTAGACATCGCGCTATATTTATTGGATGGTCTCTTCTTGTTATTCATGTGGTGAAATTTTATTGCATCATGTTTGAGCATGACCATCATTATTTAATTTTTTTTTTTAATTTGTATTTTTTATCATGTTTTATCATGGTATGTGTAAAGTGTTGTTGAGTTGTTTAAGTGCATAGATGCGATGGTGGTATGAGCATCAGAATCACTAAGACATTTTCATTCATCTGAGCTAACTTTAATTCTACTACAAACTAGTTTATTTGTATTTCAAAGGAATAAAGGTATGTGGATCACACTTCTTATGTCAAAACTGAATGAGGAGAGTTGTACATTTTTTTTCTTTTTCCCAATTACAATAATGATATAAAAATTACAAGGAGGATAATCTAACACACATGTAAATACCAAGAATCTCAAAGCACAAAATATATGTGCTGAAAACCCTTTAAGAAGAAAAGCCCCACACTCCAAAACATGCTCAATGTATTATAAATAAAAAAATATTTACTATCTTGCAAAGAAAACTGTCTTCTTCTAGAAGTATATAGTGTTGATTATGAAGCTACTTTGATAACATAATGATACATGAAAATAAAAAATTCAAAACCCAATCCAAGACACCTAATATATAGAGAATACAAGTATGAAAGAATTTTCAACAAAAAGCTACAAAATATGGACATCCAAATCCTCTTGACATATTTCCCCACCACCTCCAAACATGCAAATGAAACTTGTATAGTATTATTTTGTAAATTTGATGATGATAGATGGGTTTTTTTCTTACAAATTCCTTCTTGGAGGGAAAAAGCAATTACTCAAGAGTATTCCTTTAAGGAGGTTCAATCATCACCAATCTTAGTGGGGTAGTAGTCAATTGGGCTCCAAATATTATTTGGAAGGGGAATTCTAGATGATTATTGAGGATGAGGATGCCATCATCATGGAGGTTGTTCAACTAAAGGAGGAGCAAGAAAGTATTGGTAGAGAACCTGAGGACATTCAGAGACACTTTGCCTTGACAAATCATGTTGTTCCTCCAAATAGTCACTCACAATCTGCATTTCACTATTGATATTTGTTCTGGTGTTGCACATAAAGGTATTTTTATTAAAATTCATGATAACAAATATTACATACCTTGTTTCCAAATAGTTCTTGTTTCCCTAAAAATAGTAGTTTATATGTTTCTATTATCTTTTGTATAAGTTTCATTATGTTTTTTTAAAATGCAATTATGCAAAAATTTCACACTTGTTTTAATGTGTTGAATGAAAGATTCACTAAGCCTAGGCTATCAATGATTCTATAACTCAACATATGAGATATTTCAGGAAGTTGAGGGTATTTTACATGTCTTCCTACATCGTATACTCATGTGTGGTTATCTTCTAAGTTCCATTTTTAACTAGATTTGGTGTGTTGGGAAATGGGACATGATAGAAATTGGTTTTCCACCATTATCCTCAATATAATTGGAAATATCACTAGAATATTATCATCAAGTGAAGGCATCCTTGTTGAGGATGTTGAGCAGATGCAACAATTTGTTCATGTATATTTTCTTGAGTTTTTCCCACATCTACGGTTTGAATCTCATCTTGTGGTGTTTATTTTTCTCTAAGGTCATTAACAATTACTCTATTAACTTCAAGATTTGAGTCTTCAATGGTGGCTTTTCTAATACCAACTTTCTCATTGTCCTAGATTTTAATGTAGCTAGTTGCACTTGGGAATCCAAATCTAGTTGAAATATTTGAATTCACAAAATTCTCCAATTCTTTATGTTTCTTAGTCAAAATGAATAACATTTTGTATAGGAAAGAAATAAACAACTAAAATATTTATTAATATACCATTTTCTTAATTGTAGAAAATTTAATTGAAGTTGAATGTAAAAAATAAAATATAAATTCCATTACCTTTTACATTTGGTTTCATTTATATAGACCATTGTGGGTTTTTATCTTGTTGGATTTTTCCTTACTATCTTTGAATACAATAGAGATTTATGTCACTATATATACAATTCCACTTGTACAAGAACAATGGGATGACACAATAGAGAATGTTTAAATTAAAAAATGCTATGATTAAATAGCTCAAATTTCTAGTAGTACCTCACATGTGTAGCAATACATTTCCATAAATTTCCTTTACACACTGCCTTTCATGTAGAGATTATCAACATAGTACACACTATACCTACTTAAGCTATACATATTGATGGATAGGTACATGTTTCCTTCCATTAAAATTCATGATAATGTATAGGCTATCAATTTATATATATAATCAACTTAAGAAGAATAAAAGCTACATCAAAAAGGTATATTGATAGATACAATACTTTTTTGTTGCATGCACTTCATAGAACACCATGAAAATTGTGTCATCTCTATATAAAACTATAGAATTTGGTAGCCTAAAATTAACAATAATCTATAAGCTAAACATTTATGGATATAATCAACTTAACCAAAATAAAATCTAGATAGGAAAAGTATCAACTAATATTAAATTTAAGCTCCAAACCTCCACCTTCTCTTTCCTTCTAAACTATTGATACATGAAATGCTTCCACAAGACATTGAAAATCCTAAATAAAATGGTAGAATTCCAATAGAGATTGAGAATATTTGAGCTAACAAATTGTTATTTAAATATAAATCTCATAATTAATATTTACAAAAATGTCTTCTTTTAATTTATATTTTCAAATGAGTTTCTTATCGAGTCGTCAACCATGAACTTCAACGTGTTTGACCCCAAAAGGTTCACTTGGACCTATCTAACTCACAAGGGTGTACTTGGACCTATCCGATTACAAAGTGCACTTGGACCTATCCATCCCCCAAGGTACACTTGGAACTATTCGACAGATACAATGGACTTTGGTCTAGTCCACCCATATCTCCCAATACAAGGTCAAAAATTTTATGTCTTGATGTGACTTTGAATCCCCTTTAGTGTATTTTCAAAGTGAACTTTCACAAAAGTTCCACGTAAGCTTGTCTAACATGCAAAAAATTCTTGCAAATATGTGCAATTTTGTGAATGGATTGAAGTATTATGAACTAATATAATATTAAAGTTTAAACTATGATAAGAAAGAATGTAATTCACTCATTTTTTTGTTCGAGTTAAATGTAATGAAATGTAGAGTATAATTCAAGAAACCTCTAGTGTCACAAAAAAATAAACCCTAGCATTTGGTAATGTAAGGTATTGTATATTCTTACAAGACCAACAACTAAAATAATTAGAAAAAATAAATAAGAAATAAAAGGAATGGAATTTCCCTCTCAATTTAAGGTTAGCTATGGTGAAATAATATTTATACAAACTTTGGATTTGCAAACATGATGAATTTCCATGAAAGATTGAAGAGTCCAGACATAACTAAGTGAGCTGAGAAAATTATATTAAATGGGTTAAATGATAAAGGTGCAACATTTCTAGTGGCCATGCATTTCCCATAATTAGTTTTGGAATACATGAAGAACTTTCATCAAGTAGAAAGGAAGATTAAGGGGGATGGTCTAGTGTATGCAAACTTGAGTGAAGATTTTATTAGGGAGATGTTAGATGTCCCTTTCTACACTTGAGTGACAATTATTAGAGAAATAGTTTCTTTGGAATCCTTTGATGAATATTCTAAGAGGATAATTAATATCAAATATCTAAAAAATCCATACAAATCATTGTTAAAGTTACTAGAAATGCTCTACATAAGCAATTTTATTAAAGAAATTAGTGATATGATAACTTTGTTAAGCAGGGTATTTGGAATTCCTCATTCAACCATATTTGAGGAGTTGATGTATTTGTACATTGAAAAAAATCAATTGGGATGGAAAATGCTTCATTGGCCTAGTTTCATCAGTAATACAATATATGTCCAAAATTTTAATTTTCAATAGTAAAAGACTTTTTATATGATGTCTTATTTGGTTATTGCATTAGTGGCCATGGGAGCTTTTGATGGCTTAGACAAGGTTTGGGTATTAGGTGTTGGTCTATAAAAGTCTTGGTATATGATCATTATCCTTAGCTAGAAGCACACAAATCTATGGAGTGTTATAGGAGAGTGTGATAGTTTTTTCATGTGGTTGATGCAATCAATAGAAGGAGATAGAATAAAATATTATATCTTAAAGTACAAGTTGGTGATAGAGGAATTTGGTTCATATAGTTTCCTAAAATTTTGTAGTTAAGAAAGGAAGGTTTCACTAGGAAACCTTATAAATTGACCAAATACCCTATAGATAAAATAACTTTTCTCAAGTATACCAATCAAATAATTGAATCCCATTACTTATTGGAGTCCAAGTATAGAGTTGGAGTTTAATTTCCTATTATCATTATCTATTTTAAGTGTGAGAGTCTCATTTATGCTAAAGCTTCATAACATTAGTTAGAAAAGAATTTATTATGGAAGTGTTTGAACTAGCTTAGAATAAACATGATCCATTTGGTAAATTGGATAGTAAGGTCTCGACAAGCATCATGCATGAGCCTCATATTGAGGAATTTTGGATATAATATTTAGATGAGAATGAAGTAAGAAAAAAAAAAATTATATTAGACTTACTCTATAGAAAATTAGAACTTTAAGAACCAATGTAGTTCCAGTGGAGGTTGAAAAATATGGATGTACTTTATATTTTTACTATGAATAGTTTAATATTTATGGTGAACCTATTATTGATCTGGATTGGATAGATTTTGAAATGGATATTTTGGAGATGATAACAAAAAGAGTGTTGAAAAACACTAATGTATGTGATGGAGTATTATAAATTTTAGATTATTTTTTTATTTACATACTTACTAAACTGTTCCAAAATCCTAAAATATTCTTTTTTATTTTTCCTATTATTTGATGCTTTGCATTATGTTTTTTTGTTGAACCATTTACCCCATCGAAGTCCTTTAATTTATATCTTTATGTGTTCTCCATTGTTTGGTGACTAGCCCTCACAATAAAGCATATTGGCTTATGGAGTTCTAAGATTCTCTACCATTTTGTAGTCATCTAGTCATCTCTAGTTTTTTGTTCCATGCAATATTTCTCTTCCCTATGAGCTCATAGTGTGTGTGAGGAGACGAGTTTATGAGATTGTGGGAAAGTGACATATAGCCTCAAAACATTTTCCTAGCTATTATAGCAAAGGGGCCCATAGTGGGTAGGGTCCAATGGTGGGTATAGAAGTATTTTTGAGCAGGCCTCATAGTGGGTAGGCTTAATATTCAATTGCAAAACACTTAATACCTAATTGAAAAATAATTTTATCCATAAAAAACACAAATTGACAAATCATGTGATGCCACATGAGTGCACCAGTTATACACGACTTAGTGATCCACTATTGGTCTCACCCTTTTTTTGGGCCTTTTTGGATACCTTGACAAAAAGCATGTTGATGTGGTGTCATATTTGATGATGTGGCCTTGAAACCAATTTTTATAAGCAAAGGACTTGCCAAATAAGTTGTACAAATTTCAGAGTGATTTGAAATTGTCACATAAGACTTTGAGAAGCCTAAAGTTAGGGTGGCCCACTATAGGCCCCTCTCCCTTACTCAATGTTTGATGGAGGCCTAGTTGATTATTTTAAAATAATTTTACTTTGTGAGAGACATTGATTCACCCTGTGCCACTTGATGCTCAATGACCAAAATTTTGACTTACACAATGGGTATGTGCAGGACATCATGGAAAAAACAGGCCCTTAAGTGGCAAAAAAATTAGAAAAATTAGAGTTATGCAACTTGACGTAAAAACTTGAATAACTTATCTATATTATTTCAAAAATATGTAAGAATAGAATATGTAGAAAATTGAATTTATTTTCTAAACTACTAGGTTTATTTATTTATTTTAAAAATCTATTTGGTGAAAATTTGAAATTTCAATGCAGTAGTACTTAAATTTCAGGGAAAAAATAAGAAGTGGGTGTCTATCTGACCACCCTAACCACAATAAAATGATAATATTTTTTTATAATATTTTAGAAATAAGTATAGGACTCATGTCCAGATGTGATGCATATTTTTTTGTAATTTTTTTCCATGTAAATAATTAATCATGAATTTTTTATTACAAATTTTAAAAAATATAAAAACTCGTATGTCTGACCACCTTAACTTGGTCAAAACTTCATGAAATTCAAATTTTATTTTTTTAATCCTATAGTATGTGAAGCATAGAATGTGATGCATGTTTTGGATTCTAAAATGTGATACAGTTTGAAAGCTATAGATGTTTTTCAATCAACCTATCAATCAGGACTTTAGTCGTAATTCAAATAGAAAATGAATAATAATTATTTATTAAATTCAAAGTAAAGCATAATTTATATTGGTGGAAACTGAGAATATTCTTTAAAAACCCTTTTCTTTTCATCAATATTGCCACTTTTTGGCCCATCATGATCCTGCACATACCCCAATACTATGTACATGTGAACTCTTTATTCATTCATACAAGAAGTAATAGCAAGAAGTGATGGTTATATTTCAAAAATAATTAATTTTCTCCATAATTATAAATGCATGACGTGAGACTTTCACAACAACATAAGAAGATTTGGAGCTAAGATGTTTTAGAGTTTGAGCTTTCTAGCATACAAAAATAAATTTTAGGATTTTCATTTCGAAATCAATAAAGTAATTTTTTTCTGATATATTTAATTATTTTGTAGTTCAATGTGGTAATTGGTCATGAGTGTTTCCATGTTCATCCATCAATATCTCAAAAACCCTATAATTTTGCTAAATTGTAGAATTTACTATTTCTCCCAATCTTACAAATCAAAATGAGTCAAACCAGCTCTAAGTCCGCAAAAGAAAAGATACATTTATATGAAGACCCTATTGTTCAAATTCCTAGATCCTCAAGGAAGTTCAAATTATCACAATGGAGTTAATTTTTGTCAAAATATTCAAGGGGTTATGTTGTTGGTTGTAGAGATGCAACATTTCCAATGAATAGTTGGTCTTTATTTGAACATTGGTATTCTAGAAGATTGTCTAAAATACCTATTTCACATGTTTGGGAGTTTGATCTAGGGAAGCTCATTGTCCCAAAATGTCTTCATTAATGTGGATTTTCTCATATCTTTAGCATAAAGTTACAATGAAAATACTAGGAACATTATTGTAATCAATGGGGGTGAATTGATAAGAATTGACAAGATCTTTATAATAGATGCTTTTAACCTGAATCTAGCTATCAACAAAACCATAAGTTTCAATGTGCTAAATAAAGAATATCAAAAAGGATAGGGTTATCTATAGAGTGAATTGGCTGCCAAAACATAGAGTTATAGGTATTGATATGAGACCTATTAGGTTTATTCATACATAGATGGAGAAATTCAATGAATACCTCTTCAAGGACTAATTCATCAAAAATTATCATGCCTTGTGTCATTTTTTGTGTATGAATGTCAAGGAACATATCCTCATCCCTTTAATGATGATAGTTATAGACATTCAAAACATTGAAATAAATAGGGAAATTGATTTTGCAACATTCATTGCAGATGAAATGCATAAAAAAATAGTTGCAGTCAAGACTATTGGGAGTGTGGTTTAATTGAGATAGTATTCCCTGCTATGCCACATTTTTGGTATGGTACAAGAAATATTTGGGATAAGGACTTACAAATTATTCTAAAGATTACAAGGGAACCCCTATCCTAGTTTAGTGTTGGACATATATTTGGACATGCATTTCCACAATACAAATTATGTGGTGTTTGAGGAGTGATTCATTAAAACAATTATAATATACATAGGTGTTGATCAACAAAGATTTCCTAAGGAAATACTCAATCTCCTAAGGCCAAAAGATAGTCTACACCATATTTGGGAATTAAACACAATAGGGCATATTGGTACTTGCATGGGAATTCTACTATGGTCAGAGTGTATGGGTATCGTATGAGACCTCATATTTTTCTAAGATTTGTATCACCAAGATTAACATACATAAAAATAATCTAGAAATTCAAATAAACTGATAAGTTTCATCTATAAAAATATAAGAAGGGATCATTTGTCATGTCCTTGAGATTTTAACACTAAGATAAAGCGTAGAAAAATAAATAAATAAATGATCAAATACATATTACAAAAATAAATATAAATATTATTATTAAAATACAAATACTAATGAATTAATTATCATTATGATTATAATCATATTAAAACATACATAAACAAATATGAAAATAATATGGTAAAATACCATGAAATAAGCAACAACAATTTCATTAAGAAATATATCAATATAAACCTATAATATATTAATATAAAAAATAAAGGAAGATCCCAACAAGGAAACGATTATATTGAAGGCATCAAAAGGGAAACAAAGACTAAAGGAAGTTAATTAAAATCAATGAATGACAAACTAATGGCTACGTGTCCCTTTGAAATAGCATTGAATTATTATAGGAGATAACTAGCTTAAAGTTAAAAATAAAATAATTCCTAAGAGCAGCAATTAAGGAGACGTGGCCATTCAAAGGACACCACTGTTAAAAGGGGTGCAACTTCTCACCAATTGCAGGATATTTAAAGGATATCCATGAACCAACAAGAAGGCATCAATAGAGGAATAAATAAAATCAGAAATAGATTATGAGTAAAAGGAGATTTAAAAGTAAAAGTCTGAATAGGAAATGAAGACAAAAATAAAATGGATATATTTGGGTATAGCAGCAAATATATTAATATATTATTATATTATTATTAGGGAAAAATATATATATAATTAATTATTGGGGAAATAAATATATACACGAAAGTAATCATTATGGGAATCAACTATATATATATATATATGTGAAAGTAATCATTATGGGAACGAACTAGAAATAATAATATGTATATGTGTATATAGGATATATAGATATATTATATATGATCATGCAATAATGATGCTTGTAGCAATTATTGAGCAATAGATCAGATATATGTATATTTATGAATGGGTCCTCATCCTATGATCAATATAGTATAAGGTTGAAGGGGCATCAGAAAAACATGAAGAGATACAACAACTCAGGTGATGTACTCACTTAGCAATAATATTTAGCATATTTTAAATATAAGAAATAGATATTGCTAATTTGATTATTGGTGTAATGTTTTCTTTAGTATTATCATCATGATAATGATGTTGTTATTGACTTAAAGAATCGGTAATAAATGCAAATTTCTTTGATTGCTAAAATAATGTCTTCTTTGTGTTTGTAATCCTACTTGGGAAGAAGGTCTTGAGCATGTGGTGCCTAAAAACCCCACTTAAGGTTCTTCCCATAGGACCCTAGGTAGGGAGGTGCCATGGAGGGGTGGCAAGTCCACCTAAGGTTCCTGTTGGAAAGAGACTACAAATATACTTTGGTGTTGTCATTGATGGAAACCCTAGTCGGTGATTGGATCTGCAAGTCATCATTTGCTCCTATTGGCAGACAAATTGAAAATAGTCAAGGAAGAATAGTGCATTCGATAGTTTTGTGTTCTTCGATTCTCATGTAGATTTTTTGTTGTTATTTTGAGTTGTGGATCTCAAGGGAGGTTGATCAGTATATTTCTTGTACTATCAAAAAATCTTAGTGCCTCGTATCAAGTTGTGTGCAAGTCTGAAGATCCGGTTGGATATCTTTTTGTTCATCAATATTTTGTGGCTGATCCGGATGATTTTAAGTGTCATGGATATTCGAGGAGTGTTTACTCAATTTTCTTTTTGTTTGATCATCTTGATTTGGGTATGAGCTAAGTTGTGACCAATTGTTGTGGGTGCACATTGAATATTATTCGTGATTTGAGCTGACAGTTGTAAATATTCTTAAGTTTTTATTGAAGTTGACTATTGCAATTAAATTCTTAGTCCCGGATATATATAAATGTTCAATTATATCATTTTGTGTATGTAGAAGGTGTGTCGATGTGTGTTGCAAATAGCAGAAGGGTGATTGAGCGATTTATGCATAGTTTCACTTGTGCATTATAGATTTTGTGGTGCGAGTTAGAGCAGAGCAGAGCAGAAGTGTAGAATTAGTTAGAAGGATAGAAGATCGACTACTGAGCCTAACCAGAACTATAATCAAGTATTTGTAGATGCTATTCTCTCAGTTCATTCTCTTGGATCTAATCCAAATCTTTATAAGGCATTGTTCCTTTCTATTTTGAGTAGTGAGCCCGAATGCAAGTGCATCCCCATATTGTAAACTTCTTTTTGGGTATACTTAGATCATATTGTGGATTGGCCATCCATCGTGGTTTTTCCCCTAACAGGGTTTCCACTTAAAAATCCTCGTGTTATGGTGTTGTTGTTATCTTTCTGTTCTTGCATACTTTTCTTGATTGAATGTTTTAAGTGGGTTAAAGATCAAAATAATAAAGTTATTTTTTGTAGAACACTGATTCACCCCCCCTCTCAGTGTTGCTTGTTTCCAACAATTGGTATCAGAGCTAGTTCCTCGAAAGAAATCTAACAACTTGGGGAGATCTTGGAAATTTTTTTCAATGGATACAAGCAATCTTCAAGAACAACTTTTGGTGGCCTTCAATGATTTTGACTAGTCAAAATCTGAGAACCAGGAACTGTAGGAAAATATTGAGAATGTAGAGAAATTCATTTAGTCATTGAAAGACAAAATCAATGAATCAAGGGAGAAAAGAAAGGAATTGCGTGATCAACTTAAGAATAAGAATAGAAGCATGGAAGATGAACAACTGAGTCATGCCTTGAAAGAGAAAACAGAAGAATGTGAAAGGTTTTCCAGAGAAAATGCTGCTCTAAAGCATGAGATGGAATCTATCATGATGAAAATGACCAAGGAAATTGAAGATAGAAAGAAGAAAGAAGAAAAGCTTTCCCAATCCTTGAAAGAAAAATCTAAAGAATGCAACTGAATGGACAATGAATTGGAACAATCTAAAAACAATGAGGAAGTTCTTGAAAAACAGCTTGATGATCTCAGAAATGAACTTATTGCTGCAAATGAGTACAAGGAGAAATTCAGAGCAAGCTCAACCAAGCTTGATGAACTGATTAAAGGTCAGAGGACTGATGGTGACAAGCGAGGTCTTGGATATGAAGAAGGAGAAATTTCCAGAACTAGAAAAAGGAATTCCGAACAAGGGAGATTCAAGCAAGGAAATCAGATGAATGGAGCTAGAAGGAATCTAGTAAGACAACAAAATGCTCAAAGATTCAATGGTTACTATTTTACTTGCAATAAATTTGGCCATATGGCTTCTTAGTGTAGAAGTAGGATGAATCCTAGTGGACCATCATTCTTAGGTCAGTGCTTTAATTGTAATAAGTTTGGTCATAAGTTAAGTGAATGCAGAATTGTGATGAACAACTTTCATAGAGATTTTAGATGCTATGCATGCAATAGACTTGGGCATATTGCTAACCAATGTAGATCAAGACAAACTCAGTGGGACAGTAGGTCTGGACAGAGAAATGTTGTGTGTTACAATTGCAACAAATTTGTCCACAATGCTAGATTTTGTTGGAACAAAAGAGGTCTGGTAAAATAAAACATACAACAGGATGTTAAGGGAAAAGGAAAATTCACTACAGATGTAATCAGGAGGAAAATGCAGAATAAATGGGTGAAGAAGGATCCCTCTATTGAAGGAAATGTTCCAGCACTAGAATCTGCTTCTGGTAATTCCTCTAGGAATTAGTTTTAGGCCTTTGGCCTAGGGTAGCTGTCAAGAAAATCTCTTAACCCCCTACCGGTAACTAACACCGGAATGTGAATAAGTCCACTAAGTGCATAGATTCCTTTCAAACGTTTCTCAACCAATTAGAGATAGTATCATATAGTATTGGAGATCTCTAGAAGAATTATCTATTTCAGTGCTTGGAAATAGGGTAACCAGATAAATTAGGGTAAAAGCATTTATTGTGACAAAAAGGGTTAGTTGTGTGAACGATAAAAAGTCATTTTATATCCTTCATTTGTCACTTTTCATTTTGGAGGAAATAAGTTTGGAGAGCCCTAGAGCAAACTTTGTTGAGTTGTGGCAAGTTTCAAGTGTGAAGAAGATTCAGCGATCAAAACTCTAATCCGACAAAAAGGTATTTATCAAAAAAACTAGTGAATTTGTGAACTTGTAAAAATGACCACTCCATTGGTAGTTGAAGTTAAGGATAGACCCTATCCAAAGTTCAAGTGGCATCCTTATAATTCTATTGAGACCGAGCCCCTAGGTGCATTTTCATTTGTATTGTACAGATTCTTGCACACTAAAGACATTAGGGCTTACATACATGTCAATATTGAAGAATTAGGAAACTCACAAATGATGAGTTTGTATTCCAACCATATAATTGGAGATGAATTCACCTAGAAGAGAAGAATTTGACATAGTTTGTGAAATTTCCCATATTTGAGGAAAGCAAATGGGTATGATATATCTTGATCCGAGTTCATGTCGAGTTCATGTGGTTGAATATACCTTTTAAGATTATGAAAGAGGCTATAAGCACTGTCACAAGTCTAAATTCCTCCAGTGGACTGTCAGTTTTGAAATTTGTAAAGAATCAGAAGGTTACTGATGCAACAGGTGCACAATTTGATAGAAGGGCAATGACAATCGAAGATATTGTTGAAGTCTTGTGAAATTTGTATCAATGGTCATTGGCTACAAGGTCTACCACTCTAGCCAGGATAATTCAGTATCCAGTATAGCCATTTATGTAGCCTATTAGATGGTAAAAGAAAATGTAGATTATGACTTGTGTGAGCTTCTTAGAAGTCAATTGATGGAGAATTTGGGTAATATTAAGAAAGACAAAAAGAACTCTTTTAAGTATGGTAATTTGTTGTTATGTTTGTTCTTTTATTTCATGAGTGAGGTTCCAAGTGTTGGGAAAGTTCATTGGAAAAGTAATCATCTTGTAGTTGTGCAAATAAGAGACATATTGTTTAGAATGGGTGATCGTCAAACCAGAAACACTACCCTATAGGGGTACTTCAAAAAAATTTAGAATATGATGCATGCAACAGAAAGAATTCTTTCCTCAATTGTAGAGAAGTACAAAGATACAATCTATTTCATGGTAGATATTGATCAATGCCATATGGAATTCGTTGATCCTAGAATGATATGGATTATGCCTATGGGATATGAAGTCGAGGAGAACATCTTGAAAATGTATGCAAAACATTTGTTGAGCATGCCTCTGGATTCGGTAGAAGAAAGGTTTGGATCTTATGCAGAAAAGAGCATGCAATTCCATGATCAATTACAAAAGCCAAAGATAGTCAGAAGAGTAAGGAAAGAAGTGGAAGTGTTTGCAGAGAGCATGGGAATACCTGTAGAAAAATTGAAAGAAGCCAGAAGGAAGAGAGATGAAGTTGAAGCAGGAAAAGAGTTAGCAAGAACCAAATCTGCTAGTTTGGTAGGATCCTCTGCCCATACTAGATCAACAAGGAGTTATCCATCCCTATCCACTCCTGCAACCAAGCTAGTTCATGTGCAAACCCAAGATGAGGGTTTTGGTAACAGGAACAAGAACAAGAGCTCAAGAACCTATGAAACTTTCTCAGAAAGTGAGGAGACTAAGTCAAATGAAGTTATGAAAGAAATGAAGAGGAAATCTTCTAGTGAGGAAGAAAAGGCAAAGAAGGCAAAAAATGGCATACCAGCTATGACAGTTGAAGAATTCAAGCCCCTCTTCAAATGATATAAATTTTTTGATGAACAGGTCAAAGAATTCTTAAGGAAGCAACAACAAAACATCTGAATATTTTCAATAAAGTTCTTGTTGAAATTATGTCTAGTTTACCTAAGAGTTTGTATGATGTTTTGGAGGCAAGAAGAGTAAATGTTAGGATAGAAGAAGAGCATATGAGAAAGAGAATTCTTGCAGACTTGTGTCCAGAAATGTCTATTGAGGAGATGAATTCACTCTTGGACAAAGCCGAGAAGGAATTTAGAAGCAAAACAAGGGTGAACAAACTTATGATCAGTGAAACCGATGTTGTTGCTAATGAAACCAAGAAAATTCTTGAAGCATTTCTGTCAAGAAACAAGATCAATGTTGAAGAAGTGAATGTTGAAGATGTTGTATCTAATTCGTTAAATGAGGCATTAAATGAAGATACTATGAATAATTAGATTCCTCTTGATGAGGATAACACAGAAGCACCTATGGAAACTGAAGTGCCTAAGGTTGTATTTCCTAAAGAAACAAAGATGCCAAATGAAGAAGTTGAAGCTCCTAAAGACAATCAAGAAACAATTACTGAAGAATAAGAGATTGAAGAAGAAAAGGTTCAAGTTAAGGAAATGCCAGTGGAAGTAAAGGAATCTCTGGTGGATCAACATGAAGAATTTGATCCTGAATTGGTTGAAGGCCTGATCAATCTATCCACCTTATCCCCAATTCAGATAATGAAGGTTGCATCAATTGCACAAGCTAAGGCCAGTGAGAAGATTCTGAAGTCTCACATGGAGGACAGTCAATTATTAAGTCTTGCATCTGGATTTCTAGAGAAAATCATACCAACTCATGTTAAGGATCTGTCCAGTTCCTCTTCCGATGAACTAAAGAAGCCCATAAATTTTGTAAGTACTCATTTTGAGTCTCTTGAGAAATCATCCATGGTTAAAGAGCAAAAGGATTTTGATGGAAAAATATTTAGTTGGTTGAAAGAAGTGATTGCTAAGGATAAAACTCTGTTAGCCACTTGTATGAAGAATATTCAAGATTTTATATCTGAAGGTGGAAAGGCCTATAAGTCATGTTTGATTTTGTTCAAATTCACTAAAGACAATGAGAAGAAGGTGAAGGATCTTGAAAAATAATTGGCTACCATTTCTAATGCTTTTGATCCATTAGCTAGCAATGTTGGTGAGCAAGAAGGTCAAGTAATATCTCTACTTGACAAAATAAGGAGCTTGAAGCATGAAAATGATAGGATTGTAGGAAGAGCATGTGAGTTCAGAGGACTAATTGGTCCAAAGATTGAAATAATGATGAATTCATTAAAGGAAGCCAAATATGCTATGGAAGTTCGTGACCCAATGAATCTTGAGACTACAGAAACTCAATCTTATTTGGTATGTGGTCACATAACAATTCTGGAGAGTTTCAAAAGGGTTTGGGACAAATTTGAGCATGTTGAAGTGAGATTTTGCATATATTTTCCAATTTGTGTTGAGCTACTTGGTTGTCTGCTTTAATTTCTGATTCTTGGAGCTCATCATTGTGTTTACTTTATGCTTAAACTATGAAAATGTTGTCTCTCAAAATTCCTATGGGGTTGGGAGGCACTAACAAATTAACTTATTATCCAAATGCAATAATATATGTGAAAAGATGGTTTGAGTTGTGATTGCTTGAGGGAAAGCAATCTTGGGTGGGGTCGATTGTCATGTCCCTGATATTTTAACACTAAGACAAAGCATAGAAATACAAATAAATAAATAAAATAAATAATCAAATATATATTACAAAAATAAATATAAATATTAGCAATTTAATATTATTATTATTATTATTATTAACCTAAGATAATACTATAATTATAATTATCAAATATAATATTATAAATATTATTATTAAAATACAAATACTAATGACTTAATTATCATTATGATTATAATCATATTAAAACATACATATAAACAAATATGAAATTAATATGGTAAAATACCATGAAATAAGCAACAACAATTTCATTAAGAAACATATAAATATAAACCTATAATATATCAATATAAAATATAAAGGAAGATCCCAGCAAGACAATGATTATATTGAAGGCATCAAAAGGGAAACAAAGACTAAAGGAAATTAATTAAAAGTAGTGAATGAAAAACTAATGGCTACATGTCCCTTTGACATAGCATTGAATTGTTATAGGAGATAGCTAGCTTAAAGTTAAAAATAAAATAATTCCTAAGAGCTACAATTAAGGAGACGTGGCCATTCAAAGGACACCACTGTTAAAAGGGGTGCAACTTCTCTCCAATTGCAAGATATTTAAAGGGTATCCATGAACCACCAAGAAGGCATTGATGGAGGAATAAATAAAATCAGAAATAGATTTCTAAATAAAAGGAGATTTAAAAGTAAAAGTTTGAATAGGAAATGAAGATAGAAATAAAATGGATACTTCTAGGTATAGCAGCAAATATATTAATATTATGTGTGTGTGTGTGTGTGTGTGTTTGTGTGTGTGTGCCAAAGTAATCATTATGGGAACCAACTAGGAATAATAATATGTATATTTTTATATAGGATATATAGATATATTATATATGATCATGCAATAATGATGCTTGCAACAATTATTGAGCCTTGCAAGTAACAATGACACTTTAATGAATAGATCAAATATATGTATATTTATGAATGGGTCCTCATCTTATGATCAATCTAGTATAAGGTTGAAGGGGGCATAAAAAAAAATGAAGAGATACAGCAACTCAAGTGATGTACTCACCTAGCAATAATATTTAGCATATTTTGAATATAAGAAATAGATATTGCTAATTTGATTACTGGTATAATGTTTTCTTTAGTATTATCATGATGATAATGATGTTGTTATTGACTTAAAGAATCAGTAATAAATTCAAATGTCTTTGATTTCCAAAAGATTATCTTCTCCATGTTTGTAATCCTACTTGGGAAGAAGGGCCTGAGCATGTGGTGCCTAAAAACCCCACTTAAGGTTCTACCCCTAGGACCCTAGGTAGGGAGGTGTCATGGAGGGGTGGAAATTCCACCTAAGGTTCCGCTAATCCCAAAGAAAGGGTTGTGCCATGGAGGGGTGGGGGTCCCACCTAAGATTCCATTGTGGCCATGGAGGGGTGGTAGGACTAGGCTACTAAGTGCTCAGATGGCTTCCCCCAGTAGGTCATGTACTTTTTTGAGGAGATGTCATGGATGGAGAATGTAGTTACAAGTCCCCTAGAGTGGGAGGTTGTAGGCTACAATCCCTTGAACTTAGCCAAGGACTTCAGGCTAATCTATCCACATGGATAGAGAATGTTGTTACAGGTCACTAAGAGGGGAGGGTTGTAGGTTACCACCTTTGTACTAGGTATTATGGCTTCGGGTGGATCCTTCCATGTCATCCCTCATGTGTTTTCATTATTGCATTTATGGATATATTTGTATATGGATATCTAGATATCAATGCTATCAGATATATGTGTATGTGGAAATGTTTTAATATTGTAGATGTAGATTTCAAACCAAGATTATTTCATTAAAGAAAACATTTATTTGAAAATAAGAAATTGTAAACCTAATCTACAAGCGAATTCTAGGGAAAACTGGGTAAGGGACATTGCATCATTCTTCTCCACTTCAATTGTAGTTTTAGATTTCATTTGAACTATTAAAGAGGGATTGGAACTCCTATACCCAATCTTGTTGTTAGGAGGATACAAGGTAGGGAGTAAAAGCTACCACAACCTAACGTATAAGACATGATAAAATTTAATTTGAAAAGGAAGATAGAGTAAGGGGTGCCTTATAAGAGTCACATATCTATAAGAGAAAAAAACATTAATACATGTATGTAATAGATATCATAGTAAGAGGGTGTGTTCATGATAAGAATATATTATAACACAAAGCATAGACTATGACTTGCTATTGTAACTATTATATGAATATCTATATATATAATATATATAGGAGTTATAAGGGTTTGGTGCATGTTTTATGGATGATTTTTGTTCTTATTTAAGGTATATATGAGAGGTTGGTAGATATATATTCTTATCACACTTATTATTTTCTTGCATGGTGTCCTCTAGGGTATTAAAACATACATAAGGGATACTCAGGTTTAGATCTCTAGAATTTAATTAGCCATTTCCTCTTGCCAAGATTTTTTTGTTGTTGAGACAATGGAGTGAACAGTGAAGAAAATATAGAGTAAAGGAATAGAGTAGTAGTGGTAGGAAAGAAGACAACAATAACAACGTTACAAATTTTCTACAAACACCATTACTAGGTGCCACCTCTATGAGAGGGGTTAGGCACATAAGGGATGGTGAATGGAAAGGGGGAGGAATATGAAAATATTCTTAAAAGTATGTAGCTATTTAACCATTTAAACTAACTATATGATATATAAGGATTAATGGAAACCTAGACTAGACAAACCCATGGAAAAAGGAGATGACAAAAGGGAAGTGGAGATTGTTGAAAGAATTAAGTTGGAAATGGAAATTACCATGGAAGAAAGAAGGTTGAAAAAAAACTAGGATCGATAGGAAAGATACCATAGAAGAATGGAAGACACATATAAAATGAAACGAATAATAATTTCAAACCTCACATATCAAAAAATAATAAATAATTATCCTATTTTTATTGACTAAAATTAACCTTTAATAACTAATTAAATTAAAGTATTTTTAAAAATAACCTACTGATTATTACATCAAGCATATGTAATTATTGCTTTTTCAAGACATTGGATACTGTAAAAGGAGATCCATCACATGAACCTTCTAATTTGTTGATATGAGGGCCTAACATTTCTGAAAGGACTTTGTAGTTGATGAATTAGGATTCCTCAATGATTACTTGATCCCAAAAAAGCATTTCCTCCACATTACTTACACTCTCATGGTATTTTTAATATTCCACACCCACCTCAAAAATAAACCTCTTAATACACTTCTCTAATCTCTTGTTTCTAAATGAACAAGTAGCCATTAACTCCTTAGATAGAAGTAAAACCCTAACTTTAGAGTCTATCAATGGCATGAAATTTCCAATCCCATCCATTATCAATGAATTTCTACTCATCCTAGGATCCACAAACCCATGTTTCATCAAAGCCTTTGTACTTGGGTAGTCCAAGCCTAATTTAGACCTTATTTTCTTCTTATTCTCATTATGTGACATTGCCAATAGTTTCCTTCTTTTACCACTATCAAGCTAACTACTTTAGAGAACTTGAACATTGGAATTTGGATTGTGAATGAATGTTTGGATAAATTAAATAATCTATTGAGGTGTTTGCTCTATGATGGAAAAGCACCTCTGGGTGGGTGCAAAAAGATGGGAGGCCAAATTTTTAAGAAATTTCTAATAGCTCATAACATGAGCGCATTATAAAGTGAGTGTGTTATAACATGCTCGCATCACAATATGGCTTGGTGTGCCAAACCTAAGGCTCAGTCACACCAAGCCTATTCCGCACTCGTGTTATAAAGTGAGTGAAAAATAATGTGCTTGTGTTATGATCTATTAAAAAAAAAAAAAGGAAATTGAATTCATTTTTGTTGTGACTATTTTTTTGGCTACCCATAGCCAAAAGCCCTTCTCTTGTGTGCTCACATTCTAGGAGGAGAAAAATTTGCAATTTTTTCATCAATTTGTTGCTATTTTTTCGCCAGGATGCTACCACGTCGACAAGGACATTTAAGAGGTAAGGATTGTTTGTTTCTTGTTGTGAATTTGTTAGTTTTAGGTTTTTTTTATATTCATTTATTGAATTTGTAGGAAATGGTAATGATCCTAGAAACCCTCTTCAAAACCCTCGTGAAAATCATCAACAATCAAAGCAACAACAACATAAACAAAATCCTCAAGTTCAACACCCACAACAACAATCTCCTCCACCAATCCCTCAAATTCCTCCTGGCACTCAATAAAATTTAATGGGTGAAATTGAAAACAATAAAAAACAAATTGAGGAGTTAATCACGAGTTTGAACGATCCAACAGGTTCAACCATGGAAAGAAAAACACTTGCAAATTAACTTAAAGGAATGTTAAAATATGTAGATGCAATCAACAAACAATTAAGTGGTTGGAAAGATAGGAGGTAGGTGGCTAGAAATTTTTACCAAGATAAATTATCATATAAAGATTTAAAAGATCTAAAAATTACAAAAATAGATTTGTGCTCATTATTTATCGACCCACGTAAAAATCAAAATCTTGGCCTCAATATGAAGAGGTTTCCTATCCATTGGTGCCACCACCAACAGATTAGGAACTTTTTTGGGATAGGTGGTACATTTTTTTTTATTACCCACCATGCAACAATTGTGAAGTCCCATAATATTTCCTGACAAAACTATACTATGAGTTCATCCTGAACAAAATCCCAATTTTTTTTTATATGAGGGATTTCTAGGGGAGAGGAGGGTTCGGCTCAATATAGACTTGGTGCACAATAGGATCCTAAGTAGAAAGTGAGATGACCTCTCGCTAGGCTGCAACATGAGCTCATCATTATCCCTTCCATTGTGAAGGAGAGTGTTGAGGTAGAAACTTTGTAGGCCATCAGCACTTTGACCTGGAATGTCATCCAACATGCCAGTCCTATACTACAACACCATCTAGGGGAGTCTTCAAGTGGTGGGATTTGATCCCATTTGTGTCAAGCTTGTGGGGTGACTTGTTCATATGACCCCAACGACACTTAGGAGGTTGCTATGCATGATACATCTACAGTTATGGAGATGGTGAGGGAAGCTAACATTTTGAATGAGGCTTATGACATTGATACTCAAGTAAATGTTAACATGTTAATTGAATTTAATTTCTTAAATTTCAATTTTGAAATGCAAGATTAACTAATTTAGTTTTATGATTTTAATAAAATTTCAGGGTTACAGTGTTGATATTGGATACACTATCTGTACACCTACTTATTACTACACTGCATATACCATTGAGGTATGTAACTAGTAAAAAATTATAAATTTATTACATGTTAGTAACATTGTTATATGAATGGTATTCTAATATCTAATTTTGGATGATGAATAGGCTAATATTGGAGGCTTCGAGGGAACACCTCCTAGTGCCAATGAATTTAGACAAACCTACACATAGGTAATAGAATAAATAGTTTAACTAATTTGAATTGTACTTAATAGACTTGTGTAGTTTATATTCATATTGTTGATTACATTGCATTGTACATATTTTAAACTCAAAAAATTATTTCACATTCCATAACTAATAATTGGATGTTGATAGATGACAAAATTTCAACTAAAATATAGTTTTTTAGAAAGTCAACATAAGCAGTGATGCAATTACTTCACATAACATAAGTAATAAGTAGGAGTAGCTTCCTATTGCATTTTCTTGTCATGGAATTCCATGAGACCATTTTATAGTGAGGCATATTTTCAAACAGTTCACTGCCTTGTCTATGCTATAGATTCTTGGAAGAAATATATGAAAGAATAATAGTAAGCAATAGCATAGACAAGGCAGTGAGTTGTTTGAAAAAATACCTCAAAGAAATGTGGTCGCATGGTGATGTCCATCACCATGAGACCCAATTTCTTTGAGGCATTTTTTCAAATAGCTCACTACCTTTTCTATGCTACCACATTTTCCATACATGTCTACCAAAGCATTTTCTCAAATAGTTCATTTCCTTGATGTTATGGCCAAAATCAGAAAAAAGGGTGTTTTCCAAAAAACTATGGATGCTTGGAAAAAATCTATCAAAGCATAATAGTAAGCAATAGCATATATAAGGCAGTGATTAGTTTGAAAAAATTTCTTGAATAAATGTGGTTTCACGGTGATGGAATGGCATTCCATCACCATGAGACCACATTTCTTTGAGGCATTTTTTCAAACTACTCACTTCCTTGCTGCTATGGTTAAAATCCTAAAATAGGTTCTTTCCAACAATCTATGGATGCTTGGAAAAAATCTATCAAAGAATAATAGTAAGCAATAACATAGTCAAGGAAATGAGTAGTATGAAAAAATTCCTTAAAGAAATGTTGTCTCATGGTGATGGAATGCCATTCCATCACCACAAGACCACATTTCTTTGAGGCATTTTTTCAAACAACTCACTTCTTGAAGAATAGAAACCAACCCTTTAGCCAAAATTGCCCTCCAAATTATTTTCAAGGTCCTCATCCTCATCCTCAATTTACCAATCCATGGAAACTTCTACCTTTTATTCCACTTGTTCATGTCCTTTCCTCTCCCTCTTCATGTCATGATCACCCCCCATCTCATAACCAAGACCACACTATACCATCCACCCTATCCCAACATAATACCATAGAGAAGGAAATGAATTGTTTGAAAAAATGCCTCAAAGAAATGTGGTCTTATGGTGATGGAATTCCATGAAACATTTGTTTGTAATGGTATTCCATCACCATGAGACCCCATTTCTTTGAGGCATTTTTTCAAATAGTTCACTACCTTCTCTATGCTACCATAGTTATCCTACATGTCTATGAAAGCATTTAATCAAACGGTTCACTACCTTGCTGCTATGGGTAAAAGCCTAAAAATAGGTGCTTTCAAACAAGCTATGGATAGGAAAAATAGTAAGCATGATAGTAATAAATATGTAGTTTAATAAGTACTCAAAATTTTGTTCATTATCTCATACATTATAAGCCATGATGTGGATCGCTATTGTAGTTTTTCGGGATTGAATATTTTTTTGTTTTATTTTTAGATGTTGGAAGTAGATACACCTCTTAATTTTCATAGGGAAATAGAGCTTGGTGTTTCATCTTCTATAGACTCCTCGATGGCATTCATAGAGGAGGTATGAGGCAGATTACTAAATTTAAATTTACATTCATTGTTATAGTTGTTAGTGAAAAATCAAACCATTATTGATTTGTAGTTTAATTTCTCTTTGGATGGTTTCTACAAGGCTTCAACACACCACAACATGGGCATGCAAATATTTCCCTCAAGGAGAGAGATCGTCTACTAGAAATAAGTGATTATTTTGTTAAATATATCACTTTTAATAATGTAATTTCTATATATTAATATCTTTACTTCTTATTGTAACAGATAAATCCTGACTAGGAACTAAACCCTAGGAGGAGCACTGAAAGCACTCCTCAGACTTAGAATAAATGAGTGACACGCCTATCACCATCTGGCTGACAAGCAAAGGGAAATAATTTATTTTGAGAGGATGCAGAGCAATGACTTTTGATTCTAGAGCCCTTTGTTGTATGGTTGTATGGCATTTTTTTACATATTTTGTATTGGATATATTTGACATTGTATTCCTATATGGCATTCTCATAAGCATATATGGCTATTTTGTATATATTTTATACTTATATCAACATATATTGATGTATTCCTACATGGTTATTTGGTTAATACAAATCTTTTTTATCGATGGTGTCCATATTTGCATTATAAATCCATGGTTCAATAGATATGAGTTACATGTATTCAAGTATATACTTTACAACTTATATGTATACTTTGTGAATTACGTGTATTCCAATGTATACTTTGTGACTTATGTGTTTTCATGTGTATACCTTATATTCATGCATATACTTTGTATTAATTTGTGTATACTATGTATTCGATTGTATACTTCAAGGCTTACGTGGTTTTGAGTATTTTTGCTTCCCTTATTCACATGTATGCTTGACTTATTCACGTGTATACTTATTAATTGGTTATCCCTAGCATTGATCATTGTTATCCTTCATGGTTTGTCTTGAATATTTATTGATTGATGCTAAACAACTTCAACATTTCTAGGAATACTAGCAGAGTTACAAATTACAAAATTGCACAAATTGAAAAGAAAAGATTAACTATAAATAAATGCACTGATTATTAACTTGATAATTGATTAAGAATGAGTATAATATATATCAAGAGATGAGCCTTCTAGAATGGCAACCGCCAACTATAAAATACACAAAGCCTTCCCAATACTTTGAAATCAATAATCCACCCAAAATTGCAATGGGAGAGAAGACTTATATAATATCCTTAAGCAATGTATTTCCTA
>VDFB02047230.1:314207884-314399399 GCA_007258455.2 Sequoia sempervirens | reverse complement strand
ATGATGGGTGCTCATTCTTGCAGCATAACAACTTGACGATGAAAATTTCAAATGGAGAGAATGATAGATAGAGATGGAAGATTGGTTTTGACAGAGTCTGGATGCTAGATGAATCAACACCCCAAATGGATTGTGAGAGGCCGAATTTATAGAGCCGTGATGTGGATGAAGATAAGATTTGACAAGATTCGATAAGCATTTGATTTTTGAAAAAAGTGGAAATACAACGAGATGAGATAAGATGTCACAAAGATAGAAAGATTTTTTATTTTCTCTTTTAAAGGAAATAAATCCTAAAAAAGATGAGAAGGATAATTGATGAATTATCTAATTAAATTAATTAATTAGATACACATGAGTTCAAATTTTGGAAAGAAAGCGAGAATACCCTTTTTAGATTTTATTAATTAAATAAATATTTGATTTATTTAATTAATGTTGGATTTATGATTTCATTAATTAAATAATATAAATTATTTAATCAACATTAGAAGAATGAATAGAAAGGATTTAATTAATTAAATAATATAAATTATTTAATTAACATTAGAGGAATGGATGGAAATGATTTTAATTAATTAATTAATATAAATTATTTAATTGCTGATAGAGAGGTGGATTATGCATAGGAAGGGGAAAGTAAAGTGGTCAAATGAAATAAGATTTGTTAACTATTAGATGATAAAATGGGTAGAGCGATATTGTGGTGTGATGGTTTATAGGTGGCATTGTTGAACAACATACGAGTTCAAACTTAGTTGGGGTGGTATTATTGAATGTTTGTATCCGGTTCATAGCTCCAGTCAAAAGCATTTACCCCTTGAATAAAAAAAAAAAAAAAAGATGATGACATGGGTACCTAGGGAAAAACATACCACAAGATGCCTAAATGATGTAATGTCGAGATAGGTGTTGTAAGAGGACATTTTTGGGTGTCTACAAGATGCATCATGAAATTGTAATATGTATATGATGTAGGAAAAAAAATGATATGTGAAATATATGAAGATGTCATGATATATAAATGATATGAAAATGATAGATGAGTGCAAGATAGGATAAATAATGGGATGAAATGTATGATGAAATGATAATGGAATGAAAAATAATAATGAGAATGAGATGAAATGATAATGAAATGTTATGATAAATGAAAATGATATGAAAATGCAATGATAAATGTAATGAAATGATGATGAAAATGATAATGATAAATGTAATGAAATGATGATGAAATGATAATGATAAATATGATAAATGAAATGATATGAAATGATAAGTGAAATGATAAATGAAAATGATATGAAATGATAAATGAAATGATATGAAATGATAAATGAAATGAAATGCAATGATAAATGAAATGATATGAAATGATAAATTGAAATCATATGCAATGATAAGATGAAATGATATGCAATGATAAATGAAATGAAATGATATGATAAAATGATAAATGAAATGATATGATAAAATGATAACTAAAATGATATGATAAAATGATAAAATGAAATGATATGAAATCATAAGTGAAATGATATGATAAAATGATAAAATGAAATGATATGAAATGATAAGTGAAATTATACGATAAAATGATAAAATGAAATGATATGAAATGATAAGTGAAATTATATGATAAAATGATAAAATGAAATGATAAATGAAATGATATGCAATGATAAAATGAAATGAAATGCAATGATAAATGAAATGATAAATAAAATGATATGATAAAATGTTATAATGAAATGATATGAAATGATAAGTGAAATGAAATGCAATGATAAATGAAATGATATGGAATGATAGAATGAAATGATATGATAAGAAAGGGATAAGTGAGATGTTATGTTAGCTCTCAAAAATGCAGGCTGAATGCCTCAAGAGTTTGTCACTCTCTTGATAGGATTTAGGGTAACAGACAAGGTCTAGAGAACTCAACCTTCTACTCTTTAGGTGCTGCTAGACCCAGGTGGGTGTACCTTTTGAATTGAGCAGACTTATCTTATGATTATCCTTCTGAAATACTTTGTCCACAATGGCAAATGACACTGAACAAATGAAATCCAACTTGATAGCAA
The DNA here is from genome assembly GCA_007258455.2 of Sequoia sempervirens. Classification (NCBI taxonomy): domain Eukaryota; kingdom Viridiplantae; phylum Streptophyta; class Pinopsida; order Cupressales; family Cupressaceae; genus Sequoia; species Sequoia sempervirens. The sequence goes on along the minus strand of VDFB02047230.1, from coordinate 314,397,315 downwards.
TCTTCTAATCTAAAATCCTAAAATGCTTAATAAACAAATGTAAAGAAACTGAATGAATTCAAATGATGAAATTGTAGAGACCAGTGCCTTATTGGGTATGCGGAGTCAAATGAAACAGAAGTGGGAAATTTATTCTAGCATAAAAACAAATTGCAGGCATATGATCTGTTCATAACTTGTATAAACAATGCAAGACTATGACCACTGAGCTCTTCTTTAATAATCCAAATGAATCTTCCTGATTACTGTGATCAACGAAAAGGATTTATTCTCTACTTGAGAGAACCAGTTAATTAATCACACAAATACAACAAATGTGCATTGATAAACCGAAAGTAAACTTGTTACATCAATTTAAACAATCAGAAAGAATCAACCTAGAGACAGCTTTAGCAATACTTTTCAATAAGTTCAACATACAATTGACACCAGAAATAACCTGCCACACCAGCTGATCTTCATTGAATTTGCCATTTTAAAACATGCACATAGTCTCCAGAATGAGAACTTTATTCTACTGTAGCCATTCCTAATTACTGTATCTATCTATAATCTGATCTAAAATCTGATGATCATTAATTACAATCGGGGTGCATATATATACACCAGCAATCAGGAAATAAAACATTTTAAATTCATGTCGGCCAGCGAAGAAATCGGGCTCAGAATCATGTCGACCTCCAATGACATTTTAGAAAATCTCACATGTCGGCCCACAGCGTTTGAATCTCTATTTTATTCGCCAACCATTCTCCAAGATAGTCTTGAAGGTATGCCGAAGGAAATTATAATGTTAATTGCTGTCTACCCGTGTTCCCCTGTTCACCACTGTGATTGATCTGAGTCATGGAGATATCATATCGAAAACCTTTTGTCACTCCGAGAGCACCTTACTGCTATAATTGTTTCAGTCACTGAGACACAAGAGAATGTCATATCAAAATGAACCTCTATTTGATTCATTATCGCTATAACCTCCAAAGTCGGGGAGAGGTTATAGAGATTACCGAGTTATAGCGAAAGTCCATACGAAATATAATAGTCACTGTGACACAAGCCCCATCTCGCCGACAAGCTTATTTTCCCCATGTATGTCGCTATAACATCCAATCCTCTGTGAGATGTCACGTAGAATATATTGTTATGTCGAAAGCCCAGAGCACACAAAGATTAGCAAGAGAACACAAAACTCTCAACGAAAGCCAATATAAAGAAACTCCATGCTCCGTCGGTGAGACATACACACTTCGCCATGACCACACGCCAAAGACATTATGTTTGGCCGAAGTGAAGACTCAAACAAAGTGTCGGTGAGACCGAAGGTCACTCACCGAGACCTCATATTGATAGCCCCAACCTATACCGATAAGACTCCGCCCGCCACTGGTAGTCAGCAAGACAAGTAGGACTCGCCAAGACATAATGTCGATACCGCCTAGCTCCATCGATGAATCCTCATATGTGCAAGTCGGTAAGACCCGACCCATTCGGGGAGACCTCACATAGATGAAAATACTTATGCTGAAATACCATTCCTCAGTTGCCGAAACAACATGAAAGTCATGCCAATAACTGTCGGTGAATAAACTCCAATCGTCGTGACACAGAAAATGTCTTGCCGATAGGCAACACAAATGTTTTATCAGAAAAATAGATCGGGGAGACTCAGATATTGTCATGCCGATAAGCCTGCAGCAAACAAATGTTAGCAAAGATGCAAGAATCGATGGATTCAAGGGGGATATATGGGCAGAAAATGAGTGAAATATGCACACGGTGGGACCAATCTAGAAATTTATGAGTAAAATGAACATGTAAAACACCAGATTTTTACAGTTCCAATAGTGGCTTTGTCTGGGGATGAATGATAGTAAGATCATTGCAAGGATCCAAATCTTTGGGTGAGTAGACCAGACACAAAATGATGAGCAGTGAGAAGAATGGAAATGGAAATGAAGCATGAAGGAACGCATGCAAAATGAATGCAAGATGGAGATGAACCAGAACCCTAAATTACTGTGCATTGAAAAATATTTTAAAGAGGAAAAGCAAGAGTTGTCCAAGCACTAGCAATCCTTAATCCTCTATGTTGCTTCATCTGTTCTAAGCGATTTGAAACTCAAACCAATCTTTCCCCTGTCAAATACCTAATTTTCTCCTGAGTTCATTAGACTCTTCTCGAAGATACTCATGCAATCCTTCTTGTCACTGTTATTGCAAGTTCTTAGAGTATCATCATGTTCGGTTTGGCCCAAAATCCCTATACTATTATGTAGTTTATACTCTTCATCATCAGAAAAACCTCTGTTATCTTTAATATAAAAAATGCATTCATATTCAATACAATATTTCTCATCATTGTTATGAATTATGAAACACACATTCAACTGCATTGAAAATTCGTCATCAAAGTGCTTCTCTTGAGAATAAAAAATTTATGTCACACCAACATTGTCTGAAACAAACAAATCTGAAACCTTTTGCACTTCTTCAGTATCTTTTTTTGGAGACAACACTGGATCATGACTCATATCCTCAATATCATGCACATGTGAACCAATCAAAGCTAGAATTCTATCATCCTTGGCATGCAAATAAACATCTGCTTCACATGAATTAGAAATTTCAGAATCACATACATCATCCTGAATGGAAACAGGCCTTTGATCAACACCAAAATTTTCACCATTATTCCAAGAAATGCACTGGGAGTCATAAAAATCTTTACACAAAGATCTCTCACTGTCAAAACAAATGTAAGATGGACACAAAACTTCAAGATCACCTTCATGTGCACATCCCTGGTATTCAAGAGTTAACAAATCTAAAATTTGTTCACTGCTGAGCGAACAAGTCTCAACATTCTCAATACTATAGTTATATTCTTCACTTTTTTCATCATCAAAAAGAAATCTAATACCATCAGAGAATGAGAAATCAGAAACATTATCAGTGTAGTTATTTATTCCATCATTTTGCTTGTCTGAAATTATTTCCTCTTTTTCATAGAATGGATTTGAAAATATCTGAAACTCATTCATGGACATACCTTGGAAAAATATCATCTAATCCTCTTTTAACTCTTCATCATACAATGGGTTTGAAAAAGTTTGGAAATCATTTTCAGATGTACAAACCTCATCATGATCAAATGTACCTTCACAACTTTCAACTGCAGCTACAGGTATTGTATACTTACTATCAAATGAATCATCATTTCCCATTGCCTCTTCATCCAGATCATCATAAGAGGTAGAAGAATCCCTTGACTGAGAATCAAAATCTTCAGGTTCATCATCAGGATCAGAATATTCATTGGATTCCTTACAACATGCACTTCTTTCCCTGTGACAATCTGTTATGCAAGAGAAAACTCTTGTACCTTCATCCTCCTCAACATGGTGAAAATTATTTGAAGCCAGATATACTATGTGATCTTCTCCATTGTTTCCCATCAGCATTTCCTCTTCTTGTATTCTTTGGGCAACAACACAATAATCTGGGGAATGTGGCTTATCACAAAAATCACAAAAGTAGTTGTTACTTACCATGTAGGTTCCCCCTGTCAATGGATCAGGAGCCTCCTTGTTTCCAGGCCTACATGTTATAGGTTTTTTGTCCTTCCATTCTACATTGTAAGGTATATCATGCAACCTCGGCCTTTCATTCCTATATGTGTTGCTTTGCTGAGAAACCCTAGGAATGTCTCTTTTACTGATTATCCCAGTAGCCTTCCTATTGTTTTCAATTGTTTGTGCCATCTTTTGTGCTTCAGCCAAACTTATTGGGAATTTATTTCTCAACTCATACCCTATCTTTGGATCAAAAGCATTCAAATAAATACTCAGTGCTACAGAATCTAGTAACTTTGATCCAAGAGGTATCTTATTCTGCAACTTATTGAATCTCTGATTGAAATCATAAACTGTATCACTTTGATCTTTCTGATTGTGCATTAATTCATGAAGAGAATAATCTGGTACACTTAGATTCCCAAATTTCTTGAGGAATTGATCTTGAAATCCTTGGAGAGAATCAATAGAGACAGCTGGTAGGTTGTTGAACCAATCCCTAGCATCTTCAATAAGTGATATCATGAATAGCCTCATGTGTAAATCTTCATATGGCACACCCAAATCTTGGATGAAAGCATTGAAACTTCTTAAATGCTCTTCAGCAGTAATTGCATCACTCCCTATAAACTTTGGAATAAAACCTCTCCAACTACCATCCATTGGATAAGGGGATAATTGAATCCCTGCCAAATCAAACTATATGATCATTGTTGTGTATTGATGAGGGGGGACGCCAGGTGGGTACTGATACTGGTACATCATACCATAGTGTTGTGTATGATGATATGGCACATACTACTAACTATGAGGAGCTCCAGCATATCCTCCCTAGAACTGAGATCCTCCTCCATTCATGTTTGAATAGCTTCAAAATATTCTTTCAGAGTCACCACCTACTTTTCCAAAAAGTAGGAAAATCATTATTATTTCTGATCTTTCCCAGCAGAATCACCATTTCTGAAACTTCTCAAATTACAAATCTTTTCTTCACTGACTCTATACGATGGTCTTCAAGCGAATTTTCCAATGTAATTCCCAGCGGAGTTGCCAATTTGTTTGAACTCAAAAATGCAGGCTGAATGCCTCAAGAGGTTGCCACTCTCTTGATATGCTTTAGGGTAACAGACAAGGTCTAGATAACTCAACCTTCTACTCTTTAGATGCTGCTAGACCCAGGAGGGTGTACCTTTTGAATTGAGCAGACTTATCTTATTATTATCCTTCTGAAATGCTTTGTCCACAATGGCAGATGATAGTGAACAAATGAAATCCAACTTGATAGCAATCTTCTAATCTAAAATCATAAAATGCTTAATAAACAGATGTAAAGAAACTGAATGAATTCAAATGATGAAATTGTAGAGACCAGTGCCTTATTGGGTATGCGAAGTCAAGTGAAACAGAAGTGGGCAATTTATTCTAGCAGAAAATCAAATTGCAAGCATATGATCTGTTCATAACTTGTATAAACAATGCAAGACTATGACCACTAAGCTCTTCTTTAATAATCCAAATGAATCTTCCTGATTACTGTGATCAATGAAAAGGATTTAATCTCTACTTGAGAGAACCAGTTAATTAATCACACAAATACAACAAATGTGCATTGATAAACTGAAAGTAAACTTGTTACATCAATTTAAACAACTAGAAAGAATCAACCTAGAGACAGCTTCAGCAATACTTTTCAATAAGTTCAACATACAATTGACACTAGAAATAACCTGCCACACCAGCTGATCTTCATTGAATTCACCATTTTAAAACATGCACATAGTCTTCAAAATGAGAACTTTATTTTACTGTAGCCATTCCTAATTACTGTATCTATCTATAATCTGATCTAAAATCTGATGATCATTAATTACAATTGGGGTGCATATATATACACCAGCAATCAGGAAACAAAACATTTCAAATTCATGTCGGCCAGCGAAGAAATCGGGCTCAGAATCATGTCGGCCTCCAATGGCGTTTTAGAAAATATCACATGTCGGCCTACAACATTTGAATCTCTGTTTTATTCACCAACCATTCACCAAGATAGTCTTGGAGGTATGCTGAAGGAAATTATAACGTTAATCATTGTCTGCCCGTGTTCCCCTGTTCATCGCTGTGACTGATCCGAGTCATGGAGATGTCATATTGAAAACCTTTTGTCACTTCGAGAGCACCTTACTGCTATAATTGTTTCAGTCATTGAGACACAAGAGAATTTCATATCGAAATGAACCTCTGTTTGATTCATTATCACTATAACCTCCAAAGCCGGGGAGAGGTTATAGAGATTACCGAGTTATAGTGAAAGTCCATATGAAACATAACAATCATTGTGACACAAGCCCCATCTCACCGACAAGCTCATTTTCCCCATGTATGTTTCTATAACATCCAACCCTCGGTGAGACATCACATAGAATATATTGTTATGCTGAAAGCCCTGAGCACACAAAGATCGGCAAGAGAACACAAAACTCTCGTCAAAAGCCAATATAAAGAAACTCCATGCTCCGTCGATGAGACATACACACTTCGCCATGACCACACACCGAAGACATTATGTTTGGCCGAAGCAAAGACTCAAATGATGTGTCGGCGAGACCAAAGGTCACTCGCCGAGACCTCATATCGATAGCCCCAACCTATACCGATAAGACTCCGCCTGCCACTAGTAGTCGGCAAGACAAGCAAGACTCGCCAAGACATAATGCCAATACTGCCTAGCTCTGTCGATGAATCCTCATATGTGCAAGTCGGTAAGACCCGACGCATTCGGGGAGACCTCACACAGATGAAAATACTTATGCCGAAATACCATTCCTCAGTCGCTGAAACAACATGAAAGTCATGCCGATAACTGCCGGTGAATAAACTCCAATCATCGTGACACAAAAAACGTCTTTCTGATAGGCAACACAAACGTTTTATCAGAAAAATAGATCGGGGAGACCCAGATATTGTCATGTCGATAAGCCTACAGCAAACAAATGTTAGCAAAGATGTAAGACTCGATGGATTCAAGGGGGCTATATGGGCAGAAAATGAGTGAAATATGCACACGGTAGGACCAATCTAGAAATTTATGAGTAAAATGAACATCTAAAACACCAAATTTTTACAGTTCCAACATGTTAAATGAGATGAAGACGATAGATAATGAAAGTGATATGGAATCCCTAATGGATAAATGAATGATGTGAAATGAGAAAGGATCTAAATGATACGAAAATGAATGATAAATGATAAACTATATGATATGTACAAGACCTAGATGGAATGATAATGATAATGAAATGAGGATGGAGATGAAGGATGAGAATGAAACAAATGTCTGAATGTCCTCCACAACTAGTCCAAAGAGACATGATAACCATTGATGTTCTCGTTCAACCATTTAAAACTCTGATGCAAATCCAGTATGCAGATATGTACAATGATCTAAATGAAATGCAACGAAATGAAACCAACCGTTTGTTAAGCCTTTTGTTAGCTTTCTTGAATCATTATAGAGCATTTTTAAAATGTTGGAAGTAGGTACAAGCATCAGAGGGGAAATTAGCACCAATGATGACTTGAGTACAACTTTCATGATTTTTGATATAGCAAGTGAACACAAGCATCGAGGTATAATTGAACTGAGATGACCTGAGTATTTATTGCATAAACAGACAAAGATTAACCACTTTCTGATGTAAATTTGGAACTGTCATCAATGATACATTTTGGAAATTATGTCTCGTGACATATTTGCACCAGATAGATAATTAACCTCAAGATAGCAGACAAAGAAAAATCATCCTCTTTCCTCACCACTCTAGTTCAGGACATCATCGAGTGTGCTCTAGAGGAATGATATCAAAATTCAAACAACGATTGTTCAAAATATAATACTGCTATTCCAAACATTATTTAGATTTTAGATCATCCAGATATGAGTCATGATATGGTACTTGCTAAAACTATTGTGATATGGATTAATGATTGGATAACTGCTCATAGGATTTGATTGTGTGTTTGCATGATTGGATTTTATGTCATTGGCTAGCTATTTTGCTAGGACCTGAAAGTTGAGTGTCCCCTAGTATATCCACATTTGCCCCCAGTATTGACACAACTTGCTAAAAATGAATATGTACAATGATCAAGCCATGGTAAGATGTTATAGCGCTAGGAAGATGATGGCAATATGATGCTATTATGGTTCTAAGATGATGGAATGAAGGTTGAGAAGCTAAGTGCTGAACATGAGCTAATAGATGGAGATCTACAAATAGCGTTTGTTTGCCAAATTTTCACTATTTGTTTTTGTTGCATTTTTTTTATTTCTTTTTTATTTTTTGTATTTTTTTTGTCAATAGACTGCCTATTGACAGGTTTTCACCCTATGAAGAATCCTTCTTCTTTTTTTCATGACTTTTTCTACTGTTTTTTTATTTTTTAGGACTTTTTCTGCTGTTTTTGTATTTTTTCAGGACTTTTTCTGCTGTTTTTGTATTTTTTTCAAGACTTTTTCTACTATTTTTGTATTTTTTTCAGGACTTTTTTTGCTATTTTTGTATTTTTTTAGGACTTTTTCTACAGTTTTTGTATTTTTCAGGACTTTTTCTACTATTTTTGTATTTTGGTAGGACTTTTTCTGTTGTTTTTGTATTTTTTCAGGACTTTTTCTGGATAATGATAACTGCTTCAAACATAATACTTTTTTAGGTGCATGTTGTTGATGGGTTCGTCAAACAGGTCCCCTTCTGGCGTTGATAGCTTGTATTCTCCTGAACCGTATACTATTATGACCATGTACGAACCCATCCAATTTGGTTCAAACTTTCCTTTCTTCTCTCTATCTTGTTGATTTCATGGGTTTTCCTTCAAAAAAAGATCACCAACCTGAAAGGTACATGGCTTGACTCTGTGATTGTAGTTGCGAGACATCATTTGTTGATATTCTTTCAAATGATCAACTGCTCATTGTCTCTTCTCATCAAGGAGTTCCAACTCTTGTAGTCGGGAAACTCTGTAGTCATCATCTATTGTGAGACCCTTCAATGTTACCCTTAGTGATGGAATCTCAATCTCTAGTGGAAAAATGGCTTCTACTCCATAGACAAGACCATACGGTGTTGCTCTTATTAGCGTTCAGATGCTAGTTCTGTAGGCCCATAATGCGGGATTGAGTTGAACGTGCCAATCTTTCCCTACATCATTCACAGTCTTCTTCAAGATTTTCAGTATTGTTTTGTTTGAGGCCTTTGCTTGGACATTCTCTTGTGGATAATAAGATGTTGAATATCTGTGTTGGATATGGAATCTCTCACAAAGTTCATCAACATCCTGATTCTTGAATGGTCATCCATTATTTGTGATGATGGAATTGGGAATGCCATACTAAAAAATGAGATAGTTGAGTATGAACGATGAGATTTGTTTGCCAGTAACCTTAGTGAGAGGTATTGCCTCAATCCACTTGGTAAATTACTATGTCATTGTGATGATGAATTTGTGTCTATTTGATGATGAAGGATGAATATTTTCAACTAGATCTAACCCCCATTGACAGAATGGCTAGGTTGGCGTGAATGGGTGAAGTTATTATGCAGGAGCATGGATGAGATTCCCATCAATCTGGAATTTAGAGCACTTCTTCACAAAAGTAAATGATTCCATCTCGATTGTAGGCCAATAGTAACTCATTCTAATCAATTTCTGGGATAAGTTCAGTCCACTTGAATGAGTACCACAAATGCCACTATGAACTTCTTGTAAAGCCTTGTCAGATTCATCACATCCAAGACATCGAAGTAAAGTACCATCAAGACTGTGGCGATAAAGGATGACAGTGATAAGAGTATAGCGAGAGGATTGGCGAATAAATTTGCATTTTTGGTTACGAGATAAAGCAGGTGGCAAGATGTCATCTTTTAGGTAGGCATAAATCTTGCCATACCAAGGTGAATCGGATCCTACTAAGTGGCAAATGATTTGGCTTTCAGGTGTGTCATAAGTAGGTGTAAATGATTGTTCCACCAGAAATTCATAGTGAGCTTGATTTTATGGGAATTGTAGCAATGATGCAATCGTGGCCATGGTGTCAGCTGCTTTGTTATCAAGTCTTGGAATCTGTATGAACTTGATATCCATGAAATACTTCTTGAAATCGTCAACCATTTTCTTATATGGTAACAGTTTGTCATCTATGGTCTGATAATCATCATTGATCTAATTAATCACTAACTATGAGTCACCATAGACTTGTGGCTCGGTGATCCTCCATTCCAATTTGATCTTGAGTCTAGTGATTAAAGCTTCATATTCAGCTATGTTGTTGGTGCATGGAAACAGTAGCCTATATGACCGAGGAATGGTATTTCCTTGAGGGGTGACAAAGAGTACGCCTGCCCCTGATCCATGTTCAGTGAAAGAACCATCAAAATATAAAGATCATGGTTGTTTGGATTCTGCAGTGAAGACATTAGCATCTAGAAATTCAATGTGCATGGGATGCTCTACTTGTAGTGGTTCTTCAACCATTTGATCAGTAATAACTTGTCCTTTGATTGCTTTGCGATCAACATAATGGATTTCAAACTCACTTAAGATCATGACCCATTTTTCTAGCCTTCTTGATGAAAGTGTAGTTGAGTTCATCACCTATTTGCGTTCGACTGATGTAATAAATTGGACGTTCCTTTCCTGTAGAGTCCTCTTGTGCAAATAATTCCCCCAAAGAAGTCTTTGTTGCAGCAATATATAAGATTAGTGGTTTGTTCGGATTTGGTAGTACTAGAACTAGTGGGTTCATTAGGTATTGCTTGATTTGTTGAAAGGCGATTTCACACTTATCATCCCATTTGAATGGAAAATTTTTATGTAGTAGATGTGTGAAAGGTAGAATCTTATCTACCAGCTGTGTGATGAACCTTCATATAGATTGAAGCCATCCCTGTAATGATCTTAACTGACTAATATTCCTTGGTGGAGGAATTTCCATGATTGCTTGTACCTTGGTGAGATCTACTTCAATTCCTTTTGCTAATACTATGTATCCCAAGAGCTTTCCAGATGTGACCCCAAAAACGCATTTCTCGGGGTTGAGGCGAAATTTGAATTTTTCCAACCTTGCAAAGATTTTGGATAATATTTCAAGATGTCCTTCTCTTGTGTATGACTTTTCCAATATATCATCTACATAATCTTCCATGAATGTATGCATCATGTCATGAAAAATTGTATTCATAGCCCTTTGATATGTAGCCCCAGCATTTTTTAAACTAAAAGGCGTGATGTTCCAATAGTAAGTCCCCCATGGACATGTGAACGCTATTTTGTCCTGGTCTTCCGGTGCAATTTTGATTTGGTTGTAACCAAAAAAACCATCCATTAGTGAATACATGGCATGACCAACTATCAGATCAACTATAGTATCGATGTTTGGAAGTGGGAAGTCATCCTTAGGACATGCTTTATTAAGATTTCTGGAATTTGTGCACACTCTAACACTTTTGTCAGGCTTAGACACAGGAACAATGTTGGAGATCCATTATGCATAGTCGATCGATCTTATAAATCCCACATCAAGGAGTTTTCAGAGTTCTTCTTTAACCAGTAGTGCAACATGAGGATGCATCTTTCTGAGTTTTTGTTTCACAGGTTTAACTCCTGGTTTGATGGACAAGTGATGCATTATAAGATCAGGATCAAGACCTGGCATGTCTGCATAAGACCAGGAAAAGTTGACTTGATTTTCTCTAAGAAATTCCATGAACTCAGGTACTTATTTATCTGTCATTGATGTAGCTAACTATAGGATCCTTGGTTTTTCTATAGTTTCAAGATTAACTGCTTTTGTAGGCTCAATCAAGATAGGTGATCACTCATGATAATGCTCCAGGAGAGTGTCAAGTATCCCATCATCTGGTGCCTTAAAAAGGTTTTCACCATCTGATATGCTCTTTGTTTTATCTTTTATTTGATCTAACACCACCAGATTCTAGTTTTCACCATTAGATATTTCTTTTTTATTTTTATTTTTGTAGCTAGGAGATTGACACTCTCCTGATTAAAGACTATAACAAAAATTTCTAGTGGAACAATCATTTGTGTTGTCTATGGAAAGGAAGTTCACGATAGATTCATCACTTGGAAACATAGGTATATCAATAGGTCCGAAAGAATCCCAGTCAATGAGATCAGAATGGATCAAAGTTAGCAGATCATTGGGTTGCATGAAATCAGCTATGGTTATGGTCATAATAGAATTGTCTATAGGATATGAGGTATGAGGCAGATCAATGATGGTACTGTTATCACAATAGTCTTGTTCATTTAAATCTGACTCAGTATCACTAGAATCATAGTCACATTGTAGTTCAAATTCTTGTGGTTGGGTCCCTAAAGCATCACATTTGATTATAGTAGGCATATACTTGTGTATCACATCAACCCTTTTATCTCTCCAAAACTCATCATTGTGGATGGTGTCCCATTCGTATTCACCAGAGTCTATGTCAGAGTTATTATCCACAAAATTATGAATTGTTTTCAAACATTCTTTTCTTGTATCAGAACCTTCTTGCAATGTGAGGATAGTATCATGCAACTGCTTGGATGGTTTTTATTTTGAGTTAGTATCATAGCCTAGACCTATTTTATCTTTTGCAGAAAGTCCTGGAAGGTGAATAGGTTCAACTACTCCTTTTCTCTTTCTGATAGGACCATTACCATTACAACCCATCTTTTGCATGATTGAATATCCTTTACCATATTGATAAGTTGGTAGTTTGACATTGAAAATTGTTTCATATTCATCTTTATAGAGCCAATTTAGAACTTCTTTATCCTCAAAATATTCCATGGGTAATTTTTCTTTGATAAATTGTTCATTAAACTTATTATTTGTCTTTGTTGGTGGTTGCATTGATTTTGATGCTACAGATATCTGTTGCTGTGTGATAGAAGGTTGTCCATGTGACTGAGGTGATGCTGGTAGATTAGCAAGATAGAGAGAGTACTCCCCTACTCCAATGTCTTTGAACGGTAGTTTCTTGTCAAAGATTTTGGTTAACTGACGGATTTGTGTATCAACTTTGGGAGAAGTACCAACAGAAGCTTCTCGATTGTTGGGAACCAAAGTATCTTGATTAGCTTTGATGTTGGCACAAGTTTGATTGTTCGAATTATCAGCTGGTATTGTGATCTCTTGTTCATCATAAGGAAACTTAAGACATTGATGATATGTGGATGGAACAGCTTGCATTTCATGGATCCAAGGATGACCCAACAAGATGTTGTATGCAAGATCATAGTCTAATACTTGACACAAAGTATTCTTGATAACAGGTCCCACTCTAACTGGTAACATGATTAAACCCTTGGAAACTCTTTCCTCATCATCGTAGGCTTTAATAGTTTTCTTTCTTCTGGGATCAATGGAGTCCTTAGAAAATCTTAAAGCCTGAACTAATTTCATAGTACATATGTTCAAACCAGCACCTCCATCTATTAGTACACATCTGACATGAAACTTGTGGATCATGACTTCTAAGTATAGAGATGAGTTATGGGAATGTGTCATGGAAACGTCATCCTTTTCAGAGAATGAAAGGCATGTGGGTGAGGAAAAGTGTCCCACCATGGCTTGACAATGGTCCACATCCATATCGATGGATACAGTTATTTCAACAAGGGCCTTTTCTAGAATTTCTTTGTGTGCTGGGGAAATCTTCAGGAGTTCTAAGATAGAAATCTGAACAGGAGTTTTTCCAAGTTGGTTGACTAAGTCATATTGATGTTGAGGTAGGGGCATAGTGGTTTTTGAATAAGAAACCTTTTAGACAACTTTAGCTTGTGCCCTTGTTGTTGCATTGACTTCTCTATATTCTATCTTTTCCTTAACTTTTATAACATTGACCCGCTCGTCGTCAATGTAGATATGATTGATTATATTTTTGTTGATATGATTCACACTTTTTTCGGAAGACTCACCCTTTTGATAGTTGGGAAAAGGGTTGTGAAATGCTTGGTGGTCTTTGTTTGATTGTTGGTGTCCTATTGTGATGGTGCCATTTTTTATTAAGTCTTGGACTTTATTTTTCAGGGCTTGACAATTATTCATGCGATGGCCCTTGCACAGATGATAATCACAATAGTATGCATCATTTCATGATGGAGGCTTTACAATGGGTTCAAAATTGCATTGAGGCGGAAAAGTAAGAACCTTTTTAGCCATCAATTCTTTGAATGAAGATTCTAAGGATTGACCCAATGGAGTAAAAGTTCTTTTGCTAGAGAAGAATGAAGATCGTTGTGGATTTGTGTTTGGGGTATTTCCTAAGGTATTGTCATTATTATTGTTTCCATGGTAACCTTGATTGTTGGAATTCCCTTGATTGGGAGTATAAGTTTGATTCACATTATTCCTAGGAGGAGGATTTCTTCCATGATTTGTGACTGAGTTGACATTGTTATAGTTATTGTTGCAAGTAGCACTTGGAGCACTAAGAACAAAAGGCTTAGTCGAGACATGATTTGCATCTACAACACCATCATTCACCACATTTTTTTTGCGAGTCCAAAACTTAGATTTGTCATTATGGTGATTTGACAAGCTATAGTTATCCTTATCAAGTTTTATTATTCCTCTTTGGACCAAGGCACTTTCAATGGTGATGGAATTTTCAATCAATTTCTGAAAAGAGGGAGGACAATGAAGATTAAGACGATAGCTCATCTCTTGATCCAAGCTTTTTATGAAAGTTGTGATCTTTTCCTTTTCAGAAATATGACACGGGTATCTAACGAACAATCTTCTCCGTCTCTGAAGAAATGTAATGAATGGTTCACTAGGTTTTTATTTAGCCTTGCATAGATCAATCATGGTTATTTGATGTTGTATGTTGTAGGAGTATTGTGATATGAACTCATTAATCAATTCCTCAAATGTCTTGATAGGTGGTGTGGTCTTTGATAGCCATTCCATAGATTGGCCTCCAAGACTCCTAGGAAATAAATGCATCAAGTATGTGTCCTCATGGGAAAAATATAAAGTCATATTTTGGAAGTCTCTAATATGATCGATTGGATCCGATTTCCCATTATAACGATCAAACTTTGGGATTTCACAATGTTTGGGAAATGGGATCATGTTGAGACGTCGGTCAAAAGGGTAAGGACAAATGTCATCAAGAGCGTATGTCTTTGTTGTGGCTCCCCCTTGAAGATCTTTAATTTTTCCTTGTAGTGCTTTAATCTATTGAGACAAGGCACTAATATCAAACAAGGGTGTTTCCTCAGGATTATTCTTTATGTTTTCAGTATCAAAATCATGAGGCAATTTAGCTCCTTTGTCATCTAGATATAGAAAATATTTTTCTTTGTTGCGCTCTAGAATCTTTTCTAAAGCTTTTTGAAATTTTGGATCTTGCTCAGCTTCTCTAAGGTGATGTTCTTCATCTCGTTCATCATCACTATCTACAGGAGTTTTGCTCATGTCTCTGTTGAAAGGGAACAATTTTTTCTCTCTTTCACCCATGTTAAAAAGGGGATTACAACTCACACCATAAAGGGGATTAATACTCTCACCTTCTTCTTGAGTTCTTTGAATATGATCTTGTTGAATATCCTCTTTCAGCTTATTGTATTGAGATCTTGTAAAAATAGGCATATGATTCTGAAATGTTCTTCTAGACTTAGATCATAGTTTGATAAGTGTGAAATTGATGATGTCTTGATCCGATAAGATGAAAATCTTATGATATGATCAAAGACGTTCCTAACTCTTGATTGTGGCTTCCAATGATGAAGGATATCATAATCCTGTTGGGGAAGTTGAATCAATAATCAGAAATTTGTTCAAAAGGTGCACTTTTAAGATTCGATCCTTGTTTTTGAAGAATGATAAGTATATCAAATAGCCTAATTAAACTTATTGAAGGATTTGACTAGGATGTGTTGAATATTCAATAGAAGGTTGTGGTAGATAATCAAAGTTGAGAGGTTGATTGTGATTGTGTCATTGGGATAGAGCTCTTCTCTGAAAATAGGCTCATGAATATAAAGGCTCTATAGCGTACTCATCAGTAAATCCCCTAGAAAAATCTTAGTATCTATGGAGAAACTTATGGTAATGGAGCAAGACGCTTGGACTTTTAGACAAAAACTTTTTGCGTTGCAAGGTTTGCTTGTAACCTAAATGTTTCTTAGGTTTCCTGATCCTATTAGCAATCGATTTCTTGAAAAATTTGGTTGATTTCCACTTTCTAAGCATGGGAGAAATGTCAATATGCTACTAGATAAAAGATGTTACAAACTCAGATCCGCTAAAAGTAAAAATTTTGGAAAGTGACAGATGTACTACTTTGTGTCCTATATGAGCTGCAAAAATAGGTATATGTGCTAGAGAAATAGTTAAATGTGCCGCAACAGACCTCAAATGCACTACTTTGTGTCCTATATGCCCTAAAACAGTTTTTTGATGCAATTTTCTTAACAGTTTTGAACAATTTCAGCTGAATTTTTGCATGTTCATTATGGATGATCTTTTGTCTGAATTAATGTGATTGAAGACACAACAAACATTCTGAAAATAGTTGTTTTTAAGCCCTATACTAAACATCAAGTGTATATTCAAAAAAAAAAATCAAAAAGTGTTTTCACAGGTTTTGCACATAATAGACAATTCAGGTAGACTCACTCTTAGTACTCAAGTAGGTCATCTTAATAATCAACAGCCCACATCTTAGAACTGTGTCAACTCACACAGCCATGTCACCCCCAAAGGGGCACCCATTTTTTTGTCTTTTCCAGGCACGTACTCAGAGTGATGGAAGTGGATACCGAATCCCCTGAGCAAATGGTCCTTGGCAGTTATATGGTGAGTGTCTTGGGGGGAGATTCTTCCCTCCCCTTGCGCTATGATTATTAGGATGTTTGGAAACTGAAACGGTTGGCTACTACACTAGGTTCATAGTAAGGGTTTTCATTCAGTGTGGCAATAATAAACTCCCTCAGGAGACCTCCCAACCTTTAGAACAAAGGCTTTAGGGATGGTTATCTTGCACACTACCAGAAAAAGTGGGTTTCCCTAGATTTGCTTTAAATTTTATAGTGGGGTGGAATAGCCTAGAATTGGCTTGAACCCACTTGGGTCATTCCTCTTCGGTGAGTACTTTTTCCCACAAGAGCAGGCCCTATACAAGAAGTAATAAAGCATTAAAATTGCAAAAATTGAAAAAAGCAAGTCTAGTATTTTGATCACCCAATTAAGGGGAGAGCATAGACCTATTGCCACAGACAATGATTTAATCTATGTGAAGATGTTGCTTCACAACAAGCATGGGATTCATTTTAACTGCAAAAATCAATGTGTGGTGACTATCTTAGGATTGCTTCTTTTTAAATTCCATGTCTATCCTAGGATTGGTTCATTTTAAATTGTTGTGTCTACCCTAGGGTTGCTTCTTTTTAACCAAAAAAGCTCTGTCTGCAGAAGGCGTCAGACTCAGACCTTTGTTTAGTTACAACCTATAAGCACTAAAAGAAAATACAAAAGCACTAAAATAAATAGTCAATGCGCTAAAATAGATAGCTAATGCGCTTTAGAAAACCTTAAATGCACTAAAAGAAATCCTAAATGCCCTAAAAGAAATGCAAGATTTTTTTTAATAAAGTGAGCCGAGTGTATGCGCCATTTTGTTCCCTAAAAGTGTCATTATATTCCCTATATGTGCTAAAACAGTTCCTGGATGCATCGAAACACCTACATAAGCGCTATTAGAAACCTTGGATGTGCAAAACAAAACCACGTATGCGCTAACACAAGAATTTTTGTCAAAAATCCAAATTCTAGAACACGAAAACCTGTCAAAAAACCTACAAATAGATGTGTGACTATTTTTTAAGTGTAACAATATATAGAAATAATAAATCAAACACACCAATAAGACATTATATCAAAACAAAAAATCAAATAAGAAAGAAATGCAAACTCAGTTTTATGCTCTTGATGCCATCCTATCGTCCTCTATCTCCAGTGTTTTTTTTGATTCTAGCTTGCTCTCAGATTGTGTGCTAGGCTCAACAAACGGTCTTCCTAGAGAACGAGATTTGAAGGATGACGATTGTATTCTATGCTATGATATGATTAACATGCACGATTGCTAGAATGTAAAATTACAAAATGCTATAAATACTAAAGCTGATAATGACGATGCTAGAATGCTAGAATGCTAGAATGCAATTAAGCTCTAATGCATGTATATCTGTAGGTAACCAATGCTTGGATTCGTAGGGATATTTATAGACTTTTCAAAATATTTTGATTAGCTGATGCGATCAACGGCTGTGAAAATTCCTGGCAGATTGAACAGTCGAATATGGATAAGACTGGAGAGAAAAATAGAAGAAAACCAAAAAGCAAGATTTGTTTCCTTTTTCGTGGAAGAGATAAGATGAGATGATAAAGATGAATTGTAAAAATCATCTTTTTGTGAGATTTTGGAAAGATTTAAGATAAATAATGAATTATAAATTCAATTATTTATTTATTGGTGATATAGAAGATTTTTATTAATTAAATAAAATATTTAATTAAGATTTGAAGAATAATAAAATATTTCATAATTAAATAAAATATTTAATTATGATTTGAAAAGATATGAAGGATATTAATTAAATAAAGATATTTAATTATTTTTTTAGGAAATGACATGAAAATGAAATTAATTAAATAAAGTATTTAATTAATTAGAAGAAAGATTTGAATAGGTGAAAAGATTTAATTAAATTCAAAAGGTGATAATTAATTAAAATAAACAAAGGGTGTTTATTTAATTCATCAAGTAGAAATATGAATGTGAAATAAATAAATAAAGTTGATTTATTTAATTATGGTGGAAGAATAAAGTGAATGAACAATATAATTAAATTAATTAAATTTATTGATATGTAGAGGACTTTTAGAGAGATTAATTAAATAATAAATATTTAATTAAGTGCCAAGATTAATTAGACATGACCAATTTTATGCATATACACTTGGTACATTGAACAGGGGAAGAATCTGGGAATCCAGAGCATCATAAAAGCTTGGGTCTTTTTCATATATGAGGATTTCAGAAAATCCATGCTATTTTGGAGACCCCGAAGAGTCAAGATTTGTGAAAAATGCAAGCAAAGTTGGTGGAATTAGTAGAAACCATCTAAGGATTGTGATCTCATTATGTTAGTCCTGTATGATGTTATTTGGTTTAAATCAAACGATTACATGGCACTAATTATGGTGGATAACAGGGGTGTTTTTAAGTTGGCTAAAACAGAATTCAAATTCATTAACTATGCGAGGAATAAGGGTGCAGTGTGTTCTAGAGAAGGACGGTGTGGAGCTCCCTTGATGATGTGATAGTTTGAGATTAGAGGAGGCTTCTAAACACTGCAAAAGAAATTCTCAATGAAGAACAAATCTCAGAGAAATCCTTCCATGTCAGAATTTCTTGAGACATCAAATTTCCCAGAGGTGCCATATTTCTCGAGACATCAAATTTCCCCGAGGTGCCAAATTTCCCAAGACATCAAATTTCCCTAAGGTACCAAGTTCCCCGTGAGGTCTAATTCCCCGAAGGTTGGAAATCTGCGAAGCCATCAATTCCTCGAGGGATCAAAATCTCCAAAGAATGAAGAATATAGTAATGGCTTATCATCCTTAGAAGGATGTTAGTCAGTTTTGTGAGTTGCCAAAGCCATTTGAATGAGAATGAATCTGAGGAATGAAGATACCACTTCAATGTGCAATCAGAGGAAATTTGACATAAAATAAATCGATGTGATATGTAGTCTGCTACGAAGTCTAAGATGAATTTGGGATATCCAAAGTTTTAAAAGGCCCACGGTTTCCTTGTGGTAAGTCCGCGAAAACTATAAAGTGATGAGATCATGAATTCTTTGTTGCATCAGAATTTTCAATGAGGTGAAAATAATCATATTCATGGTGCTCGAAGAAGGTGTAGGTGATGTTGCTAATGATTGTGACCAATTGAAAACGTTGAATGGGAGAGTTCATTGTTTGAGCGATGTGAATTAACAGTACTAATGTAACATTTTACACATGCTATTCAATGAAATGTTGTAATGAAGACCATCTGGTTAGTATGCAACTACACAAAAAAGGTAGTGGGATCTGCAACAATAGTGAGATATCCCAAGTGGAATGTTGAACGAAATATTCAAAGATGAAGGACCCCGAGCTTTAGCATGACCAACGGAAATGTATACTCTAATGCATTTCGGGTTGAATAGGAGTTCAATATTTGCATGGCATGGAATCAGAGGAGGATCAATGACCGACAACTGTGGAGAGATGTTATTGACAGAGGAGTGCATACAGAGTAAAGTTATCTACAAGGGACTTGTTGGTATTAATATGAGGTTCCATGTTATTTTGTCAGCCATGTGAAGGATATTGACTTTAAATGGGAAGAAATAAAGAAATTATGATGAGTGATAGAGGATGGAATTGTTAGAAGTTTTCCAGTTTGCAAGTCTACTTTGCATGTTACAGATAAGATCCATGATAAGATCTAAAAGGGGTGTCTTGTCCCTTTTGTTTTCCTTTTCTAAGCAAGAGTAGTAAAATTGCATTAGTATCTTATAGGATAAAAGTATTTATTCCTAGATTTGGCTGGGTCTAATTCTATAAGTGGGTATCATTAATGACAACTATCTTATAAGTTTGTATAATAATGGCCTAGGGGTACAATTTGAAGAATGCAGAGGATGAAGCTTGGAGGAGAAAACTAAATTCCCCTGACACCTAAATAACAAAGTGTGCCAAACAAGGAGTTTTCTAATTGCCCCAAGATGCCCCTCATATGGATGCATGCCTAACAAGCTACTAGAAGGATTTTAAATTTCTACTTAAGAAATTGAATGTGCGCCTACATATGGAAATGTGCAAATGGATAAACTATTCAAATGGACCTATATTGCAATTTAATCTCAACTTGAATATTAAATAATGATGGTCACATCAGGATCTGTACCCAGTTGTGTGCCAACTGGAGATGTAACTTAAATAAGAATGATATGTGAAGTTGTTTTATCCCGCCAATCAGAATTTTCTTTAAATTCTAGCTGGCAGAATTTTTTTTCTCATTGCTCAAAGATGTAACCGGATGTACCCTATTGGTTGATGATGTATCAAAGGTGTAAAATCCTAACGTAATGGCTTGATGCTTCCAGAAATGCAATTGTAGCCATGGGATGAATTAAATCCTAGTCATTGGTTCAAAATGTAATTTCCTATAAAAGACCAGCACCTTCTCATTTGAAAAGGGGATTAGAGTAAAAGAATTAGGCTTAGAAGCAAGTATGGTAGTAAAGCAAAGAGTTAGAGCTAGGAGTTAGTCTTATTTTCGAGCAAGTGTTGTAAAACAGAATACTGGAATTGTTGTTGTTATTGGATGATTCAATACAATTGAAGACATTGTGCTTTGGTGATCTCTCTTGTGTTGATTTATCTTGCATGGTCCTTGTTATTCTATCTTTTGAAATTGCTCAAGGTTATTTGATATATATTATATTTTGAATTAGATATGATTCAATGGTGTTTATGGTTTGATGCTTGAAGTGTCTATAGTAATCCCTAGTCCATACTTTTTTGCAGCTGGCTGATTGTGAGTTGCTTTGCAAAGTTAGACTGGACTTTAATATTCATTGTGCTTAGTTCAATTGTGAAAGTTTATTCATTTCAATTGCAATAGGGTTGGTTTGAATGAATGTTCATAATCTAAAAATATTTAATGCCTTAGAATATTGCACTATTTCTGTAAGATTGCAGATTTATCTGGATCAAGCAGGAATTAGTTTCTGAGGGATTGGTCCATTTCAAGTATTTTATCATTTGCTTTATTAATCCTAGGAGTAGTTTCAATCTTAGGAATCTCTCTTAAACCCTTATCTTTTGCTATTTATTTATCATTTGGGTTAGATTTAGGATTTCAAGTATCACCATATTGCAAAATCTAATAAGCTTAAGATTCAATAATTGCTTGTATTAAGGTCCCATTGTGATTACCAGCATTTTCACATTTATCACTGAGTTGTTTATACATTGTCAAGACCTAACATTAGAGACCTTGGGGTTATCTCTTGAGGCTTGCTAATAGATATTTACCTTTCAAAAGAGATAGGATATTATATTTTGTCTAAGTTGTTGTGCATAAAACACCATCAACACTTATCTTCAAGATTTATTTGAAATCACATTGTTTTATCATATTTAAATAATTATCTTCACCCGATAATAATTTATTAATTACAATAGTTTTTACAATAAAAATAAATTTGTTTATAAATGATAACTATTTATTCTATATTCCATAGACTTAATTTATTTAATTATTATCTTAATTTTTTGAATTCATATAAGTTACCTTGTAGGCAAATTTTAATTTAATTATCTGATTAACAAAACCCTTATGTTTACCACGCAAATCAATGACACTGTAAAAAATGAAGCACAAATAAATACTTACACCAATATCCAGAAAGGCCACAATGGAGGGGCACTACATATTGTTTATTCTCTATGTATATGTAATTAGCAGTTACGCCTTACGCCCGAGTTGAATTCATGTCCATATTGCTTTGTCGATGGTTGCACAACTATAGTGTTTGTTTTCACTGACCCTTCCATGTCGTAATATTGTTGCTCTAGTCTCAAGTGGGGATATTTATTATTCTTGTGGTTTGATTGTAGTATGGCGCCCAATTCCTTATCTAAACTAGTCACCCCCTCTATCTTCCTTGGAGTGTAATTTAAAATTAAGTTTTTCCCTTTTTGTTATGCATGCTGTTGATTGCTTATGAGCACTGATCTGTAAGTTAATCTTTATCGAGATATATATATGGGTGTGTTAGGATCTATATCTATGTTGTAATTAGTAGGGATTGTTTAAAACAACAAGTTAGGTATTCTCCATTATGTTATTACAGTAGTATTTTAAATATATATATTTATATGTATGTGTACAAGATTTATATATACCATAATTTTAATTTAAAGAAGGTTTGGTATTATGCATATCTAGATATGTAGAATATGTATGGTTTTTGTTAATTTCTGTAAAATTTTAAGTTGTTGACAACTATCTATTCTATGGTAAATAGATTTAATATTGTTTTGTAATTCAGCAGAATACTTAAATTGAATATATTTATATGTATATATATATACATATGCATAGATATATGTCTGTATATATATATATATATATATATATATATATATATATATATATATATATATATGTATATGCATAGATATATATATATATATATATATATATATATATGCAATATATATATATATATATATATATGCAATATATATATATATATATATATATATATATATATATATTTTTAGTTAAAAGTAGTTTGTTGTGTTAAATGTGTGGTTAGATATTTATATAATATGTTGATATAGCTAATTATTTTAAAGATTTCAAAATAAGTGTAAAGAGAAAATGTAAATGATGATTTAAAAGTTCTTCAAGTTTATGACTTTTGTTGTGTTAGTGAAAGTAATTTCTTTGTGATAAATATTTATTGAGATGTTTATAATTATGATCATATAAATTCTTTAGTTATTTTAGATGACTTTTTAATGAGCGAATAAATAAAATAGAGTTATTATATTAAAATCATGGGAAAATTCTATTAGAAAAGAAAAGAATAAGACATGTTAATGAATACATAAATATACTCATATAACTGTTAATTAGATTGAAACCTATGATAATATATATGCGTATATATATATATATATATATATATATATATATATATATATATATTAGAGGATTATAGAGTGAGAACATTATCGAATTATAGAATTTAAAAGGGAATATTTGCATAGGAATATCGACTAAAAAGTAAATTGTTGTTAGGATTAACTTTTAAATATCGTTATTTGTGCTATATAATCCTTTAAATTGAGTAGGTGGTTAAGGAATGTGAGGATAGTGTTTCTTCCATGGTTCCTTAGTTGGATTGATTGCTGGTATGGAATAATGTATTAGAAAAATATGTTTCCATAATTTCTTTAAGTGTTTTAAATGGTTTCTCGATGAATGAAAAGATAAAATGTAATTATGAGTTAAATGTTCTTTGAAATTTTATCATTTCAATTGTTTTGGTGAAGTTAAAAGGATGATTTTAGTGGTTCCATTTTGATGTACCTTCCTCCTGTGTTCTTTCGATTTGAGGAGATTTTATACATTGAACCCATATTGGAATTTATTTGGAAAGTCGTATTGTTTTGATTTACCCTCGATTGTGAGTCCTTTGGTAGTCGGTCATTTTAGGCTTCTAGAGGTGGGGACAAATGTTGCTTTTTGACTAGTTTCCATATTGGTTCTTGTGAGCTATTGCTCTTATGCTTGATTTGGTGGATTTAGCCTTGCACTTGAAAGTGGTTTTCTTTACTATGAAGTTCTAGCATGAGATAGTGCATGCCTCACTTGGTGTAGTTATTTTGTTTGGTTTTGGTATCTTGTGCAAGTTGGCTTGCCTATTTGTGATTTTAATATTTTGTTGCTAGTAAGGGGAGTGGCTCCCAATGAGGGTATGACACCCAAAGTGGTTGGTCCAAGGTAACTCATTGAGAGTTTAATCAAGTGATAATCTAAAAATAATTAGGGGGTTGGGTAGTATCACACATTAATTCAGATAATGTAGCCTCACTCATGGCTCAAGTGCTCATTCAGGCTTGGGATGAGTGGGAAGGCCTGGAATGGAAAGATCAACTACCTTACCCTCTTCCTAGTAATCTTGGAAGGTATGTTGATCCCGTATAGTGTGTATGGGGGTCCGATGGCCAGTAGAGGTGGCCAGGGTAACCCATGATGGGGGTTCAGTAGCCTAGGAAGGTTACACGTGGGTAACCCATAGCAACCTATGTGATGAAACTCCTCTCTTTAGCAATCGTGTGTGTTTGTTGTTCTCCCCTTGTTGCTTTTGTTCCTCTAGAAGTGGATGTTGTCTTGTGTTTTTTGTTGCTCTTGTCAAGAAGTCTTGTTTGCCATTGTTCATTGTTCACCTAACTATTTTGGTTGTGGGTCTTTCTTGTCATCTCTAAGCAAGGGGGTGGGCCTTAGTGTCCACATGGTTAGGTGGAAGATGCTATGCCCCCCATTGGGTCCCCAACCGAAGATCAAATTTTTTCAGAGTTGAACTAGTTGGGGTGACTCCAGAGTTGTACCTAAGATTGGAACCAGTCTTGATGGTTCGTATTCATACATTTCATTCCATGTTATAGTATTGTTCCTGTTCATGTTGGGAAACACTTCTGTGTTAGTGTAATTATTGAACGATGTAGCTTCTTATTATAATTTTAATGAATGCAAATATTTGGTATTATCTTATTATTGTTGATGGATGCTTATCTTTTATGCAATGTATGTTGGTCCTTGTATTATTATGTGTGTATTGTTCCTTAGTATGAGATCCTTAATGGTGTTTTATCTGTGGAAATATTCATATTTAAATTCATAGATGTGATGGATGGCTTTCATTTATATTATGTTGTGGATGTACGTTCGTTGATAATTAATTTTATGTTTTGGCTAAGTGGAATACTCGTAATTGTTAATCACCATTATGTGAGTGGTGTTATGTAGAAATATTCAGAATGTAATGTAGTCATGTAACCCCAAGGGACGTAGTTATATTTTGTTTATGCATGTTTATTACTAGTGGTATTTGTAGTGTACACTTCACATTAGTTTAATTTTTTTTTAAATGTGTCATTAATGTTAGATGTTTTAGTGTCCTTATAAATAACACATCAAAATTTAATTTCTGATACACACTTAAAGGAAGTGTAATTTGGATTTCAACTTTTCAATAACTTTTTGAAGACGAAAGAAAGAAATATTATAAAAGAGTATGTTTTATACCCACCTCACTGAGAATCTCCTAAAATGCAAATTAAAAGTGAGGAGCAATATCTCCTAATGTTCCTTGCTCCTCCATTATGTGAGTCCCTGCATTACAACCTACCAGAGATATAAAAATGCATTCCCCGTCAACTATCTCTTCTGCCTGGGCTTTTAAAAAACTTGTGAAGTCAGTGTTAAATTGGTGTAGATACGTAGCTCCCACTCCCTCCTCACGGTCATTTGAAACATACACATGATTAGAACTTTTGTGTTAAACACTCTCTAGCACCTGCATCTATGGCTTATCATGAGGGTTTGAGACTATTTTTATTAAAATAAAAATTACAACCAAGATCCTAATAATGAGCACATTTAGGTTTTAACATTATGACATCTTTACCTACTACTTTCCCATCATTTTTGTTGTTTTCCCGGCTGTTATTTATTTCAGCTCCTCCAAATGCAGCTACTAGTTTCGTCTCCTTTCCTGCAAGCATTGCCATTTTCTGACATTTTTTGGTGCTTTCCTCGCTACTGCCACTATTGGTTTCAGTTCCTCCAAACTCTTCCTCACTGGTATTAACCTTTCATTTCTCCAATTTGACAAGTTGCAGCCTGATATTCACTAAAAATGAAAATGGAACAAAATGCATCTATTCACTAATAACCAGTGCCATTTATACTTTGTTGCCATGATGGATGACCATCTCATTAGTGCTATAGACATCTTTGTTGCTAGGCTTTGACCCTTTCATGATACCTCTGCCGCCATATTGTTCTTCCTATTCCTACAACCAATGAACATTAGAAACTAGGGTTTGGGAATTTTTTTGAATGAGGCGATGTGTAAGAGAGTAGGTATCGATGGTAATCTTATGTTTGTATCAATGCTTGACAATTAAACATATCTCAGTCATTCATCATTGCCATGCGCACCCAACATTAAAATGAAAATTTTGGCCAAGATTTTCCCATGCCCACGCATTAGGGTTTAGCTATTTTCCCAATTAAAAAAAATTAAAAATGGAATCCAAAACTAAATAAATTACAACACATAATCTCCTTTTTCACAATAAATTCTATTAAATATATTATAATATAATATTATTATATAATATTATATTTATATTATATTATTAATATTATATTTATATTATATTATTAATATTATAATATAAATATAATATTATATTATATTATTGTTACCTGGTTTTCACTTCCAGGTAAAATCAGGTAACTTATTGTTTATTGTTTTGTGTTTTCATTTAAACATTAAAAGATACATCATATTCTACTAAGTTCATTAATGTGCATAAAAGAGATGGTCAAAACAGATTGCATTTATTCTAGTTTTGCAATTACATACAAATAAGAGAGAGAACCAACATGTATTACAAATGTAATATTTTTTTATAATCATAAGCTTATAATGTCCCTCACAAGCCAAGGGAGTAGCTATTCTAATGCTTATAAAGAAGAGATTATACGCCTACAGATAACAAAAAAGAAATTGCATATAAAATGAAAAGGGACCCGTCATTGCCTAGTGGAATGACGAATCTCATTGGCTTGGCCTTGCATCATCTCGATCCTTCCCGTTGTTCTACTTCCATTTGACACCCTCCTCGTTGTTCCTAGGTTTCTTGCATTGGATAAAATAGTATTGTTAGAGCAATGAAAGGTCCCTAATCAAAATATATGTAAAACATCCATAAACATGTAATCTGATGTCTACAAGCATTAAAATAGTAGCATACCATAAGTTTCCATGAAAACAAGAAAGGAGTAATCAAAAAAACCTATGATATGCTTTGTTTATCTAACTGGTTTGTTCCTTATGCAGATTTAGGACAAGTCTTGTTACAGTACTGATTCAGCTAATTACAACATGTGGTTTAAAATGTGGCTCCCACGAGGGTTGAGCCCAACATGTTGTCCTTTGATGTTTTAAGAGGGATAGGAAATTTAGAAACTTGATCAAATCAATGATAAACATATTCTTGATGCATTAAATCAATATGGAATCACACCAGTTGATCAACTTTCATTATCAGATTCAAAAGATGCAACACATAATGTGAGCTGTCAGAAATTCATGCTTCATATTTTCACAATGAATTAATCAATATGCTGCCATCATGTCAAAAGGAAGGTGTTCTCTGTTGGATATGTCTTTCAATCTTCTTAAGTGGATCCAAAATCCATTTTATTAAAAGAAGTAAATGATTTTAGTGATGCATCAAGTTGAATTATAGATGCATCAAGTTCAATTATGCATCTATTAAAATAGAGAAAGAGATATCAAGTCATTCTTGAAAACATCATGAGTCATATGGGGCAGCAAGAAGGAACAAAGATAATCATGCATTGTTGCATGAGATACACTATCCAATTCATCTCACTTCAACCCAATTGGACAAGCACATATCACTTAGGATGGTGAGCTTTCAAGTCACCACCATAAGTGACATATGTCTTCCCACTATGATAAAAGCAAGAGGATATGGTGTTTGTTTGTTGCACAAGATCAAAAGAACCTATATTTTTGTCAAGACCAAGTAAAAAACCTTTAGAGGCAACAACCAATTGTTAGGGAAAACATGAAGATTGGGGCAGTCCTAAAAGGAAAATGAATGCTACCTCTCATGCTACAAGACAACAACAATGAATGTATGATATGCGGCAGCAAAGGTTCTAAGGTCAAAATGCAATACCCCTCCAATGCACCTTGTGTCAAAACAATCAATGCACAGTGCCTCGTAATGACAGGAAAGCAACAATCAAAGAAGCATATAGGACAACAAGAATCAATGAACAATGATAATCTATGTGACAAGAGCCAATGATTTAGAGTAAAGCAAAATAATAGTGGTGTTAAGGTACAAGTCTCCATGGACTCAACGAGCTATGCACTATTCACTTTGAACAAATTAATGATCATTCACTCAACAGAGGCACAAAAAATCATGCCACATATCATGATGGGATAGTATAGCCATTTGATGTTTTAGGACAACAAGGTCCAAAAGATAATGTATTTTAGAATACAATGAACAAAATGGAAGCAAATCACTTCACAATATCAATACAATATTGAGACTACAATGAACAAAGTGAAGTAGCCATATACATTGGCTACAACCATGATGATGTCAGGCACAATGAATGAAATCCATTTCAAACAACAATGTCTTCCAATGGAGCTAACAAAGTTTCAACATAATGATCAACCACTTACATTAAGTGGAGATTAAAGAAAAAGGAATCAAGCAGTGAGAAATAAGGTACTAAACATACATTTTGTTTTGTGTCTAAGATAGGCATCTTCCCGTTAATATGTTTTTTTCTTTCAAATGATCAATAGGATGTTGCCTTTCAACAATTTAATTTTTTTTTATTTAAAGACAAAACAAGCATGATTAAAAAAGAAATAGAGCAGCCTCAAGCATCATAACAGATCATACTTCTTAAGTGCTCATCATACAAATGATCATAAAGCTATCACAAAGGCAGTGTTTTCTCACAATGTTGGTTTGGGGAAACAAACATATTCAAGATTATATTGCAAGCAATTTTCGATTTGAATATTTGAACACAAAACAACAAGTGCAATTTCAAAGGCTTGTTTTAGTGTAAACTACAATGCAATTTTGTTCTCAGAAGAAGCAAATTCAAAGTAAAGGAACATGGGCAGTCATCCAATGCATATGATGACATTTTTTTTTCAGAACTATCTATGAGTTTCATCAAGCCAGAGCCAACTATGTTGCAACCATGCTATGCATATTAAATGTCAAGAAACCAAAGAGAGGGCAGTTTACTAAGTATCATATTTGCAATGATACTCTGCAATCAAGCAATGTGTGTAAGTGCCTAGGAGACATACAAGCCTTAAATAATGGTCCTAAGGCTAGATAGCAGTGGCAAAGTGCATGATGATCATTCAAGATAATGACAAGAATGCAGAATCAAAGAGCAGAGCTTTCATCATTCTAAGGAATTACAGAATGGGAAGAGATGAATTTTCAAGGAGGTATACCTATACCATGCAATGGCATTAAATCATGTAGCAAATTACTTTCTTCAAGGGTTTTTATTTAAAATACAGTGAATACCAAAGAATTTGAAGTGATATTTGTGTTTTCAATGTCGTGGCTGGAAGAAATCATTTTCTTCATGAAGTTAAGAAACCCACTTATGTTTTGTGTCAAAATTGCAAATACAGGGGTAAAAAAACTGGTTTTTATTCACATGACAAAACCCATCTGGGTTTGAGTTAAAAGTGCAATTACAGAGACATTAAAGGAGAATAATATTGAGTTTTTTTTTTTTCAGAAAAGCGCAACAAAATATTCAAAACCCAACTATCTCCTCACAGTCGTCGCCTAAAAAGGAAGATTTCTTCACAAAATCAAAGAACCCACTTGGGGTTTTATTTCAAATACAGAATACAAAAAATTGGGAAGTATTTTCCCTATAATGTGCAAAATGATATATTTTTGAGGAAGTATAAGAAACCCACTTCTAGGGTTTGTTATGAAATGCAAACTACAGAGGTAAGGAGGGGTTTTATTTAACACATGGAAAAACCCATTTGGATTTGAGCTAAAAATGCAAATGCAAAGGTATTGAATAGATTTAATGGAGAACTTTCTACAGAAAAGCATGTAAAAACCCCAATACATTCCTTCATGGTCGCGACCAACAAATCATTTTTTCTTCTCAAAGCAGGAAAAACCCATCTAGGTTTGTTTTTTAAAATTGCAAACATAGAATTCAGAAAGGAATGGCATGGATTTATTGTCTTTCAAAAGTGAATAAAGAAAATTCCATTGTCAAAAACCAGTGCATACATTCATGGATGTAGCTAAAAAATTTGGTTTTTTATTCACACATCAAAAAACCCACTTGGGGTTTGAGTTGAAAAGTGATATTACAAGAATATTGAAAAGATATCATGAAGATTTCTGAAGCAAAGCAATAGTACGAAGAAACCCTATTTCATTCTTCATGGTCACGGCCAAAAAGAGTAGGTTTCTTCACAAAACAACAAAATACACTGGGTTTTTTAAATCCAACTTCAAATACAGAGGAAAATTGACATTTTTTGATTTATTCTTCAGTATGGAGGTTCGAATTGAGCTTTGTTTGCTCAAAAATCATAAAGGAATGGTTATGGTAAAAGCTTACTTGAGTTGTTTTTCTCATTCTCTTTATTTACACAAGCTTTTGTCACATAATCAAGCTTCCATTTGAGCTTCAAAAGTCACCAATGGCGGCTAAAAGAAGAATGAATCATCATAGAAGATAAAGAAACAAAAAAACGATCAAAAAATATTACATGGTCATGGCTATTTAGTTCATAAATGGCCTTCAAAAGGATGAAAAATATAGTTTTTTATTCAAAAAATACTTTACCTGTTGTTTTCTGTAGAAACCACACGAAATATGCCAAGAAACTAGTCCAAAACACCATTTTTTGTGCACTCAAGAAACCCTCATGGTGGCAGAATGTCGACCTCCAGAAACTTTGAAGCACAAATGATGGCTTTTTTATTTTTCCCATGTCTTTTGTTTAGGGTTGGAAACCCTATGGTGGAGGCTGATGGGATTTTTTTGCCTTGTTTTTAAAAATTGCAACACATTTTAATGTGTTATGTGGTCTTTCAAGTAAGGTTTATGACTTAGGCATTTTATTCCTTCTATTTCATTTGAGAACCATATGCCTTGTTTCTAAAATATGCTAAGTCCTCCAAAGTTTGAAACATGATATGCCTTCAGAACATGCCTTCCAAGGATGTTGGAATCCTTGTATGCTCACATAGGCCGAATTATGGGCCTCTTGTTTATCTTTGAAAGGAGGGTTGTTGACTAATTCATAGTCATATCTTTTTGGCCTTGAAATGCAAAAGTGGAGGTGAGTAGAATTTCATCAAATGCCTTGGAGGGGTTTTAAATTTTGCTTGAATGCTTTTACAAGCATTTAAAATATATCTTTTGTTTTGCATCTTTATCAATGGTAAGGCATGATTTAAGTGATTTGTAAATCACTTTTATTTTATGTCATTTTTTATGCAAATATTGATGTAATCCAAAGAGGTGGTGGGGCCTCTTTTTGCATTCTATTTTGAAATGTAAAGTAATTTGTTTAAGTGATGTATTATAAATCACTTAATCAAATTATTATTGTTTTGAATGCAAATTAGAATCTTGCATTTTGCAAAGGCACTAAAGGTGTGGGTCAAATGGGTTGAATACATGTGTGAGGACCAGTGATGACTCACAGACATGAGGGATGTGTGGGAGGTTGTTTTGACTAATTTTGGAGGAAAATGGGTTGTTTGGAGGCATTTTTGTCACATTTTTGTTTGACTATTGACTTGCCTTGACTTTGATTCATGTGGAGGACAGTTTGGAGTGTTTCTAGAAGATTCTTTTTGGCCTTTTCTATTGCATCTGACCATAACCTTCTAGATGGACTGGTGTGAGAGGATTGGTTGATTTTTTGCTTAAGTAACAGCAATATTTATTATTGGAGTTCATTTTTTCTTTCTTTCTGCAGGGAATTGTAGCTTACTTTGGAACTTTTTTGAGGTAGAGGACAACATTGTGACTCAATATCATACATGTATTGCAGTATGTAACACCTTTTTATTAATGAAATTAAGTGTTTACCTTCTTTGAAGCTATTTCATTGTGTGCAGTGTGGTGATTGATGAATGATCTTGTGAGTTTGGTAACTCCTTCATGTTTGTGTCACTTTAGCACCTTTAGGTAGGATAAATATATATTGATGCAGGTTGTAAGCTGTGTGGTGGTTCAAATAGTCTTTTAGTTGTGAAATATTTACTTTTCTTTAAAAAATTTAAGAGAACCAAACCTCCTTACAAAATACTTATGCATTGATATGTTAAAATGCCTAAGTTTTGTTAAGTTAAGCTAAGATTTTGATGAGATTGTGTGTTAAAACAGCTGTAATAAGTTTGAGAAATATCATTAGGTGGATCACCATTGGGGTTTAATTTATTTTTTCATGTTTCCTTCTCCCCCTTTCCTTGACAAGAAATAGATTAGGTGACACCATCATAAGGGGATCCAACCCATAATCTGGAGGTCTACTTTCACAATAGGATACCCACAACCTTAAAGCAATCCCATGTTAGTCCAAATTTGTTGAGTTCTTTCTCAACTTGGCAGAGGGGTGCAAATTTGGGTAACTAACAGTTTGGGCATGCCCAGTGGGACTTGGAACTGATTCTCAGTCAGTCCATTATATATGTTTTGCTACTACTATTTGGTGTGTACAACAATTGATTACTGCCTTCTACCTGTAGGTTTCCAAGTTGGAAAGGGCCATCTACTCTATCCTATGAGGTTCCAACATCCGCTATACAAGAGAAGGAGGGGGCCACAAATGTGAACTTACTGCATTTAGCTATGGAGGAATACATGCGACAACAACAAAAGGTTGACTAGGAAAAGGTTTCTCAAGATGTTTCTTCCTTTGTTTTAACTAA
The DNA here is from genome assembly GCA_007258455.2 of Sequoia sempervirens. Lineage (NCBI taxonomy): Eukaryota > Viridiplantae > Streptophyta > Pinopsida > Cupressales > Cupressaceae > Sequoia > Sequoia sempervirens. The sequence continues at coordinate 314,364,294 of VDFB02047230.1, read as the reverse complement.
CGATCCTCCTACTTCTATTGGAATTGATCTAAATGTTTCAATAGTTCAGCCTGGATGGTAGGAGGAGAAAGTGAAAGTGGTTGTTGAAGAAGAGCAGTGTACAACTGGATTAGATATTTTTGAGCATGCTATGGATGAAAAGGCTAATATTGAGCTTTATGAAGAGGTGTGCACTAATATAATTGAACATTTTTGTTCAAAATTGAATGACATGGAATCAGATCTGTTAGAGGAGTTTGGTACTCATGCTGAAATTCAATAGTAGGTTCACAAGTTTGAACAAGAAACTTCTCATAAACCTAATTTGCAATGTCTTATCTAGTCAAATGAGCTTCCTTTCTACTGTATAGAAGAATTGGAAGTTGATATACCAATTGAAAGTCTATTTCAAAAGGCTACTTCTTTTTTTGAACACTTGCCTACCTTCATTGAAGAAGAAAAGCTTGTTTTGGAGTGCATCTCTTTGAGTGATAATGTGAATTTTAAGGTTAAACAAGCTAATTTTAAGAGCCTTCCAAGAGCTGACAACTTTGATAAGTTATTAGCTACCTTGGTGGAAGGTGATTGTTCATTAACCATGGAGGAAGAATCAACATGGAAAATCATAATGCAAGGTGAAGCCACAAAGCAGGACAGCCATGAAAAGCAGGAAGAAAGAGAAGAAGCCAACATGGTAGTTCAAAGTTTGTTTGTTCCAGGGGTTGTCCAATCAAATACTTAGCCAGTTCAGAGGCCACTAAAGTACCAAAGGTCATGCTTGCACCCAAGTACAAGGATACAATTGAAGAAGGAGCTAATTTTGAAGTTGCAACTAAAAGTGATCAAATTCAACTCACTTGTCCAGTCCAGGACAACAATAGGCATGATCATTTCCAAAATGCAAGTGAGTGTATTTGCATCTTTCATGAAACATTCCAACAGTCTATTGAATATATGCATATGTTTCATGTTCTTTCATCAATACATAATCATTTCATGCATCAGTTGCTAATTAAAAAAGGGTGTTATTTTGCAAAGCCTGTCAATGGTTTTGTTTGACTAGACCTTATTGTTGGTTAGAGTAGGTTAGAATAAGTTTTAGTTCAGTTCTAGTTTCATTTCCCTAAGTGCTTTTTAGCACAATTAGGTAGTTTTCATTCTGCAGTGTTGGGTTTTCAATAAGTCTCAAAGTGTCGCATGCTGGTTTAGTGAGTTACAACAACATACAATGTTGTTCATAAGTGGTGTTAGCTTTTAGATGACTCAATGCCCAATGGATAAGCTTTAGGAAACTGGTTGAGATGTTTTACAGGAAAACATAAAGCAGATGTCGCTAAAAACGTTACCTGATTTTGGATTCCAGCTAAAATCAGGTTAATTATTGCTTATTCTTTTGTGTTTTTGTTTAAACATTAAAAGATACATCATATTCTCCTAAGTTCATTAATGTCCATAAAAGAGATGGTCAAAATAGATTGCATTTATTCCAGTTTTGCAATTACATACAAATAAGAGAGAGAACCAACATGTATTGCAAATGTAATCTTTATTGATAATCATGAGCGTATAATGTCCCTCACAAGCCAAGGGACTAGCTATTCTAATGCTTATAAAGAAGATATTATGCGCCTATAGATAACAAAATTGAAATTGCATATAAAATGAAAAGGGACTCATCATTGTTGGAATATTGTGCCTCAATCTCACAGGCTGAAACCTCTAAAAGAGAAAAGTTGGTGTGACATCTTTATTGTCTGGCCAACTAATAGCTGCGGAACCTTGTTAAATGTTCAGGTCGTCGAGACCTTGTTTCTGTCTTACCGACTGGAACCTATCGCTGTGACATGTTGATAGCTATGACAATTTCTATCTCTCACCGCTCGGGGAGATCTTTGGCCAATGGTTTGGCTCCTAGTGATGGTCAAGGAGACTCATGGCGACTCGAGTCATCATAGTAACTCAAATGCTTCAGTATGAAGTCTTATCGATATGGAGAGTCTAGCCAATAGTTATACACTTGGAGTCTTCGGGATAACATGAAGGCTCGTTATGACCTCTTGGCGATAGATGGTATGTCTCACCGAATAGCTACACTCGGAGTCATCGGGATAACATGAAGGTTTCGGTTTGAAGTCTTAGCGATGGATGTTTGTCTCAGCGATGGGGTAGTCTGTTGTCGGTATGACTCCTAGCGACTGTTTGGTGCTTGGTATGACTTTAGGGCTCGGTATTACCTCTCAGTGATAGCCTAAGCCTTGCCGACAGTGTTCACATCGATATGACTTGAGGACTTCATTATGATCTCTTAGCGAATAGTGATAGTCTCACCGAAGGGAATACTAAAGTCTATGTGACTTGTGAACTTTGATATGATCTCTTGGCGAATGGTGATAGTCTCGCCAATGAGAATGTTGAGGTCGATGTGACTTGTGAACTTTAGTATGATCTCTTGGCGAATGGCGATAGTCTCGCCAATGAGAATGTTGAGGTTGATGCGACTTCTGAACTCGATATAATGTCTTGCCGATGGTCAAGACTCTTGGCGATAACTACAATTGTTCTTGTGGCTTCGGGGAGACACAGCTAGTGTCTCACTAACATGCAAATACAATTTGAACGCTTTTGACCGATTGACTATCCTACATGGTTTGTCCTCGACCAATCAGAGAAGTTGAATGGGAACCGTTGGAAGTTAGACTATTGTGGCCATTACTGAGAGGAAGATTGACAGACCATGGGCGTCATGGATATACTTAGAGGTTGAAGATTATGATCGATTCGATGAACAATTGGATTAATGGTTGGATGTATAGCTCAATGAGTGATCAGTGAATTCGATTCTGAGAGCATTGAATCTTGACTATTTTGTACAAGGTTGATCAAGGATTATGTTGTTGTAAATTGACATTAGAAAGATAAGTCCGATCTCTGTATGTAATTTCCATTACTGTAATACAAAGGGGCTTTTCTTGGTGTTGTGGGTTTTTCTCCCGTAAGGGTTTTCCCACGTAAATTTGGTGTTCATCTATGTATGATTATTTCTCTATTTTTGTTATTGCTTTCAAGTGTATCTTAATTGGACTGTAATTGAAAATTTAAAAGTATCTATGCATTCTTCCCTGAGGTTTTGATGTTAGGAGAGTTGTTTCCACACCTTAGCTTCCCTTACACATGGTATCAAAGCCTGGCTAGTTGTGTTATCCTTGTGGGTACGTTGGGTTTTTTTTTGTGTCAATTATGTTCAGTGGGAGTCTTGTAGAAGTTTGGTAATTCAAATTATAGGTTAAGATGGCAAGCACATCAGGCAAGATTGAAATTGAGAAATTCAATGGCAGCAATTTTGAGTTATGGAAACTTAAAATGGAAGATATATTGGTTGATCGTGATCTTTGGATTGTTGTGTCTGGAACGAAGCCTACAGGCATGAAGCAAGAGGATTGGGACCTTGCAGATACAAAATCAAAGGGGCTGATAAGGCTCTATTTAGCAAACTTTGTTCTTTTGAATGTTCATGAAGAAAAGACTGCATCTTCCTTGTGGAAAAGACTGGCAGCTATTTATCAGGGAAAGTCCTTAGTGAATAAATTGTTCTTTAGGAAGAATTTGTACTCTTTCAGAATGTAGGAAGTAGGGTCCATTACTAATCATTTGAATGCATTCAACATGTTGATTGCATAGTTAACATCTGTGGGTGTGAAGATTGATGAAGAAGATCGTTGTATGTTGTTATTATGTTCTTTTCCAGATTCTTGGGATCACCTAGTGATGGCTATTGGGAGTACGACATCCACTTTTAAGATGGAAGATGTTTTTGCTTCTTTTTTATCAAAAGAGATGAGAAGGAAATCTTCTGAGATGGTGAAGGAGGCTCTTGTTGTTAGAGGCAAATCAAAAGAAAAAGGAAAGAAGAAGGAAAAGAAGTCCAAATCCAAATCAGAAGGGGGATCAAAGTCTCCTGGAAAGAATTCCAAGGTGAAGTGCTAGAATTGTGGGCAACCTGGTCATGTCCAAAAGGATTGCAAAGAGGAGAAAAAGAAGAAGAAGAAGAAGAATTCTTCTGACAATGATTCTTCTCAGAGTGATGCAGATGCCTTCATTACAGCCTTGGCTACATAGGCATCAGATAATGTCTAGGTGATTGATTCTGGAGCATCTTTCCACATGACATCTCACAGAGACTAGTTCACGAAGTATGAAAAATACGATGGTGGAGAGGTGTATCTGAAAAATGATTCATCTTTGAAAATTGTTGGTCGTGGAAGAGTTAGAATTCAATTCCCTGATGAAAGAGTGAAGGGAATCAATGATGTAATGCATATACCAAGTCTGGCTCAAAATTTATTTTCGGTTAGTAAGCTAAATGATATTGGAGTGCAAGTCACGTTCTCTAGAAATGGCTGCAAGATGACTAGAGGCTCAATAGTGCTAGCAAGGGGTGCTCGTATTGGTACCTTGTATAAGCTGGATGCACATGTTATTCAATACAATACTGTCTCTGTAAAGTCACAGAAAGCTACTCATGGAGAAAAGAATGTAAAAATTCTTGATAGTGTAAACTCTATGGAAGTTAAACTTCCATCAGAAAAGACTATGCTTTGGCATCATAGGCTAGGCCACATTGGTGAGAAAGGTTTAAAAACCTTGAAGAATAAAAACCTGGTTGAGGGGCTTGAAGATTGTAACCTCAAAATCAATTTTTGTGAACATTGTATATATGGTAAACCACATCATGTTTCATTTTATTCCAGTCCTCACAAATCTTCTGGTTTGCTTGATTATATACATTCTGATGTTTTTGGTCCAGTGAATGTTCCTTCTTTTTCTAATTCAAGGTACTATGTATCGTTCATTGATGATTATTCGAGAAGAACATTTGTTTATTTTTTGAAAAGTAAATCAGAAGTGTTCAGTCGGTTTAAGGAGTTTAAGAACCTTGTAGAAAATTATACTGGAAGAAAAATAAAATGTTTAAGGACTGATAATGGTGGTGAATTTTGTTCTAATGAATTCAAGAGGTACTGTAAAGATCATGGGATTAAAAGACATAAAACTACACCTTACACTCCGCAGCAAAATGGAGTTGCAGAAAGGTTCAACAGGACAGTGATGGAAAGAGCACGGAGTATGCTGAGTAGTGCTAGCTTGGAGGAGAAGTTCTGGGCTGAGGAAGTTGCTACAACATGTTACTTGATAAACCATTCTCCTAATTCTACTCTTGTTGAGAAAACGCCTTTGGAAGTGTGGTCTGGAAAGAATCCCTCTCTGAGACACATTCATGTCTTGGCTATGAGGCATATCCACATGTTCCATATGAGAAAAGATCTAAATTGGAGAACAAGGTTGTCAAAAGTATTTTTATTGGTTATAGTGTTGGCATAAAAGGATACAAGCTTTGGAATCCTGATACGGAGAAGGTTCTATATAGCAGAAGTGTTATCTTTCGTGAGCTGAAGCCTTCTACCTTGGATCTACAGTCAGAGACAAAATCAGAAAACAAAAGGGATGTAGTTGAAATTCCTCCTACACTAGATAAAGAGGAATTAAAAATTCAAAATGTACTTGAAACTTAGGAGAGCTCAAGTAGTTCTGAGAGTTCTGAAGAAGAACAACAACCTCAGCCTCAGCAAATGAGGAGTTCAACTCGTGAAATAAAGCAACCTGATAGGTATGGGTTTTCTTTGATAGATTCTATGTGTGCCTATGCTTTAATTTCTAGCACTGATGATCCTAGGACTATGAAAGAGGCATTTAGAATGTCTGATGCAGACTCTTGGTTGGAAGCCATGAATGAAGAAATGGCATCATTAGAAAATAATGATACTTGGAGCTTGGTGCCCTTGCCTAAAGGCATAAAAGTTGTGGGCTGCAAATGGGTATTTAAAAAGAAAATAGGTCTGGATGGCAGCGTGGAAAAGTATAAGGTGAGGTTGGTTGCGAAGGGTTATTCCCAAGTAGAGGGAATTGATTATGGGGAGATTTTTTCTCCTGTAGCTAAGCTGACGTCCATTAGATTTCTTTTGTCACTTGTAGCAGTGTATGACTTAGAGGTCGAATAGATGGATGTGAAGACATCATTTCTTCATGGTGATCTTGAAGAAGAGATTTATATGTCCCAGCCTGAGAACTTTGTGGAGAAAGGTAAAGAAAGATTGGTTTGCAAGTTGAAAAAATCTCTGTATGGATTAAAGCAGTCTCCTAGAATGTGGTACCAGAAGTTTGACACTTTTGTTTTGTCATTGGGATTTGTAAGATCAAAATTTGATCATTGTGTGTATCTCAAAGCTGAAAGTGATCAAGTCCTTATTATTGCTCTCTATGTTTATGATATGTTGTTCATAGGAAATAGTAAGTTAATGATTTATGATCTTAAGTCTCAGTTGTTTGCAAAGTTCAAAATGAAAGATCTTGGTGCAGCGAGGTATATTCTGGGAATGGAAATCACCAGGGATAGGAAGAATATAAAACTTTGGCTCAGTCAGAGTAAGTATGTTAAGACTGTTCTAGAGAGATTTTGTATGAATGATTGCAAGTAGCTAGTTGTTTCAGTTTTGCAGGGAACGAAGCTATCTATTGAAGACTATCCAAAATCTCCTACTGAGATGGAGGACATGACCAGTGTACCTTATGCTAGTGTGGTTGGAAGTCTTATGTATGCAATGGTCTGTACCAGGCCAGACATTTCCCAAGCAGTGGGAGTACTTAGTCAGTTTATGGCTAATCCTGGAAGGATACATTGGGATGCTATGAAGAGAGTGTTTAGATATTTGAAGGGCACTTCAAAATATGCTTTGTGTTACCATGGCAACTTGGTTGAATTACAGAGGACTCTCAGTATTCGAGGCTATGTGGATTCTGATTGGGCAGGGGACATTGATAGCAGGAGATCCACCGGTGGATATATTTTCATGTTGAATGGTGGTGCAGTGAGTTGGATGAGTAAGCGGTAGGCTGTAGTTGCTTTGTCCACTACAGAGGCAGAATACATGGCAGCAACACATGCCTGTAAAGAAGTAATTTGGTTAAAACATTTGTGTTCTAACATTGGTTTTGATGCAGGGAAAATAACAATTTATTGTGACAGTCAGAGTGCTATTTGTTTGGAAAGGAATCCCACTTTCCATGCTAGGATGAAACATATTGATGTGCAGTATCATTTTGTATGAGATATGGTGGAGGATGGAAAGGTATTTTTAGAAAAATTTGATACTCTGGAGAATGGTGTAGATGCATTGACGAAGCCAGTCAGCATAGACAAGTTCAGGTGGTATGCCTATTCGATGGTCCTCAGTGCCCATTAATTTTAGTATTTTTGTTGTTCTCTGGAGGTGCCTATGTGATCTTCATCAAGTGGAATATTGTTGAAATATTGTGCCTCAATCTCATAGGCTGAAACCTCTGAAAGAGAAAAGTCGGTGTGACATCTTTATTGTCTGGGTGACTAACAGTTGTGGAACCTTGTGAAATGTTTAGGTCATTGAGACCTTGTTTCTGTCTTACCGACTGGAGCCTATCGTCGTGACATGTTGATCACTATGACAGTTTCTATCTCTCACCGCTTGGGGAGATCTCTGGCTGATGGTTTGGCTCCTAGTGATGGTCAGGGAGACTCATGGTGACTCGAGTCATCATAGTAACTCAAATGCTTCGGTATGAAGTCTTATCAATATGGAAAGTCTCACTGATAGTTATACTCTTGGAGTCTTCAGGATAACATGAAGGCTCGTTATGACCTCTTGGCGATAGATGGTATGTCTCACCGAATAGCTACACTCAGAGTCATCAGAATAACATGAAGGTTTCGGTATGAAGTCTTAGCAATGGATGTTTGTCTCAAAAATGGGGTAGTCTATTGTCGGTATGACTCCTGGAAATTGTTTGGTGCTCGGTATGACTTGAGGGCTCAGTATTACCTCTAAAATTAAAGCGAAAGAATAGTGGTGTTAAGGTACAACAAGTCTCCATGGACTCAACAAGCTATGCACTATTCACTTTGAAAAAATTAATGATCATTCACTCAACAGAGGCACAACAAATCATGCCACATCTCATGATGGGACAGTATAGCCATTTGATGTTTCAGGACAACAAGGTCCAAAAGACAATGTATTTTAGAATAAATTGAACAAAATGGAAGCAAATCACTTCACAATATCAATACAATATTGAGAAGACAATGACCAAAGTGAAGCAGCCATATACGTTGGATACAACCATGATGATGCTAGGTACAGTGAATGAAATGCATTTCAAACAACAATGTCTTCCAATGGAGCTAACAAAGTTTCAACAGAATGATCAACCACTTACATTCAGTGGAGATTAAAGCAAAAGGAATCAAGCAGTGAGAAATAAGGTACTGAACATACATTGTGTTTTATGTCTAAGAGAGGCATCTTCCTATTCATATGTTTATTGCTTTCAAGTGATCAATAGGTTGTTTCCTTTCAGCAAATTTAAATGGTTTTTATTTAAATAAAAAACAAGCATGATTAAAAAAGAAATAGAGCAGCCTCAAGCATCATAACAGATCATACTTCTTAAGTGCTCATCATACAAATGATCATAAAGCTATCACACAGGTAGTGTTTTCTCACAATGTTGGTTTGGGGAAGCAAACATATTCAAGATTATATTGCAAGAGATTATCTATTTGAATCTTTGAACAAAAAACAACAAGTGCAATTTCAGAGGCTTTTTTTTATTGTAAACAACAATGGAGTTTCATTCTCAGAAGAAGCAAATTCAAAGTAAAGGAACATGGGCAGTCATCCAATGCATATGATGACATTTGTTTTCAGAACTATCTATGAGTTTCATCAAGCTACAACCAACTGTGTTGCAACCATGCTATGCATATTAAATGTCAAGAAACCAAAGAGAGGGCAGTTTACTAAGTATCATATTTGCAGTGATACGCTGCAGTCAAGCAATGTGTGTAAGTTCCTAGGAGACATATGAGCCTTAAATAGCAGCCCTAAGGCTAGATAGCATTGGAAAAGTGCATGATGATCATTCAAAATATTTACAAGAATGTACAATCAGAGAGCAGAGCTTTCATCATTCTAAGGAATTACAGAATGGGAAAGAGATGAATTTTCAAAGAGGTATACATATACCATGCAATGGCATTAAATCTTGTAGCAAATTACTTTCTTCAAGGGGTTTTATTTAAAATACAGTGAATTCCAAAGAATCTGAAGTGATATATGTGTTTTGAATGTTGTGGCTGGAAGAAATCATTTTCTTCATGAAGTTAAGAAACCCACTTATGTTTTGTGTCAAAATTGCAAATACAGGGATAAAAAATCTGGTTTTTATTCACACATGAAAAAACCCATCTGGGTTTGAGTTAAAAGTGCAATTACAAAGACATTAAAGGAGAATAATATTGAGTTTCTATTTTCAGAAAAGCGCAACAAAATATTCAAAACCTAGCTATCTCCTCACAGTCGTGGCCTAAAACTGAGGATTTCTTCACAAAATCAAAGAACCCACTTGGGGTTTTATTTCAAATACAGAATACATAAAATTGGGAAGTATTTTCCCTATAATGTGCAAAATGATATTTTTTCGAGGAAATATAAGAAACCCACTTATGGGGTTTGTTATGAAATGCAAAATACAAAGGTAAGGAGGGGTTTTATTTAACACATGGAAATACCCATCTAGGTTTGAGCTAAAAATGCAAATGTAGAGGTATTGAATATATTTAATGGAGAACTTTCTACAGAAAAGCATGTAAAAACTCCAATACATTCTTTTATGGCCACGGCCAGCAAATAATTTTTTCTTCTCAAAGCAGGAAAAACCCATCTAGGTTTGTTTTTTAAAATTGCAAACACAGAATTCATAAAGGAATTGCATGGATTTATTGTCTTTCAAAAGTGAGTAAAGAAAATGCCATTGTCAAAAATCAGTGCATACATTCATGGCTGCATCCAAAAAATATGGTTTTTTATTCACATATCAAAAAACCCACTTGGGGTTTGAGTTGAAAAGTGCAATTACAAGAATATAAAAAAGATATCATGGAGCTTTCTAAAGCAAAGCAACAGTATGAAGAAACCATATTTCATTCTTCATGGCCGCAGCCAAAAAGAGTAGGTTTATTCACAAAACAATGAAATACACTGGGTTTTTTAAATCCAACTTCAAATACAGAGAAAATTTGATATTTTTTGCTTTATTCTTCAGTATGAAGGCTCGAAATGAACTTTATTTGCTGAAAAATTAGAAAGGAATGGGTTTGGTAAATGCTTACCTGAGTTGTTTTTCTCATTCTCTTTATTTACACAAGCTTTTGTCACATAATCAAGCTTCCTTTCGAGCTTCAAAAGTCACCAACGGCGGCTAAAAGAAGAATGAATTGTCACAAAAGATAAAGATTCAACAAAATTATCAAAAAATATTACATGGCCGTGGCTATTTAGTTCATAAATGAACTTCAAATGGATGAAAAATACAATATTTTATTCAAAAAATGCTTTACCTATTGTTTTATGTAGAAATCACAAGAAATATGCCAAGAAACCGGTCCAAAACACCAATTTTTGTGCACTCAAGAAACACTCATTGTGGCAGAATGTTGAGCTCCAGAATCTTTGAAGCACAAATGATGGCTTTTTTCATTTTTCCCATGTCTTTTGTTTGGGGTTGGAAACCCTGTGGTGGAGGATGATAGGATTTTTTTTCCTTGTTTTTAAAAATTGCAACACATTTTAATGTGTTATGTGGTCTTTGAAGTAAGGTTTATGACTTAGGAATTTTTTTCCTTCTATTTCATTTGAGAACCATATGCCTTGTTTCTAAAATATGCTAAGTCCTCCAAAGTTTGAAACATGATATGCCTTCAGAACATGCCTTCCAAGGATGTTGGAATCCTTTTATGCTCACATAGGCCGAATTAAAGGCCTCTTATTTATCTTTGAAAGGAGGGTTATTGACTAAGTCATAGTCATGTCTTTTTGGCCTTGAAATGCAAAAGTGGAGGTGAGTAGAATTTCATCAAATGCCTTGGAGGGGTTTCAAATTTCACTTGAATGCTTTTACAAGCATTTGAAATATATCTTTTGTTTTGCATCTTTATCAATGGTAAGGCATGATTAAGTGATTTGTAAATCACTTTTATTTTATGTCACTTTTATGCAAATATTGATGTAATCCGAAGAGGTGGTGGGGCCTCTTTTTGCATTCTATTTTGAAATGTAAAGTAATTTGTTTAAGTGATTTATTATAAATCACTTAATCATATTATTATTGTTTTGAATGTGAATTAGAGTCTTGTATTTTGCAAAGGCACTAAAGGTGTGGGTCAAATGGGTTGAATACATGTGTGAGAATCCAATGATGACTGGTAGACATGAGGGATTTTGGAGGAAAATGGGTTGTTTGGAGGCATTTTTGTCACATTTTTAGTATGACTATTGACTTGCCTTGACTTTGATTCATGTGGACAGTTTGGAGTGTTTCTAGAAGATTCTTTTTGGCCTTTTCTACTACATCCGACCAAAACATTCTAGATGGACTAGTGTGAGAGGATTGGTTGATTTTTTTGCTTAAGTAACTTCAATCTTTGTTATTGGAGTTAGTTTTTTCTTTCCTTATGCAGGACATTGTAGCTTACTTTGGAGCTTTTTTTAGGCAGAGGATAGCATTGTGACTCAATATCAGACATGTATTGCAGTATGTAACACCATTTTATTAATGAAATTTGGTGTTTACCTTCTTTGAACCTATCTCATTGTGTGCAGTGTGGTGATTGATGAATGATCTTGTGAGTTTGGTAACTCCATGTTTTTCTCACTTTACACCTTTAGGTAGGATAAATATATATTGATGCAGGTTGTAAGTTGTGTGGTGGTTCAAATAGTCTTTTAGTTGTGAAAGACTTCCTTTCCTTCAGAAATGTTAAGAGAACCAAACCTCCTTACAAAATACTCATGCATTGATATGTTAAAATGTCTAAGTTGTGTTAAGTTAAGCTGAGCTTTGATGAGATTGTGTGTTAAAACAACTATAATAAGTCTAAGAAATATCATTAGGTGCATCACCATAGGGGTTTAGTTTTCTTTTCATGTTTCTTTCTCCCCCTTTCCCTGACAAGAAATAGATTAGGTGACACCATCATAAGGGGAGCCAACCTACAATCTAGAGGTTTGCTTTCACAATAGGATACCCACAACCTGAAAGCAATCCCATGTTAGTCCAAATTTTTTGAGTTCTTTCACAACTTGACAGAGGGGTGCAAATTTGGGTAACTAACAATTATAATATGATATAATATAAATATTATATTATATTATAATATTATATTTATATTATCTAATAATATAATATATTGTAATAATAATATAATATTATATAATATTATATTATTATATAATATTAAATACATTATAATATAAATATAATATTATATATATTTTTTTAAAGAAAGGGGTAAAAAATTTATTCAATCAAATCCAAAGTACAGAGCAAAGGCCAAAGGCCTACCAAACCAAGACCACCACCAGAACAACCAACAACACTACATATTCATGTCATCCACTAATAACCTTTCCAGGGTCCCAAGATAATTAGAAGGTAACTCATCCCTTCCACTAATATCCCATCCATCCACATTCTTAGAGGCCCACTTCGCTAGACAATCAACCACTTTGTTCCATTCTCTAGGGATATGATAGAAGGAGATAGAATCCAAGGAACTGCATAGACTCATAATCTACCTGACCACAGAGGCTAATTGCCAACTAGCATCATCCAGACACTGGTTGTTCAGCATATCCACAACAATCTGAGAATCTAACTCACAGATGATCCTCCACCAACCTAAAGAGAATCCACGCTCAACTACAATCTTAATAGCAAGGGCCTCCATTAGATTATTAGAGTGATGACCTTTGTAAATAGAAAAGAAAAAAATTGCACCACCATCATTGCCTCTACCTATACCCCCAACACCAGCATGACTAGGGTTCCCATGAGAAGAACCATCAGTATTAATCTTTAGGAACCCAACTGGGGGAGGCGTCCACCTCCCGTCTCGATAGACCCATTGCCTGACATGACGGGGTCTTTTTCCAGCAATGCATCCCCTTCTACTATCCCCCAAGTTCAAATTCCACAAAATAGAAAGATCACTAGGGCCAGTATTTTTAGACATATCACACTTAGCAGAAATAGTCTCCTGAAGCCTACTAATTATCTTCTTCCACAATTGAAAACTTCCCAATTTGGAGCCACAAAAAACTCCACAGTTCATCTCCAGCCAAAGGTTCCAGAGAATGAAAATAGGCCCAACAGACCAAGCCACCTACAAGAAAGAAGTCTTCATTGGAGGCCTTCCCAAACTCTCCTAGAATTCAATTAGGGAGGTAACTTGAATACAACCATGATGCCAAGCCTCCCACCATCCGTTCCATATCTCTCTAGAAAAAGGGAAAAGAAAGAACAAGTGGAAGGTACATTCCTCACTGTGCGAACAAAGGAAGAACATAGAAGGTCCCTAAAAACCTTGCTTGCGAAGATTCTCCCAAGTGAGGCACTTCTTCTGAGCAACAAACCATAAGGAAAAATTGCATTTGGGCCAAGAAAAGTTGTCCCAGATCTTTTTCCACCAGTGCACTTCAGCTGGACCATGTAAGTTCCTGTCAAGCATAGCATAGCCTTGAGCAATAGTAAATTTACCTTTTGGACTAGGACTCCACACCAAAACGTCCCTCTCATTAAGGGAGCTACAGAGCCTGCCCTCCAAAACTCTAGTAAGAACAGCACGATCCTCATTAGAACCACCCACAAGCCACTCCTCCGGGTCCTTCCAGCAAGCCACCATCACCTGACCTATTTGCTTGACAATTTTAAAATGCTCCACCTTAATCCATCCAACATCAGAAAAAATATGGCAAAGAGGTTGAAGTTGAGGGAAGTTAGAAAGAATGGGAGGGTGGCCATCCCAAGAGTCCTACCAAAACAGAGCATCAGAGCCTCTATTACAGATCCAGAAGAGACTCTCCTTAATCAGCTGAGTTCCCTTCTTAAAGGTATCCCAAATACAAGAACCTTTACCCATCAAAGCAAGTCATGGCACATCAAGGAAATTAGCACCAGGAAGATACTTGTGGGCAAGAATATTGGCCCAATCCTGATCTTGATTGTTGCACCACCTCCAGTACAGCTTGGCAGCCAAGGCCATGACAGCAAGAGCCATAGACCTAAGACCAAGGCCCCCAACATGCTTAGGCCTGCAGACAGACTCCCACTTGACTAAACTCCACTTCAAGGAAAGAAGGTTGTCTGACCAAAGAAATTGCTAAGATAGAGCATCAAATTCCCTCACAGAGGTGGAAGGGGGAACTTGCACACAACACCTATAAATGGGGAGAGACTGCACCACAGTCTTTAGGAGAACCACTCTCCTAGCAGAAGATAACCATCTGTAATTCCAATGACTAACCTTACTTCAAAATTTATCCAAAATCCCCTACCAGTAATCTCTACACTAAGATCCCAAAGCCAAAGGGATCCCAAGGTACATCAAGGGAAGGGAATCGATCCGAAATCTAAGGATCCTAGCAATCCTTCTCTGAATAAGCCGAGGGGTATTAAATAAATAAATGGAGAATTTATCATCATTAATACACTGACCTGAAGCCTTCAAATAGATGTCTAAAGCTCTCTTGAAGTTCACTGCCTCACTAATTCTAGCCATGCCCATCAACCCAATATCATCCACAAACTGAAGATGAGAGTAGGAAGGAAGACTATTGTTCCAACTCCAACCTTGGATAATACCCTACTCACCTGAGATTTAATAAATCTTCCAAGACCCTCCACCATGATAATGAATAAATAAGGAGATAAAGGGTCCCCTTTCCAGAGTCCCCGAGAAGCACTAAACAAATCTGAAGGTTCCCCATTAATGGGAACTGAGAAGGAGGACGAGGTCACACAACTAAGAACCCAATTCACCCACTCCTCATTGAAGCCAAAAGCCAAGAGAATTTTCTGTAAGAACTCCCAACTCACCCAATCATAAGCTTTAGCCATGTCAAGTTTAATAAACATATCCTTAGAGTTAGCCATAAAGTGAATAGCTTCCATTGCTATCACAACACCATCCAAAATTTGTCTTAAAAAAAAAAACCCTACTTAGCCAAGATTAGAGTATCGAGGAGTGGTTTGAGTCTCTCAGCAATCAATTTGGTGATGATCTTGTAAACAACATTACATAACATAGTAGGCCTGAATTGAACCAGCCGATTAGCCCCCTCCTTCTTAGGTATGAGAGCCAAGAAAGTAGAATTCATGGACTTAAGCATCTGTTTGTTCCTATGTGATTCCTGAACCACCTCGAGGAGTTCAAACTTTATTATTTCCTAGAATTCCTGAAAGAACTCAATCGGGAACCCATCCGGGCTAGGAACCTTACCTTTTTTCATATTAAACACCACTTTCTCCAATTTAGGTAACAAGATAGGACATAAGAGAGCCCCATTCATCTCAGCAGAGACCAGGTGGGGAATAAAATCCAAGATGGCCCTCTCTTCAGCCCTAGCTGCAAGATCCTCCCTAGAAAATAGATTTTAAAAATAATTGACCGCTTCCCTGGAAATATCAGCACAGGAAGAGAGTTGAACCCCTTCATGAAAAACAAGAGAGGAGATAGAATTCCCTTGCCTCTAAGCCTTAACCGAATTATGAAAGAATGCAGTGTTCCTATCCCCCTCCTGAATCCAATCAACACTATATTTCTGCTTCCAGAATATCTCCTCCCGAAGCTCCCACTCTTCTAATCCCTTAAGAGCCAAGGACTCAGCTTTCCTTAGATTAGAGGTCAACCCTTGGTCCCAAATATGATGAGTGATGTTATCCAACTTGGCCTGAGCAGCCAACTTTTGAGCATGCAAGTTCCCAAAACATAGTTTATTCCATCTATTAAGCCTGTACTTCACATGTTGAAGCCTCTTACCAAAAGTAAACATGGCTATCCCATGGGTAGGCATCCCCTCATACCACCAATCCAACATATGATCATGAAGAGACTGATCTCTAAACCACATCAACTGAAATTTGAAAGAAGGATTTTTGGTGACTCCATAAGTGGTGACAGAGAGCTTGATAGGCTAGTGATCAGAGCCCCTCCAATCAAGAATTTTTGAACCGGTGGTCCACCTACTGTTCATCGAATAGCAGGAAACCAGAAATCTATCAAGCCTTTCTGAGATAGCCTCAACACCACATCTCCTATTATTCCATGGAAAGACACCATTGGTTGGCTTCACATCAATGAGATTCAAGGAGCTAATCATATCCCTGAGCAAATTTGCGGAATGTTCCAGCCTGGCTAACCCACCTCATTTTTCATCCAAGCAAGTAATAGCATTAAAGTCACCAACCATAATCCATGGGAGAAACGGGTCAAAGGCCCGAATGAATCTGATGTGAGCCCAAAGATGTGACTTACCTGAAAGATCAGTAGGAGCATAAATATTGGATAAAAGACACCTTTCTCCAGTCTCAAAACTAGAGGCAACCAAAGAAATGGAAGACCGACTAGAAATCCACCATAAGGGGGAAACTTTCCTTGGGTTCCAGAAGCAAGCCACCCTCCCTGAATTATTCAAAGCAACCACCCCCTGCCAATAGCCTTGGGGCCAGATACGTGAAGCACAATTATCCAAACCATCCACTGAAAGCTTAGTTTCCTAAATAAAGACCACATCAAGAGACTGAGATTCAATTAATCTGTGAACAACCTTTTGTAAAGGGATGTTGTTCAACCCCCTTACATTCCATGATAAAACAATCATTTATGGGGATGGGAGAAGTGGGAATCAATGGGTTTCACAGACCTAGACTCAACCAAAGTATCACCCATAATCTTGACCTTCTCTTGATCAGTCTTCCTTCCACTCCTTGATGGTTTATCTAGAGGCCCCTTTTTAAAGGATTTCTATTGTAAACCTAAAACATGAGGAGCTTTGTTACCCTTCACAGAATCTAAGGTCCCCTTAGGAGCAGGGGGATCAAGAGCCACCACAACTGAGCCCTTCGGAGCCTATGACCCCTAGAGATCCCTGATATCCTGAACCTGAGAAGGAAAATCCATAGCCATCTGTTCAACCTAATGGTCCCCTGGAGATAAAATCTGATCCTCTTTCTTTGCATCCTCATCCAGAACCTCATGCAGACCCTTAGCCCTAGAAGAGAGCTCAACTGGAATATCTTCCTCTTGGACCAAGTCATCAAGAACATCAAACCTGTTAAAAGTGTCATCATTTTGTCTATCCATCCAAGTTCTCTTCTTGCCCTTACCTTTGTTACAGGACTTAACCAAAATAAAACCCTCGTTATCTACAGGTTCACTAGACAAAGGATCCTTCCCCTTGTCCCCCCTAGGAGGTCCAAAGGTAGCCAAGGGGGAAGATTTGTTTATGGGACATTTGTGATGTAAATGACCATATTCATGACAAATTATGCATCTAAAAGGTAGGGTCTCATAATCCAGCTGTTGGATCCAAGAAGATGATCCCATGCAAATTTCCATAGAATCTGGTAATGAATTATTTAAATCAACTTCTACACAAATACGAGCAAAATAAATTACCTTACGATCTTGAGTTTGTGTAGCCGATCCCACATGTTTTCCAAGAAGCAATGAGATTGAGTGAAGAATATCTTCCCTCCAGAATTCCAAAGGAAGCCTCAGCAAACGAACCCACACAGGTACCCGCGAGGGGATCTCTTCAGCAGAGTTGAAGCCCATGTGCTAAGGCTTGATGAAGAGCCCCACCTAGTTAAAGAAATAAGGGCCTCCTTCAAAAGCCCTATTCCTATCCAACATGCTTGAAAAGATAACCAGAAAATAGTTATTAGCTACCAAAATAATCTCCATATCACCTTATGGGTTCCAAACCTGACGTGCCCAAGAATCCAACACAGGTAAAGAAAGATGAAGGCCCAAAAATTTGCAAATAAGGGCATGATTGCACCAATATTCAACATCCTCTGAAACTTTCTCAGGTTGAATAACCAAAACTAGTCGATCCTTAGATCTCTCCAAACATTCATTTACTTTTTTAATTCAAAACATCCCTTTTGAAGAGGAGACCCCATCCCCAGATTGGGGTTTACCCATCTAATCCTTAACACTGGCATGCAACGAAGAAGATGGCTCTACCATCTCCAAATCCCCAGAGGAAACCTGAGACAAAACAAGACCCCGATTCTCCATGGACCGAATAGCACAAACTCTAACAAAAGAGAGATAGATGGAGCAAAAGACCCACAGTCTCAGACCCCCCATGCACCACCCGCCACAGCCAACCCATCATAGAAGAAAACATAGAAAAAACCCTAAAAACCGTCCTCCCACAGTCCAACCAAGGCTGAAGCCCCCACTCTGACCCTCACACCCCAGGAAACTAGCAAACACCCCCCCACAAGCAGCAAAACTAGCTCAGACACCGAGCAATGGCAGAGGAAAGGAAGTGCTAGGGCACGCAAGCCCTAGCGCGCGACCAGTCACCGCACAAAGCCATCGCCATCTAGTGCTTCCACTTGGTTCTTTCTCTAAATATAATATTATATTATTATCTATCAAAAAAATATATAATATTATACATTATAATATAAATATAATATTCAAAGTAAAATGTAACTCTGTGTTAAATTGTATCAAAGTCATTATAGGTGAAGATGTATTGCATACAGAATTGCAAAGGATCATTTTTCCAGCTAATTTACTATCCATTTTCTTATCAAACATTCTAGATCTGGTTCAAAATTTCAATGTTTTAAAGAATATAGCTAATAAGTTTGTTATTATTCTATATTTGGAAAATGAAGCTTTACTCCACAATGTTCAGCAATATGTTTTCACCAAGGGTGACGGCAGCTTGGTGGGAGGTCTATTCCCAAGGCATCTTATCCATTACAAAAAGAGGTATGCAGAGATTTTTCAAGGCATGTTGTTATCAACAATGCATGATACTTCTGCTCATTTGTATCAAGCTCTTAATAAGTACAGATTTGCAATCTCCATGGAAGAGATAGATAACTTTAAGAGAAAGTATCATGTAATATCCTTCTTGAGGAACCACACTTGTATTCATGATATGCAATTATCAGCTTTTCCACAAGTTGCGAAAGGAAAATTTTGCTATCATTATGTCCCTGATATAAACAAAATAGTTCCATCATATGATTATGATATTAAACAAAAGCAAGTGGTGGATGAAGAAAGTTTGGTAAATGGCCCTCGAAGAGTAGGAAACAAGTTTGCTTCATTTTAATCATGTCTTCATTCCTCTGGTTGTTTAGTAGTTATAATTTTGTAATGCTTTGTAATGGTTTGAAATCGTCAAGCTTGTAGATGGGTCATTTTTGCCAAAATTGTAAAGGGTTTTTTCCATGTAATGGGGGTCGTAATGTAAAGGATTTTAAAGGGTTTTGATAGTCAAAGGGTGCTGCTTCAGTATTTTGGCCTCCTTTGAGTGAAAGTTTTAGCAATGTAATAGCCATATTTTGGTTGTCATGGTAAAATAGTTGAATTGTAAAATGTCAGTCAATGGTCTTACTCGAGCTATAGCTGGGGGTTTTCTTCCTGGTTCTTTCCCGCCAGTATGCTCACCTGAACCAGGGATTTTGTATAACTTATATTTTAATATTAATACATTTATAGTGGCTTGCCACTTTTGTTAAAAAAATAAATATAAATATAATATTATAATATTAATAATATAATATTATATAATAATATTGTATAATATAAATATTATATTATATTATTATATACTATATAATAATAATATAATATTATATAATATATATATATTATAATATATATTATATCTATTATATTATATAATATCATATTATGTTATATTGTATTATAATATAATATATTATTAATATATTATATTATAATACCACCCACTCCGTCAATTCGAAATATTTTTTTAATTATCCACTTTAATATATTTAATATTATATAATAATATAATATTATAATATATTTAATAATGTTTATTGTGCAAAAGTGGGTGGGTTATGTATTGTAATTATGATCAAATTCGAAAGAAAAAAGAATAGAGGAGTAATAGTCATTTATTTAGTCATTTATACTTGTGAATTACAAAAAATTAGTAGAATTTAGTCATTTTTAGTCACATGATTAAAAGTTTTAGTCACATGACTACAAGTTTTAGTCCCGTGACTACAAGTTTTAGTCACGTAGTCAATTATTTGCCAAATTATACTAGTGAAAGGGAACCCCTATCTACTTCTAAGGAAATAGGACATTTTGATGTAGAAACAACAAATGGTGGCTCTACTTAGAAATAATTTTGGATTATTTTAGAATAAAGAACAATTTCACAAGCTTATAGTTTATAATCAAAACAACACATACAAAATAATGATTCAATGTAATCATAGTCCAAAGACTTGTGTCAAAAAATCCATTTAGTTTAAATCAATTTTGTGGTCATGAATTTCCCCATTCTAAAATTCACCAAAAACCAATTAGAAAATTTCTGGTAACAAGAAATCATTTAAATTTATTTTCCAATGAACAATGATCTATTGGAATATAGATATATTTAAGTAGATATGCAAAAAAAAATTATCTAAATATTTTTCTTTTGCTATCCATATATTTATAACCTTGATGGAGATATCACTATTCACACTCTAGGCATAGCTATAATGCCAACAAGATGATTATAGCTCCAATAGAGATTACTTGAATCACCTAGACATTGAGTTTCATTAATTCCTTTTTTTTTTCTTTTCATACTCTCTCTCTAAATTAATATTAGGTAATCAAGTCCACTTATTTTTTGGGGACCATGGTGGTAGTAATTTTTTTTTCATATCATCTTTTATTATACTAATTATTATAAACAACCCAACCATCATTATCATGTAATTACATGTAAAATCCTATAAAATATTATCATATGTCAAAAACATCATCAAATACAGTCAATTTGTGAATAAATTTAAAATATATTTATTATCCATCATAAAATCTAAACTTAAAGCTTGATTTTATCATGAAAACTTGAAAATATTTATCAAAAAAGTAGTATTAGACTTAGTTACAAACAACTTGCTTCTTTCAAGAAACAAACAAGAGCTCCTAGGCACTAAAGTAAAACCTAGAAACACAATTAAATTAGGAAAATAAGACTAAATATCAGACTAAACCAATCCAATAATAAATTTTATAGTAAATCAACAATAAAGATAAATTGAAATCACAATAAATAGTGAAAAAATGTTATATACAGGAAGGTTTTATGAAAACACTTACATTAAAATCTCTCTATGATCAGAAAAAAAGAAGCAAGAACACACTTTAATTGACATCAAATCCTCTCATCTCCAAAACAATCTCAATTTTCACACCTTCTATGCATCCACTTTTCTATCCAAAGCTTCTTTTCATATTGCCACAAAAAAACCCATGACAATTTTCCTATCACTACTATTCCATTACCATGAATTTTCTCGAATGGTTTCTGGGTTTTGTGCTCCTTCTCACCTTTCTGGAACATTTTTAATTTTTCAATTTCGTTTATGTATGAGAAAGTTATGTATGTTTTTGTAACACTAGTTCTCATAGTCACAACTTCTAACAATCTCTGTCTCGCCCAATGCAAGTCAAACTTCTAGAATGCTCATTACTCCTTCTTGGGCATGGGTTTCCTCTTCTTGGAATGTGCATTCAATGTGCAATTCAAAATTTCCTTCCTGCTTTCCAACCCACTCTCTCCACTCTTCTCCAATACCCTATATTCCAATCTTGCAACAAAATGAAAATTCCAATTTTCAAATTGGTGTTACAGAGCATATTAAATGCCCACTCCAATCTTGGGTGTGTGATTTTCCTTTTTGGAAAATTAATATCTTTCAACAATTTAAAAAGTAATCAATTAATCAATTTTATTTTTTTCCCACAACCCATCACCAAATTCTACTATGCTAGAGGAGTTGAGGATTTCAATAATTTGTGCATACAACAAAAAAATCAAAACAAAACATGAGCATTAAAATTTAAAATATTTTTGGTTGTGTAGGATTTCCCATGCACCTGAATGCTCCTGCATCAAACAACCTGAGTATTATAAATGTTTCATGAATGAAGTTCATGAATGTTTGAAAACCATGTGTTTATTTTGGATCCACCATTCTTCTTTATTTTTGTAAAAAAAATTCTTCCTCTTCTTCCAACATCTCTGGTCACCATTCTTCTTTTATCCCATGGATTTGTATCCACCACAAACCACCCTCCTCTTCCAATGTTTCTCTTCTTTTCTAACCTCCTTTGTGGGATCCAATCCACCAAAATCTGACCACCTCCACCAAATTCCTTCATCACACATATCCACCTACGTCTTACACATACAAATCTTCCCCTACAGCTTCATGGAAATCACAAAATGTAAAAAATTTACCTCCTCTTTCTTTGTTGCATTTTTTCCTGTGTTATCTTTAGTTGCAACCTTTATCACATCCTTCACTATGTGGTTTTCATCTACCCCATCTACTCCCACCATCATCTTAATGTATTCAACCACTGTAACATATTCAACAACTTCTTCACACAAACATGCTACATATAAATCTACATCCTCATTTATTTTCTTCTCGTCTATTTGCAACTCCATATCCATCTCAGCAACAAACAAATCCCCATCAATTTCCTCTTCATACAATTCTAAAAAAATAGAAGTTACTTCTCCATTTAATAATATTTTTATTCCTCTTATCTCCTCTCTCAATAGGAGATATTCTTCACCAATTTCCTCATCAAATATGAGACCATTAGAGAGCCCCAATTTCACACCTCCATCTATATCACTTTCTTTACTCACAAACAAATCAAAATCAGAATTATCAAATTGTACCTCATTTCTTTTTGTTGTTCCAGTTTCTTCTCTTTTACCTTCTGTTACACCTTTCAACTCTTCAAGATTCTTAAATATCTCTCCTTGCTATAGTAACTCCAATCTATCCAACCTTGCATTTATATCCATGATCATCCAAATGATTCTCCTCTTTTGATACTTGCTCCATCCTTCCCGTATCAAAGGCTTCTTCCTCATGCGTATACCCATCTCTCTCGCTGCTACAATACATCACACACTACAAAAATAATTTCTCACAACAAACTACCCTCTACCAAACAAATACTTTGGAAGATGCTTCCTCTACCCACTCTCTCTTAGTGGAGGAACTGTACACCTTCTACCCATCTTTATCTTTGTTGGAGGATAGTAGTCACAGACCCTCTTTCATGCCTACAACAAACAAATTTTTTACAACTCTTTCTCTTGTAGCTTCACTGCTTCACTTTTCACCAAAAAAAATCTCCTGTAACAAACTCATACTCAACACATCTCACACCCCAAAAAGATCAACCTGCTTTGATACCATTTGATACAGTCAAAAATTGAGAATCCATAGGATTGTCAATTGTTGCAACAAAAATCAACTTTATATTTTTGAAAACCATTAAATGGAGAACACAAGATAAAAATATGAAATTTTATTCATTTATAGAATACTTGTAACCATAATGTATTACAAATCTTCCACATTCTCCAAACTAGGTCAATCTAACAATACCAACCTATAGGAAAATAAAAATAAACTTCTTATTCTCTGGAAAACACCTACAGACAAAAAAAAATAGATAATTTATCTCTATAATAAGCAAAAAGAAGCAACAACACACTTTAATTGAAATCAAATCCTCTCATCTCCAAAACAATCTCTATTTTCACACCTTCTATGCATCCATTTTTCTATCCGAAGCTTCTTTTCATATTGCCACAAAAAACCCGTCACATTTTTCCTAGATCACTAATGTTTCATTACCATGAATTTTCTCGAACGGTTTCTAGGTTTCATGCTCCTTCCTAGCTTTCTAGAACATTTTTAATTTTTCAATTTCATTTCCTTATGAGAAAGTTATGCATGTTTTTGTGAGACTGGAGTTCACAATCATGATTTCTGACAATCTCTCTCTCCTCCAATGCCAGTAAAAATTCCAAAACGCTCATTACTCCTTCTTAGGCATGGGTTTCCTCTTCTTGGAATGTGCATTCGATGTGCAATTCAAAATTTCCTTCCCGCTTTCCAACCCACTCTCTCCACTCTTCTCCAATGCCATGTATTCCAATCTTGCAACAAAATGCAAATTCCAATTTTCAAATTGGTGTTATAGAGCATATTAAATGTGCACTCCAAGCTTGGGTGTGGGATTTTCCTTTTTGGAAAATTAATATCTTTCAACAATTTAAAAAGTAATCAATTTATCAATTTTTTTTTTTTCCACAATCCGTCACCAAATTCTACTAATGCTTCTCACAGATGTAGCAACCATATGAACAACCTCTTATGTTGTATCAAATGTTACAAGCCATCAATTTTGCTTGGACTTAAAAGGCCTCTAATTTCTATAGCATAATAACCTCAAGGATGTTTGCTAACACCTCTTCATTTCATTGGCTCTATATAATATTCAAACATAGGTGTTGACTACTTTGATTCTTTTCAACAAAGTCTTAAGAGTTTAATTGCTTTAGCAATTTCTCCCTTTTTCCTTTGGCTTCTCCAATGCAATATTAAATTTTCATGACAATATATCTTTGCTAACATTAATATACTTTTAATTTCCTATACTTTTGGTTAGAAGTTGCTTATTCATATATTTGGAAAATAAATTGGGCTTAAATATGACTTTTGCAAGATAGTATAATAAATTATGATATTAATGACAAACTAAGATTTACTATAATGAAAGATCAAATGATTTGAAACTATTAGTATACTATTAGAAAAATTAAATCATTAACAAAAGAATTCATTTTCAATCTCTACAAGTTTAGACATGAAAACATAAATTAGCTTTGGAATTCTTACTAGCAATTATATTAGATTGCCTACAATGGCAACAACTATTTTCCTAACAATTTAAACCTGATTATTGTACAAATTATCTTGGACTCCAATTTATGCTTGGGAGATGAATTCATGGGTTCTAGAAACCTTTAAGAACCCAAGCATCACAAAATCCATTTCCAACTTAATGAATTTAATGAATTATGATTTTATTTTCTTGAGATTACTAAAGTTTAAAAATAACCATATTTATTATCCATTTTTATGTTTTGGTCACCCAAGAGTATCAACAAACATCTGACAGACTATATGCTTCACTTTGGTTAGATAGTTTTGAAGCATGCACTTTGCACTTGGATTATTGAGTATTTCACTTTGAAACATAAACAACACCCAAACTACCTTTGAATGATGAACATTGATTTCATATGTATACTTGGTCTCATATTGACAGGTTCATACTAGTCAGGGATTCTTTTAGTGGTGAATCTTCACCAATTAGTGAATAGTACATATCATTCAAGTCAAAATTGGTGAATAAATTGCAACCAACGAGGTGACCAAATCTCTCAGATGTTACGAATTATTGGTCCAATGCATTTCCATTCACCATTGATTTATTTTATGAGGCATATGTAATTAATATTTTTTCCATAACAAACTATGTGTTTCAAACAGAAAGATTAATATTTTCTCCTGGAATCTCAAAAGCATGTATTAAATCACCTACATATTCACCAATACTATTAAAACAACATTGTGCATCAGGACACATTTTTCCAACATCATTAAATGTTCACTACACGTGAGGACCCATTTCGCCAATTAAAATTTACAAATAATTACTTATGAGGACCCATTTTGCCAATAACATTAAAAAATAATTATGTTTGAGGACACATTTTTCCAATTACTATGACACCGCCATGCTAATCATAGGGCCACAATCTCCTTGAAAATTGCAACGTATGTGTTCTCTTGAGGTTTGATTTTCCCAACATTTAAATGTATCGTTGTATAATCACGAAGGATTCACCAAATTTTTACTATAGCATTTTAAAATTTCACAAAATCACCAAATATGGATTGATATAAATGCAATCAAAACTTTGATTTATTCTTACACATTTGTTCAATTTTGAACTTGTTACTCTTGATTCGGAAGTTGGACTTGGAACCTTGATCATAGGCAAGTTCCAAACTTACAACTAGAGGAATTCTTGCATTAATGAATAGAAATTCAATGAGAACCTAAAGGTAAGTGATCATTTCTTCATAGTGTTATAATATTTTTTTATCTCTTTTCCATTCTTGCTTCAATCTTAAAGATGATATTGAGTAGGGAATGGGATCTATACTCTATGTCTTTAAACAAGAAGACATTTTTTTCAGCTTTTATTCAAAGTGAGAGATCAAGATGTCGAGCAACAAGTGCAACAAGGGTAAACTCCTCAGGGTGGTGAAGGGGTTGGGAGCCATCAAAATTCCCAAAATGTAGAGTTACCATAAAGTCTTACTTTGGAATTGGCAATGTTTTTGATCTATCAAATCAAGATGGAGATACATTATCAACTCTTGCACCAATTATTAATGAAGAAGGAATTCACAATACCTCATTGGAAGGTGGGATCGAGTTAATTAAGTTAGATGAGGATGGAAATGTCATAGAAGATGTTCCAAGGGATACCCTAGTTATCCAGAATGAGATAATTGACTTGGATGAAAATGATGGTGTCGTAGATCATGATGTTGTTAGCAAGAAAAGAAAAGAAAAATAAAAAATAGGGCACAAGTGACAAAGAATTTTCAGATTGATTGGGTGTCAAAGTACCCATTCATTGATCCAATGAAGAATGCAAATAAATATGAACCTCCAATAGAATGAAAGTGTAATATTTGTAGTTGTAAATGCAAAAGAGACAAGAAGTTGCAGCTAAAGATTGACACAATAGAACAACATATCGGTAAAGTTTATGAAAAGTAAATCATAGACAGAAAGGAAAAATTAGCAGTAAGATGGAAATTGAAGGAATAATGTCTTCATGTTAAGTATGCCCTAGAATATGATGATCATATATAAAGAATTGAAAAGCTTTCTACATGTGGAGGTACAATTGAAGCTCAATTTAGAAAGGTAATGGCAGGAGTACAACTAGCAAAAACTTTTTAGATGAGTGTTGTTTTTCATATTTTGTCCAAAGGGCATCCTATGATAGACAACCCCAAATATTTTAATTTATTATCTTTTTTGGGTATTCCTACCTTTCCTAATGCACATTGGTCAATAAATGTTGGATGGGAATGGAAAAGTTGTCTTGCTATGATGGAAAAGAAAGATTTACAGGAGAAAATAAAAGAGTCAAACTTCATTATATTATCTTTCGATGAAGTTACTATTGTAGATAATACTTCTTGGGTATGTATGCATGTGTATACTATACACCAACATGTCTGCCAACCTCATCTTATTTGTGTTCATAAAATGAAGGACAATTCGACATCACAAAATATATTTGAACTAGTTATGAAATATTTGAATGAAATTGGAGGTATGGATGACTTGAAAATTACCAAAAAGTTGGTGTGTGTGGGAGTTGATGGATCTGCAGTAATGCCAGATCACAAGAGCAGTCTTTGTGTAAAGTTTCAAACTACTTTTTCACCATACATGATTGGAATTCATTTCATGCCCCATAGAATCAATTCAGCATTTAGAATTGTAAGAAAGTTTCCTACAATATCAAAAGTTGAAAATCTAGTCTACGAGCTCTACGCATACTTCTGTCGAAGTCCCAAACATTTTGTGAAATTTCAAAATTTTGTTTAGGGAATAATAGGAGGAAACAAGATTCATAAGGATGTTAATACCAGATGGATCTCCTTGCATGGACCAACGCAACAAGTTTTTTTAGAATATCGTTCCTTGATTGGAGTAATGTACAAACATCCCAACACAGTAGTCAAAACTCCTGACCTATTATATAGGTTAAGTGATATAGAGACACTCTTAACTTTAGCTAGTATTTTCCCCTTGTTGGATGAAATGAATAATCTTTTGAAGAAATCCCAAGATAGAACTATGTATATCTCTAAATATACTAGAATACATAGAATGACATGCATGACCCTCGATAATCTATATCTAGATCTACCAGATTATCCATTTCAAAGTCAAGATTTTGTAAGCTAGCAGTTAATTACAGATTTGAATAATCTTGAAAATAATTTACAGCTTAATGCAAGTGGGAAGTTATGTGTCTTTGTATGTGGATTTGAGACACCAATGCGCTATGTATGATATTCAAGCACTCTACCAGAGAAGTACCTGTTACAAAGGAAGCTTTTAATGACATTGCAAAATCTGTAAGTGGTAATTTAAAATCTATTACAAAATATCTTTCCACAAAGATTTATGATTGATTCTCTCAAGAAGAAATACTTGAAGCCATGTCTATTGTGTATCCTCAATTTTGGATTCAAAGCTACCGAGGGAACCCAAACTATTTTCATAAAAAATTAATTGCCTTGGTTGGATAGTTTGTGAAAAGTTTAGAATACAATGGATATAAAATAGGAGGAATTATAAATGAAACTAAGCTTAGAGAACAAGCTAAGCATTTTGTAGTAAGTATGATTAACCAGGTTGAGTCCATGGAGAATCCCATGAAAGTGGGATCAATAACAAGGGTTTGGGCAACCTTAGGTCAAATTAAAATATTGTGTGATTTGTTATCAGAATATTTCAAACTTGTTGATTTATGTCAAACAATGATATTGGGGTTAGTGGAGGATGAGAGATTTTTCAGTGCATTGGGGTTTTTGAAATCAAAGATAAGAAACAAACTAGAAAAGAATTTGGAAATTTTCTTGAGGGTGCTTGGAACTAGGTACAATGTCTGAAGTTTTCCTTTTAAAAGGGCACTCACAATCTAGAATTCCATATGTGAAAGAAGAGGGTTGTGCAACACTTCAAATGTTGGTGACAGTGGAACAAATGATAGTGACATAATGAAAGTTGAACTTGACATGTAGGTAAGCAGATGTATGCAGGGTGAAGAAAATGAAGACCTGACTCAAAGTCAAGACAACTCTCAATCTCATCGTCAGAGTGAGGATCGAGACGTGATTTGGAAAATGGAAGTGATTTAGCAATTTTTTAGGTATTTATACTAAATTTCATGAATCATATTCCAATGTGTAGTTGATGATATTTTATAGTGTATTCCATGAAAGTTCAAATTATGAATTAGATTGAATAAATTAACATTTTATTAATAATTTCATATTTTAATTGTGTCATACTGATAATTTTTACATGTACTCATTGATTCATCATTCAACTCAATTCTTAATAACTTATTAACAACAGTCGTGTTGGTGTTTCCAACTGATTGTCTTTGATGAATAAGTGAAAGCAATGTTAATCCATTCCTTGAATATAAGCTAACAATTCAACATCCATAACACATGATATGATATGAGAACTTATAAATAACCCTTGATTATTTTGAGTCAAAAGATAGTGAATACAATACTAGAGAGCAATATAAGTCAATATTCAAAATTAAAGAAATACATTGAGTATTTGAGTCATTTGTTATTATTACAGAGAAAAATTACAACATTTCCTATATGCGCTATCAAATAGAAAAATTACAAAATCTCCAAGAGTTACTTGGCACCATGTCTAGTTAAGACCTTTCTGACAACCAAAATCTCAAACAAGAGGTATAATATGTGTCAAGATTTTGTTGTTTCACGAGGAAGTATGTGTCAGAATGTCAAAGATCCACTAAATGCACGTGCTTAATTCAAAAACTTAAAGTGACTAGGAAAAAGGGAGACTGGCCATGGATGAGATAGAGTGTAATTAAAAAATTAGATAAAAATATTAGCCTGTTGAAAAATTTGGACACGCGTCATGTTTTTGGGGCTTTGCGAGGATGGAAAATGACAAAACCAAAGCCTTCACAAACCATAGAGACAATGTGAAACGTCGACACATGTCCAAATTGCTTGAGGAACATAATACTTTAGGAAGGTGAATATTTTCATTTAATAAATTTAAAAGGGGTACTTCCTAGTAAGAGGGGGACACAAACACACACGACACCAATACCCTCAAGTTGTAACTTAAACACTTGGTGAAAATGTGCAGCATGTCAATGATGCAAAACAGGGAGGAAAAATAATTACAATCACAATTTCAGCTGTTTAGAACAATCCTTCAATCATCAAAACCCCAACTAGGGTGATTTCTCACACACTCTCTCAATTTCCCTTGTAGGTGTGCAGACCTAGTTTCTTGAACATATCTTGTAGAATACTTTTCAAACCCACAAAATATTTACCTTTTTAGACACCCATTATCTTCTTACAAAACATATTTCAAAATCATACAAGGTCACTTTAGACCATCACCTCTAAAACAATACTGCTATGATGCCCTCTTGGGCCAATTAGGCCACTTTTACAAAGCATCACCAAGCTAAACACTCCTTTAGCCCCAAAACTCAATTGTTAGACCTCAACCAAGCTAAAAATGGTCTAAATCCACAACTTTCATTAAGAGAAGCGACCTCAAAGATAGCAAACTATAAAACCCTCAATTTAAGCCATTTCCAAGAGGGTTTATTGAAAATCCACACTCCCAGTCTCTTTTCTCCATAAAAACACCTCAGACCCTTCACAATAGGTTTGTACATACTCCATAAACCATTACCCAACCCTTAACCATGCCTTTTATGCAAATTTCAACTTGTAGCCATCTGATTCAAGCCAAAATTCATGAAATCCTATCTAGGGAAGCAATCAAAACCCGCCAAAACACCTTCCCTGCTCCTCAATCCTATTCTAACACCTAAACCTACCCTAATTCCCCCATTCCACTAAGTTTCAAACACATCTACTAGTGGAATTGGTCTTCAATGCATTTTGAATACCTTCAAACTCCAGTTTCTGAGTTACAAACCCATGGACAGTAAAATGCTTGTCAAAGTCTTCAAATTCAATGAAACTCAATCAAACCACCTCCAAAATGGAGCTAACACATGTCTTCAAAAAATTCAAAATCCTATGAAGCAATATCCCTCTAAACGGATTCATACCATAGCCTAGAGCAGCAAAATTGCAGTAAAAACACAGAATTCTCAAAGAAAAATAGAGCTTCTTTATTCTTTTCCCATTAAAATCTCCTCCAGAGAGTTTTGTTCAAAGTTTACAAAGCATATAAAAACTAAACACACCCAGAAATCACCAAAAAATTGATTCCAACTATCATTTAAACTTCCTTAATTGTTGGGCTACCACATATTTTGCATTTTTGCACCTTTACATGACAACATTTGACAAAATTTGCAATATTTGCAAAATGAACCCCCAAACCGACCAAATGAATCAAAACATTATTAAATGGTCTATTATGACCTTATTTGAAAAGAAAAAGACTCCAAATCACCCTAGACCTATCAAAAGACCTTATTTACAAAAAATTACTTTGGTGACCCTGCACCAGTCAACAACAAAACATAAGGACACTAGTGTTTTAGCACAATTCAATACAATTGAGGAATTTCAAATTTTCCCACACACTAGACAACACAAAAATCATGAAATTTCACAAGCTCCACTAGAAGTGATTTAATAATTTTTAGGTATTTATACTGCATTTCATGAATCATGTTCCAAAGTTAGTTGATGATATTTTATATTGTATTCCATGAAATTTCAAATTATGAATCAAATTGAATAAATTAACATATTATTAATAATTTCATATTCTAATTGTGTCATACTGATAAGTAACAAGTTTAACATGTACTCAGTGATTCATCACTCAACTCAATGCTTAATAACATTTTAACAACAGTAGCATATACAACAATGGACATCAACAATCATTTAATGTGTATCTAGTAGTAGAAACCAGAGTTTTTCTTCAATTGAGAAAATAAATAATGTACATATAATTGAACAAATTACTGAATTTGAATTTTTTACTGATTTTAAATTTTTCAAATGAAAGATTGCATAGAGGAAATGCAAAATCTTGCTCAAAATAAATGAGCTATACAAAGCTGAGTTGGAAACTCATATTATCAAATCATTTTATTAGATTTTGTAGCAAGCTCCACTATTCAATTGATGGAAGTTTTTGTTGGAAAAATGAACATCTTTTTATACAACTTTTGTTGTCATTGATGTCACCATGATATATGGGTTGCAACTGCAAGATCAAATCTTAGCTTGATCTGGTATTCTAAACCGGTGTCCGATCTAGTATGCACTTATCATCTTCTGGTATTTTGGTCCACAATTCTTAATAGTTGATTTTCAGTGTTTGTGGTTTTTGGGAAACACTTTTGGATGTCAGAAGGTTGTGTGTTTAGAATCTCTCATGCTCAAATGCTCGTATGGTGAATCGGCATTGCTCTATCATTTCTTTTTGTCATTAAGTCTATATATGGCCGACTTCATGGATTGTTGGAGTTATGGTGAATTAATTTTTTTTGTGCAGATATATGTGTGACCTATCTTAGGTCTATGCCGACACGATGTAGAGAGCTACACATTTTTGTTTGGAAATTTTTGTAAAAGCCTGAAGCCGACATAAGTAATGCTTTCGGATGGATCAAATATATATGTTGGACAGTTTTGATGATTGAAATATAAAAAATAAAGATAGATTAAGATTGTGAAGTTGCAAAAGTGAATAGTGCATAGATGATGAAGTGCATCAAGTCAATCTATTGAACATCACTGGAACTAAATCAGCACTTTTTAGGTGTAATCATTCAATTCATTTTGTGGCTATAAGCCATTTTGTTATTGTAATTTTGTAGGTAGTGAGCCTTTTGTTTCTAGATAGTGAGTCTTGGAAGTGAGCCACCATCTTTTGTAATATTCTATAACTATTTATACAATATTGTGAGCTAACACTCACTGTGGTTTTCCCATTCTAGGTTTTCCATGTAAAAATCCTTGTGTTCATGTGTTGAATGATTTCATGCTCTGTTGATGTTGTTGTTTGTCCTTGTTGTTTCACGCATTGGAATATTTGGATGGTATTTTCTCTGTAAATTAAAGAAGACATTGATTCACCTCCCTCTTAGTATCTTGGATGTTTAACAATTGGTATCAGAGCTCAGTTCCTCCATAGAAGCCTAACAGCTTGGGGAAGATCCTGAAGATGGAACAAATGAATGATAATGAAGAACTCTAGATTGTGCTTGAAGATCTTGACAAAGTTGAAAATGAAAATAGAGAGTTGACAGAAAATCTAGATGAGGCAAATGAATGTGTCCAAAAGCTAAAAGAGAAATTGGAGAAGTTCAAAGAAAGACAAAGGGAAGTAACTGAGCAGTTGAAGCAAGAAAATGAAGAAATTACCGAATTGAAGGTACAAGTAGAGGAAAAGAAAATAATTGAAGAGTGTATGAATAAAATGATCCAAAGCAAGTCAGATGAATTTACTAAGCTTGAACAAGAAGTAATGAATTTGAAAGTAGATCTGGAGAAAGAAAAGCTTTGTGAAGAAAGATTCAAATCCAGCTCTGATAAGCTTGATGAATTTATTGTAGGGTAGAGGCCTTCTAAAGACAAAGGTGGTTTGGGAAATGATACTGGTGAAAGTTCCAAGGCTATACATAATATAGTGAACAACTAGAAGACTCAAGATAAAGGGAAGCAGAAAAGAAATTCAAGAAACCTTGCAAGAAGACCATTAGTAAGACAGCCTAATGCTCAAAGGTATCCATCTTTTAATGGAAATTGTTTTTCTTGCAATAAATATGGTCATAGGGCAACTGAGTGCAAAAGTAGAATGAATCAGTTTCATGGTTCCTTCTTTATTCAATGTTTTTCTTGAAATAAATTTGGACATAAAGCTAGTGAATGCAGAACCCATATGATGAATCAATTTAATGGAGGTAGAGTAAATCAATCCTTTAATGGCTAATGTTACACTTGCAACAAGTATGCACATAAAGCTAATCAGTGCAGGAAAAAAGTCAGTGGAAATCAACCTAATCAAAGAAATGTTGTTTGCTATAATTACAACAAGCTGGGACATATTTCAAGAGTTTGCAGAAGCAAAAATGGGAAGCAAACTAATTCAATAAAGTAGAATGAACCATTGAAGAAAAGAAGAAATGAAGCAAGAAATGAACAAGATTTGGAGGAAGAAAGAAGAACCTAAAATAGTTGATGTGTATGTGCCCTCATCCAGTACAACCAAAACCTCCAGGAACTAGACCTAGCATGGTCTTAAGGGGAGCTTTAACATAAAATTGTATGAACCCCCTAAGTGTTGGTGAGTCATACCTTGACACATGGATATGTTGTAAGGTATGCCTAGGAAGAGGTTTTGAAAAAGAAACCAAAAAGAAATATGCAAACATGTTGTTTTGTAGAGCGAATTAGGGTTTTATGTGTTGAGAATAATGTTTTTAGCAGCTTTTTGAAATTTGCCGCATTTAATGTGAACTAGGGCAGATCATTGTCTTATAAAGTGATTTAGTATGGAATTTTAATCACTTGTGCATTCAAAGAAATCAAAGAGCATTGTGGAGAATTCTTGAGGTGATTTGAAGATCGAGTTGTGCAAGCCCTAACCCTAGTTCTTCCCAAAGAAAAAGGTATTTTACTTATATGTGCTACTGTGGGTTTATAGTATCATCTTTCTGAAGTTGTCTAAGCTGAAAATTGAGAAGAATGGCAACCCCCATAGTTGTTAAAGCATCAGAAAGACCTAGGCCATTATACAGGAAGTACTCTATGAAGGTCTATGAAGATGACCCTATGGGGGCCTTCTCATCAATTCCTCATGGGGTTATGCTGACAAAGTGTAAGACCCTCCTTTAATGCAATAGTATAGACATTTAATATTAGCATCGTTGCCAACTTTTGTTGTTATGAAATTATATTGGATAAATATTATATTGTGAAAAAAATTTCTCTATAATACATGTTTGAGACTTGAGACTAATCGCATATGACTCTTCTTCCTTGATGCAAGATGTGCTAAAATACGTTTATCTATTATTCTTAGACTTCATGATAGTATGAAACAAGTGTCACTACTCTCTTTCCTTAAGGACTTGCAGGAGGAAGTCTATATAAGGGGGGGAGGATGTAAGACCACCAATCCCACTCCCTATAGTGCATCTCAAGGACTGTGACAGTTATGCCATCGACAAACTCCTAGCAGCATGATCAGGCCTTAAAGGTATAATAAACATATGTACTAATTTTATACAATCGTTATGATGTAGAAATGTTATGATTCCACTATTATATAGATATATATAGTTAGTGTATCAAATCTATAACTTAGAATAAGCTTGCACCACATTCTTGTAGAATGAACCGTCTCTATAGATACTCTCATGCATAGTGTCTCTTTGACTTCAAGGCCTCCATGAAATTATAATATGCGTTAACAAAATTTTTTCTTATTTTTAATGCTAAATTCTTTAATACAATCATTGTATAGGATACCATTGAAACATAAAATTCTTCAAATACTTTTCTGATATGTTTAAAATTTATGTGAAAATAAATAGAAACTCTAGAATCGCTGACATACATATAGATCATAATAAACTCAAATGGACATTGGATTCAAGTTTTAATAAATCTCTAGCATACAACCTCTTGTATATCTTTATTGATGGTTTAATGCCCTTGTGTGGTAGCACAATGATTTTAATATAGGCTACTTATCTCTTTGAGTAGGAAATGTTGAATGATAAGGATGTTACATTAAATTTTGGAAATATATTAGTGATACCTCTATTTTAGTGTAATGTCTTATATCATACACTAGAAATGTTCTCTATCATGGATCACGCTTATACCTCTAGGTGTGTTGTGCATCTATCAATTGATTATATGCTACATGTTTATGATCTTAGAAAATGTATTCATCTATTCTTTATATTACCTATCTTGTCTTATTTATTTTATCCTCCAATACTTTTTTTATATTGAGAAGATCTAATGAATAAAAATATAAATATATATTGCTTTAAATTAATAATAAATAAATAGTAAATAATAACTAGATTTAAAATAATAATAACAAAACTGACTACTAATTGATTAATAGTCATGGAAAATAAATTAACTTATATTTCTATATCCTATATTAAAAGGGCGTAAATATTAAAGAGTAAGGAATATTTAATTTCATATATTAGACAAACAACTTGGATGATAATTGCATGATGTACTGAAATTATTAGTATTCCACCACTATAAAGGGAAAGTTGGCAATTGGACAAAGAGTCAACTTGCAGAAAATTTACCATAGTTTATGCAAATCACATTATTTTGGCATAACACATGATTCTTATTGGACAAGACTCTAGGTTTGAGGGGCGATTACATTCAGTTACTGATACAGGAGCATCCAATGGTGTGAGGGAAATCCTACATCACCCAAAAATATTTTCTTTCTTGTTTCTTGTTTCTTGTTTCTTGGATGTTTTTGCAGTTTAGGATACCCTTTTAATCATAATGTAATTCCCAACTTTCAGTTTTGCTTGTCTACTTTTTCTGGTCAACTGCTATTTTTAGCAGGTATTGGGATTTGAAGGTATTTGGGGACAAAAATTATATGGGAGGATTTAGAATAGAAAAATAAGAACATTGGTGAAAGAATCAGGTCGAGAGCACTCACAGTTTTAAAGATATTATAGTTTCAGTCTCCCAGAATTGCACCTAAAAACCTTCCAGATCAGATTTGAGGCATTAAAAGGCCCTAAAACAGCCCTGAAACTTTACAAAATCGGCATAGTGTATTTTAAGAATTTTTTTGACTCCGAGACCTTTCCAACGATTTAAACGGTTCAAAAAACGGAGTCCCGGATCAAAAGTTATGGCTCCAAGAAGTTAGTGCACTTTCAAAAATGAGCTAATTTTCGAATAAGGTTTTAAAATTTGAATTTCAAATTGTAATTTGTGGCACCAAACCACCAAAACTCATAATTCAAATTTTTTTTGACTCCAATACCTAAAAAGGAGCTATTTATGGGGGGAATTTTCTGATTTTTGGTAGCTTTTTTGGGAAAAAGAGTGAACACTAGGAAAAGGGGAACTCTGTAATTTTCTGTAAGAGCATGTATTGCAGAACTTGAGGATTTGAGATCCTTTGAATGTAAGATTTTCCATATTCTGAAGAATAATAATAATCTCTAGTTGTGTGTGATTTTATGTGTCTCGGGTTAGCACCCTCGTCAGGTGGT
Source organism: Sequoia sempervirens (assembly GCA_007258455.2). Taxonomy (NCBI): domain Eukaryota; kingdom Viridiplantae; phylum Streptophyta; class Pinopsida; order Cupressales; family Cupressaceae; genus Sequoia; species Sequoia sempervirens. Next base: position 314,327,158 of record VDFB02047230.1, on the reverse strand, counting down.
ATCAGAGTGAGGTTTTCTTGAGCCTGTGGATAGATCGCTGATCATGAGGTAGTTCACTCCAGGACCATGGTTGTGGGTTTGAGATATTCAATATACCTCCAAGAGTGATGCTCGGTAGGCATGGTGGTGCCAGAGGTGGCAGAAATGTTGGTGGAAGAGATCCATTGGTGGTCGAGGGTTTCAGAGCCCTCCATAGACAAATTGATGCATTACAGGAATAGATGAGAAGAGGGTTAAACTTGGGAAGGAGAGGAGAAAGTGAGGATGAAGAAGAGGTGGAAGATTCAGATGTAGAAGAGGAAGTAGAAGCAATTGATCAAGATCAAATGTGGCTAATAAGGGCCATTTTGAAGATTGAAAAATGACCCAGAGTAGAAGTTCCCAATTATTCTGGAAGTCTGAACCCAGAAGAGTTGATCGACTGGATCAATGAGCTAGAAGAGTATTTCGAGTATGAAGAAGTAGAGGACCCAGATCGGGTTAAGTTTGCATAAACAAAGCTGAAGGACCACGCAAATATTTGGTGGAAAGAGGTCTAGTTGGAGAGAAATCGATGAGGAAAAGGAAAGATCAGTAGTTGGGATCGCTTGGTGGAGAAACTGAAGAAGCGGTTCATACTAGTGGACTACAAGTTATATTTTCTAAAGAAATTGCAAGGGTTGAAGCAAGGAAACAGATCTGTGAAAGAATACATAGAATATTTTCACAAGATGATCATCAAAATGGGCCATGCAGAGGCCAAGAAGGAGAAGGTAGCCAGTTATCTTAATGGGTTACGACTGAGCATTCAAGAGGAGCTAAGCCTGGTCAGAATGGCCACCATTGAGGATGCATACTAGTTTGCTCTGAAAGTTGAAGAGAAGCTGAACAAAAGATTTGACAGCAAGCAAAAAGGATGAGGAGGTCAAAGTGAAAGGGGTAGTGGAAGATCTTTTGGAAGCTGAAATGAGGATGAGAAGAAAAATGGAGATGTGGGCACCAGTCGAGGCTAGAAGAATGATAACTTCTACCACCCTCACGATCAAAATAGTAGTGATCAAAGAGGTAGAGGATGAGGAAGATCTGGACAAGGAACCAGAAGAGGTGGTTTTATAGGAACTTGTTTCCAGTGTGGTGAAGAAGGGAATCGAGCCTATGAATGCCCATAGCACCAAGGAAGGATAGACATAGGGCCGGAAGGTCATGGAAGGGTTGTGCATGCAGATGATGCTGAAAGGGGAGAAGCCCTAGTGGTTAGAAGAGTCCTGGTGACTGAAGAGAAGGAGCTAGAACAGAGGAAGAATTTGTTTCACACAAGGTGAAAATTTGAAGGAAAATGTTGTGATGTCATTATTGATAGTGGGAGCACCAATAATCTGGTGTCATAAGAGATGGTTACAAAGTTGAAGTTGAAGAGGGAAAGGAATCCACATCCATATCAGATTTCCTAGTTGCAGAAAGATCACAAAGTTCTGGTCAATGAGCAGTGCCTGGTGAAGTTCAAGATTGGGAGCTATCACAATGAGGTACTCTGTGATATCATCCCCATGGATGCATGTCACATGTTGTTGGGGAGGTTGTGGTAGTTTGATGGGTGAGCTATACATGATGGCCATGCAAACACTTATTCCCTGATGAAGGATGGAGTCCGCCATAAGTTGAAACCCTTGAAGGAGGCTGAAGAAAAGGTATGTAGTAGAGCTAGAGTTTTTTATGTTGATGGAAGGAAGTTTTTAGAAGGCATGAAGCATGAGCATATGTGTTATGCATTGATTCCTAGAATGGATAAGGACGATAGTGAGAATGTGCCAGTAGAAGTTTCTGGATTATTGAATGAGTTTCATGATATTGTTTCTAATAATGTACCTAAGGGCTTACCACTAGTGAGGAAGATTAGTCATCAAATTGACTTGATCCCTGGAGGCAACTTGCCAAATAAGGTGGCTCACAGAATGACTCCTGCAGAAAATGAGGAGTTGAACAAACAAGTTCAGGAGTTGTTGAGAAAGGGTTTGATTTGAGAGATTCTGAGTCCATGTGCAGTACCTGCAGTACTAGCACCAAAGAAGGATGGGGAGTGGAGGATGTGTACAGACTCTCGGGCCATAAACAAGATAACAATCAAGTACAGATTTCCCCTGCCAAGGATGGATGACTTGATGGACTATTTGAGTGGGGCTTGGTACTTCACAAAGATTGATCTGAAGAGTGGATATCACCAGATCCGAATACATGAGGGAGATGAATGGAAGACCGCCTTCAAGACCAAAGAGGGCATGTACGAGTGGTTAGTCAAGCCTTTTAGACTAACCAATGCACCGAGCACATTCATGTGGCTCATGAACGAGGTACTAAAAGAGTTTCTAGGGAGTTTTATTATTGTGTATTTAGATGATATTTTGATATTCAATAAGTCATTGGATGAGAATTTAATGCATATTCGTAGAGTCTTTGAGAAGTTGAGAGAAGAGAAATTGTTGATTAATCTGAAGAAGTGTAGTTTTGTGAAGGAGTTAGTTTACTTGGGGTTTGTTGTCTCGGCGGAAGGTCTCAAGATGGACCCAGAGAAGGTGAAGGCTATTCTGGAATGGCCTACCCCAAGAACTGCTACTAAGGTGAGATATTTCCATGGTTTGGCCAACTTTTACATAAATTTCATTAGAAACTTTAGTAGTATTTGTGCACCCTTACTGAAACAATGAGAGGGGATAGAAAGGAGTTCAAGTGGAGCACAGGAGTAGCGAAAATTTTTGATCTATTGAAGCAGAAGGTGACATAACAGCTTGTTCTATCCCTCTAGTATTTCAATAAGGTGTTCCAAGTGGATTGTGATGCCAGTGGTTGTGCCATTGGAGCAGTGTTAAGCCAAGAAGGTAAGCCCATTGCCTATTTCAATGAAAATTTAAATGATACAAAGAGAAAGTACTTTGTATATGATCAAGAATTTTATGCAATAGTTCAAGCATTAAAGAAATGGAGGCATTATCTGTTGTCGAAGAATTTTTTTATGTTTAGTGATCATCAAGCATTACAGTACCTGAATAGTCAAGGAAAATTAAATCAAAGGCATATGAAATGGGTAGAATTTTTACAGAGCTATACCTTTTTTTTAAAGCATAGGAGTGGGAGGTCGAATAGGGTTGTTGATGCCTTAAGTAGAAGGAAAACATTGTTGACAAAAATGCAGATTGAAGTGGTTAGGTTCAATGAACTCAAGACATTATACCCTGAAGATCCTGATTTTGCAGAGGCTTGGAAAGCTTGCAAGGAGCCTGTTACAGTTGATAGGAAAAAGTGGTTGGATTTCATAATCCAGGATGGAATGTTGTTTAAGGGAAGTCAATTGTGTATTCACAGGAGTTCCATGAGGGAGAACCTAATAAAGGAGAAGCATAGTGGAGGAATGGTAGGAAATTTTGGTCAAGATAAGACCATTGCCATTATTAGTGAGCATTATTATTGGCCTCAATTATCATAGGACATGAAGAATTTTGTACAGTGTTGCAGGGCTTGTCAGATGGCTAAAGGAGTGAACCAGAATATAGGGTTGTATCAACCCTTACCTGTACCAGAGAGGGCTTGGGAGGATATAAGTATGGACTTTGTTCTTGGTTTGCCAAGGACACAGAGAGGGAATGACTCAATTTTTGTGGTAGTTGATATATTTTCAAAGATGGCGCATTTCATTCCATGTCGGAAGACCCATGATGCAATCCACATTGATGACTTGTTCTTCAGAGAAGTGGTGAGGCTACATGGTCTTCCAAAGAGTATAGTCTCAGATCGTGACACCAAATTTGTTGGATACTTTTGGAGGACCTTGTGGAAGAAGTTGAAGATGGAGTTGAAGTTTAGTTCTACACACCATCCATAGACTGATGGGTAGATTGAGGTTGTGAACAGAAGTTCAAGTAACCTACTGAGATGCTTGGTAGGAGATAAACCCAAGGGATGGGACTTGATCTTGCCCCAGGCAGAATTCACTTACAACAATTATGTCAATAGAAGCACTGGTAGATCACCATTCCAAATTGTGTATGGAGGCAGTCCTAGAACTGCTCCAGAACTAAGGAAGATGGACCAAGAGAAGAAGATAAGTGCCAAAGCCGAAGACTTTGCAGAGCACATCAAGAATGTACATGAGGAGGTAACAGAACATATTAACAAGATGAATATGCAGTATAAGGCTAAGAAAAATTAGAAGAGGAAGAATAACAAGTTTCAGATTAGTGATGAAGTGATGGTCCACTTGAGAAAAGAAAGGTGTCCAGTGGGAACCTATAACAAATTGAAGATGAAGAAATTTGGTCCCTGTAAGATATTGAAGAGGCATGATTCAAGGAACGCATATGAGGTAGAGTTTCCAGATGGAGTCAACATTTCCTCTATGTTCAACATTTCAGATTTGACAGAGTATCATGAAGGTGGAGCAGAGGAAGTACCAGCAACAAAGCAGTATGGCATTCCAGCACCTACTTCAGAGAAGGAGGAGATTGAAGCAATCCTAGATAGCCATGTGGGAAGGAGTACCAGAAACAGGAAATATGAAGAATCTTTGGTAAAGTGGAGAGGAAGGCCTATGGAGGATTCGTCCTGGCTATCTAAGGCAGAGGTTGACTGTTTGGGTTTTCCTCAACCATCTGAGGCGTGACAGGGTCACTTCTCAAATTACCCTAGGTGTCTGATGCAGGAGCATCCTGTGGTGTAAGGCAATCCTGCATCACCCAAAAATATTTTCTTTCTTGTTTGGTGTTTCTTGCATGTTTTGCAATTTTGGATACCCTTTTTGTCATAATGTAATTCCCAACTTTAAGTTTTGCTTGTCTATTTTTTTTGGTTAACTGCTATTTTTAGCAGGTATTGAAATTTGAAGGTATTTGGGGACAAAAATTATATGGGAGGATTCAGAACGGAAAAATAAGAATATTGGTGAAAGAATCAGGTCAAGAGCATTCACAGTTTGAAAGATATTGCAATTTTAGTCTCCCAGAATTGCACCTGAAAAACTTCCAAATCAGATTTGAGGCATTAAACAGCCCCGAAATATCCTTGAAACTTTCGAAAATCAGTGTAGCAAATTTCAAGCACGTTCTTGACTCCGAGACCTTTCCAACGGTTCAAGCGGTTCAAAAAATGGAGTCCCGGATCAAAAGTTATGGCTCCCAGAAGTTAGTGCACTTTCAAAAATGTGCTAATTTTTTAATAAGGTTTTCAAATTTGAATTTCAAATTGTAATTTGTGGCACCAAACCACCAAAGCTCATAATTCAAATGTTGTTTGGCTCCAAAACCTAAAAGGGAGCTATTTATGGGGGGGATTTTCTAATTTTTGGTAGCTTTTTGGGGAAAAATAGTGAACACTGGGAAAAGGGGAACTCTGTAATTTTTTGTAAGAGCATGTATTACATAACTTGAGGATTTGAGATCCTTTGAATGTAATATTTTCCATATTCTGAATAATAATAGTAATCTTTGGTTGTGTGTAATTTTTTGTGTCTCAGGTTTTCACCCTCGTCAGTTACAAATGGATAAGATTTGCCAAATTGTGTCAATACTATAATAAGAATGAAAAGAAGGAACTTAGAAGGAAATGCAGCTAACAAGCTTTAAAGAAAAAGAAAAAACACTATTTTAATCTACGTAGACATGCAGATTTATGAAGCAAAGGAAAGCTTCTTTTGAAAACATTAAACTAAAGAAAAGATAAAACTACAAAAATAAAGAGAGAAAAAAAATCTGCATTGATCATTCACATCTTAAATGATAATAGTGTTTCGCTTGTAAAAAGAGTGGGGAAGTATTCACAAAAAAGAAAAGAAGATTTTTAGCATAGCATGGCCAAAAAGGTACTGTGACAAAAACCAGTCATAAAATACATATTTCAAGAGTTGTACAACAAAATATAGACACAATTCATTACAAAATAATATTTACCATTAGCAGAGGCCCTAAACCAAGTGTTTGAGAAGGAGGTGAATTGAATTGAACAAAGTAAGAGTAAAGAAGAAAAGGGCATCAACCAAATCCATCCTCCAAAACTCTAGATTATGCAATGATTCATTTGTTGTATCACATACTAGACCACACCTCATAACAACCAGGGCAAGATCTTGCACTGTAGAAGCATCCATTTCAAATTTGGGAAAGATTCCACCAACAAGCACTAACCCAAATTCAAAATTATAATGCTCCAGTGCCAACTCCAACGAGGAAATAGAGTAAATAAAAGGGTGAAAATAACATATTTCCAGCATCTTCACCAACTCTTTATCCAATAAAATTTCCATGCAATTGGACAAGAAAGCAGAAGCTATCTTAGAAAATAGAGCATGGTGGTTGTTCTGAAGCTATTTTATACCCAAAATTTTTCTTATAGACTCCTCAACCTACACACAATGAATAATGAAAACCATACTCAGCTTGTGTCTATCGTATGCATTGTTGTTTCTTTTCTCCCAAAAGCATTTGGGTAGCATGACACACCATGAAGACTCTATAATATCATAGTGAAATTTTCAATAGAGAAGAGAGAAAGAAAATATGTTATAAATGATGTGAACAACATCAAGTTAGTGAAGTATATATAGAACGAAGACATCAAAACTTAGCACTCAAGAGCATTTAATTCACCACAAGACACACATGTTGATGTGAATATTATTTCGCAAAACTTGAGTCATGACTTTAAGTGATTTAATAAGTAACAAAAGGTCAATCATTGATATTTGTAAATGTAACAGTGTTTGAGAAGGAGGTGAATTGAATTGAACAAAGTAAGATAGAGAAGAAAAGGGCATCACCCAAATCCTTCCTCCAAAACCCAAGACTCTACAATGATTCATTTGTTGTATCACAAACTAGACCACACCTCATAAAAACCAGGGCAAGAGCTTGCATTGTAGAAGCATCCATTTCAACTTTGGGAAAGATTCCACCAATAGGGGCTAACCCAAATTCAAAATTGTAATACTACAGTGCCAACTCCAATGAAGAAAGAGAGTAAATGAAAGGCTAAAAATAACATTTTTCCAACATCTTCTCCAACTCTTTATCCAACAAAATTTCCATGCAATTAGACAAGAAAGCATAATCTATCTCAAAAAATAGAGCATGGGGGTTGTTCTGAAGCCATTTTCTACCCTAATTGTTCTTATAGCCTCCTCAACCTACGCATAATGAATAGTGAAAACCATACCAAGCCTTCGTCTACTGTATGCATTATTGCTTCATTTCTCCCAAAAACATTTGGGTAGCATGACACGCCATGAAGACTCCATAATATCATAGTGAAATTATGAATAAAGAAGAGAGAACACAAATATGTCATAAATGATATGAAGAACATCAAGTTGGTGAAGTATATATAGAACAAAGACATCAATACTCAACACTTGAGCATTTAATTCACAACAAACACACATGTTGATGTGAATATTATTTCACAAAATTGAGTCATGACTTTAACTGATTCAATAAGTAATAAAAGGTCAACCATTGATATTTGCAAATCTAATGGTTTTAGGGTTATTTTAGAGGTTTGAATTTGCAAGTCTAGTGCTTCAGACATTTTCTTCTAGAATGCAACTACAACCATTTATCAAACATTCATCAAACAATTATAATAATTTTTTGAGTATATTAATGCTTGACACTTGTCATTATATCGCAACTTTGCACCAACAAAAGATTGGTCCCACCATGGCTCCACGAAGGCTCGAGCATCCACAATAGGAATTAGCACATGGTATAATATGTCTCAAGATTTTTTTGTTTTGTGGGGAAGAATGTGTTAGAATGTATGAGCTTTGTGAAGAGAAGGGCCTCCGCAAAACACATGTGCTTAATTTAACAACTTAAAGTGGCTAGGAAAGAGGGGGAATAGCCATGGACAAGACAATAGGGCTCAAAAAAGTGTAATTACAACATTAGATAAAAAATTAGCCCATTGAAAAATTTGGACACACGTCATGTTTCCAAGGTTTCACAAGGTTGGAAAATGATAAAACCAAAGCTTTCATGAACCATAGAGACAATGTGAAACATCAACACATGTCAAGAGTTCCTAGGGAACATAACACTTTAGGAAGGTAAATAATTACATTTAATAAATTTATAAGGGGCCATTTAATAAGTAATAAAAGGTCAACCATTGATATTTGAAAATCTAACGGTTCTAGGGTTATTCTAAAGGTTTGAATTCACAAGTCTAATGCTTCAAACATTTGCTTCTAAAATGCAACTATAGCCATCCATTGAACATTCATCAAACAGTTATATTAATTTTCTGAGTATATTAATGTTATATTGACTTATTAAATAATATAACTCATAGTTATAGTTACTATTTGTTAAGTTACTGACATCTGGCTTCAGACATAGTACTTTGCTTAGTGGCTCACTTCTAATAAGAACTTATAATATGTTAACACTTGTCTCCATTCCAAAGACTTTATCAAGGAATTTGGGTGTGGAAAATTCATCCTAGAATAGAGCAATAGATAGCATTTGATATTTTTGCCACCCACACTATGATGTTTTATTCGCATACCAGTTTAATTTACCAATGAAATTTTTTATTGGTTTGAAAATAGGTTTAATTCACCAATAAATTTTTTATTAGTTTGAAAATAGGTTTAATGTGCCAATGATTTTTTTTTGTTTGAAAACATGTTTTAATCACCAACAAAAAAAACTGTTTGAAAACAGAATTTAATTCGCCCACAAAAATATTATTTTGGTTTCAAAACAAGTTTAATTCGCCAATGGAATTTTTTTATTGGTTTGAAAACTAGTTTTAATCGCCAATGAAAATATTTTGTTGGTTTCAAAAAAATTATAATTTTCCAAGATTTTCTACAGAATTTTAGCAATTACAAAAGATTCACCAATTGAGATTATTATTTTTCCCTAAAAATGAAAATTTGCCAATAAAATTAATATTTTTTGGGAAGTATACAAGATTCGCCAGGTTTTTACACCTTTTTTGAGGGGGGGTTCTTAAATTTATCCCTGATACTAGTTGTTACATGAGTATCACTCTTGGATTGGGTTGGGTTTAATGAATGACAAAGTATAAAAAGACTAATACCTTGCATATGAGCAATATGAGAAAATAGGAAGTCTTCATAACTAAAATGAGCAATAGAAATAATATGAACATTTCAAGTGTTAGAATAATAAACCCTAGTAACATGATAGCATCATAAATAGTGATAAATCATTTTTTAGTAATGTGGATGATTATAAAATTTATAATTATTATTAATGTTAAAGAACTAATTACAATTTCTTAGTATTCCATCCACCTTGTTCCACATAATCTATCAATTTCTTGTTACGATATCCTATAGAAGGATTTTTGCAACAAATGAACCATTTTAGTATCCATTTTGAAAATAATAAGTCTAACATAAAAGAGTAATTGTCAAGCACTATAGTAATTCATGATCATCAGATTGACATTTTGAACCAAATTAGATATATTTTTACACATGTTTGCAAGAGTAACCTAGGACCCTTTTTTCTAATGTTTGATTTATTTTTTCTTAAAAAAAAATTTCTTTACAAGTAATTTTATTTTGTTTTGATCTATTTATTATGGAAGTAGTGAATAAACAATATTCTTTTTCAAAGATATTTCTACAATGAAGAGATGTTGAGAAAATATTTTCTCCATAAAATCATAATTCTAAAATGATTTGGTAAATAAAATAAACATATGGATTATACTAAAGGATGGCCTAAGTAAGGATATATAAATATAATTCTTTAATGCAATTAGATTTCCACAATCCATATGAAATTTATTTTTTGTTGCTTTTGGATTTGATTGTGTGCCAGTTTTTTCATCAAAATATAATTAAATATAATTCTTACTTAATTACTGTTAGTTTTAGTTGCCACTTTCTAAACATATCTATGTTTTTGATTAAGTAAGCAACATTTACAGGGTGTTGTACCCTTCACATAGAGCCACAAGGGCCAATAGAGTTCAATACCAAAAAAGCATCAAAAAACACAATGCCAAAAAATAGACACAACAGACTACTAGCAGATAGACAAACAGTAGACCAGTAGCAAACTACCTGGCATCACCCCAGTTCTTAGATAAGAGATGGACAACATCATCTATGACCCACTCCTGATAGTCTTCAGTCTTGTTCATGTCCATCTCATCCTTCATAACCACCGACAGGGTACTCGTGACACAGTGAACCAACTTCATAGTGAAGCGGGTCAAACCACAAATTTTTTTGTCCAAATTCTTCAATCTTTCCTTCAGCACACAAAGCTCCTCCCCACTAACTGTAGTGTTTTTGGGATCATCCTGTTCAACATCCAAAGGATCTGAAGAATGAGAGGTCGAACCCTCCTTCTGAACTTTTCCCATATCAGGGATGGAGCGAGGTCCTCTAGCATGCTCCTCCTCCTCAACTTCCAAAACCTCCTCAACCTTGCTATCTTTGCTATCCAATAGCTCCTCTTTCATATCCAATTCTTTAACCTGCACTTTTTTCCTATTCTTAGCAAGCCTTCCAGAGTGTCGAATGATGGCATCACAACCAAGAATCGCCGTCTCCACAACCACCGTATCCCCCATAGAGTCCTTTCTCACCACATTTTTCCCTTTGCTCGGAGGCTCCTTCAAGCTTTTACCTTCCTCTATGCCTTTCATTTTGAGGATGGGCTTGTTGGTAGACTTGGCAGAGGTTGATTTAAGTTCACACAGACTAGCCGCCACACTAGTCTGGGTCACTCCCTCATTCCCTTTAAGCTTTTTAGCAGCGGTTTTGGGTTTTTGCGAGTCAGCAAGGATTGGGTGATTTTTCCTAACAGGGCCTTTGGATTCGATCAGAGATAAGTTGGTAGTAGGGGGAGGCTCAATCTCTCCAATGTGAACATCCAAGATGGGTTTAGGCAGACATGGAGTAAGATGGAAGTGATAGAGCCTCAAAATGAGGCCCTGGTGGAGCGACAAGGGAGGAGGGTCATTAGGATTCAGGGCAGCGGTCTCAACACATTTTTCAACAAAATTTTCAAGGTCCATTAGCAAGAAAAAAAGAATGCTTAACAAGACTTTATGCCTGAGGTGATTCAACAGAGGGAAATGGTAGAAGTGATAGGTCATGTACCTACCTTCCAATGTCACATACTTCATCAAGGCAAGGCACACCTAGTTTCATGGTTGAGGGAGAGCCTCCCATTCAAAACCTGACTAGTTACACACAGACGCTTCGTTCCCCACAAAAAATGTGTTCATACTTTCATTATCCTAGGTTTTAGTGTGCTTTAGATGCTTCATACCAATGCTCTGGAGACCCATCGCCTACAATATCACTTCCTCATCCACAATGAAAGAAATTCCACCCATAGTCACATGACGATCTTTCCATGAGTTAACAAACTGAGTAGACAAATTAGGGTCATGGCCCACAAGTCTCTCCATAAGAGGAGCAAAACCACCCTCGACACAAATGTGCCAAACAAGCAAATCCTTACAAAATTCACTGCAATTATCCAGCTCCATCTGCACCCTATCACCCCCCATAATGTCACATTGCACACAGGATAACCAGGCACCCTAAGAGAAAACAAGGTTAGAGAAAAAAGAAAGGTGAAAAATCAGCCACACTACAAAGCTTTTAAGCCAGAATTGACAATTTTTGACAATCAGGCAAAGGACAGGTTGCACGCATAGGCTAGTAAACCCCAAGAAGCAATCTTAACAGAATCATAAATGAGGATCTTCGCACACAAACAACTAAGTTGGACATGAAAGGAAAGGAAGGTTTTCCTTCCACGTAGTAGTTGCTCAGAAATCTAGGTAGGATGGTTGCGGGGCCAAAATTAGAAACATCTATAGAGTTAGCTTTTAGCAGCGGGCCAAAATTGGTTAACATAAAAAGGATAGCTAAAAGACATGGAGCCAAAAAAGCGAACAAAAAAGGGCCAATAAGGAGCTTTATCTCATAATTATTAGTCACATCAAAATTTAAATCAAAGAACTTGGAAATACAATAGCTTAACAAGATCCCTAAAAGGAGATTATGTAAGGTACGGTCCATCTTAGAGTTAATCATCAAGTACTTATCACAACATTTCATGATTTCCTTTTTAAAATCAGGCTTCATCCCATAATTAGAATTCAGCCACTTGTTATCCATCTCATCAGTAAAATTTGTCCACATGGCCCAACAGATAAGCATGTGGACCCCCCAAAAAATCTAGCTAAGCGTATGTTCAGTTATCATGATGGGTCAAGTAAGGGCTTTGTTCCTTCAATAATGAAACCTGAATGTCAGGAGGTAGGTTCCCTAGCGCACGCCAGCATTTGGCCAATTTCCAGTGAGAGCAAAGATTGGCTAAGGCATCAGCCACTTGGTTCCCCTCCCTGTAAATATCGTTGGCAACTTTTAATTTTAACTTTGACACTAGGAGTCTAATGTCATGAAGAATGTCTTTTGTACTCCACCCCAATAATCTGTCAAATTTAACAGCATCAATAATTGACTTAAAGTCTCCCTCAATATGCAGGTTCTCAATCCCCATGGACACAACCACCTGTAAGCCCTTCAACAACACTCTAGCTTCAGCAATCATCAAAGAATGAACACCAATCCCCCCAGCATAACTAGCCACACAATTTCCTTTGTAATCCCTTGTCACACCTCCTATACTCACTCTGCCCAGGTTGCCCTTAGCAGCCCCATCAAAATTTAGTTTATACCAGCCCCTCTCAGGGAGTTTCCAAATAGTGGAAATTTGAGCTAGGGACCTGGAGTTGTCATAAGAGTTGGCATCAAAGTTCTGGTGCCAAGATTTTTCCATGCTTATTTCCACCTCAAGTAGACCTTTATCAGGGGTTTTTCCTTTGAAAAGTGAGATATTTTCAGCAATGAGCCGAGACCCAATACCAAACACCTCTTTCGGATTCATCTCAATGTTTCTAAAGATCCTATATGTTATGGTTCTTTGTAAAATAGAAAAAAAAAAGATTGAGAATTCTTTGGAGAAGAATTCCTTTAGAAATTTTTGTTCTTTGTGAAGTAGAAAATGTTCTTTATAGATAAAAATATTCTTATCACAAACCTTGTAGCTTGGTTACTACAATACAATAATATATCTTTTGTCATCAATTTTTTTTCCACCATAGAGTGCTATCTTTTTTTTCAATTAATCAAGGATTCAAATGTGTGGATTCTCTAAAAAACCATTTGAAATACTGACTTGTAATGAGTCATCCATATTAACAAAATAATTAAAGAATAATTTGAGATTAATAATATAGAAATGCTATAACTTTAATTTTATTTTATTTTTTGACACATAAATCAATAAACATATAGATTGTCATTTTAAAATAGAGATACCAATATTATATCATTGCACATATTTTCATGATATTTTTTTACAAATAAAAGATTAATAGAATACAAATTCATATTAGAACTACTATCCCACCAATGTGGCAGATATATCTGTTACATATTTTAAATTTTTATTAAAAATATTTTAACCATCAATAATAGGTAATAAATCATAATCATCTCATTTGAGTGCAAGAAATCATGGATGTCCAATTGTAGGAGGGAAAACATCATCCAAGTTTTTTATATCCAACCATAGACTAAATCATCCCCACTCATCTTCCCACTAGAAGTGCCCCACCCCTTCAATAGGAGTGATATATATAAGGATGTTTGTAGTATAACCATGTATAAGAATCAAGTATACATATGCATACATATATACATACATACATATATATATATATATATATATATATATATATATATATATGTATATATGTGTGTGTGTGTATGCACATACACATCACTTGCAACCTATGATGAAATATCCTAGATTCCTTTTGGATGGCATGATATTTGAATAACAAGGACCTTGTGGTACAACAAACTAATGATGTATATAACTATAAAATCACCTTAGCCAAATCATCCAATTATCAATTGCATAAATGTGGGTCATTTGTTCACAACACTAATGTCTCTTGCTTGAGACTTCCTAATGATTAATTAATTAGGGAAATACAAGTATAGACCAAAATATAAATAATCTTTCAGTTACCAATGTCTATGCATTCCTTTCCCTAAGTTGGTCCTACTATATTCTATTAAATTAGATAGATAACCATAAGCACAAATCAGCATATACATACACACACACATACATACATATATATGTATATAAACCATTGTACAATAATCATCTAGTATCTCTCACCTTGAGTTTGTTCAATTACAAGGCATATGAATATATATTATTTTCCAATCTCCCAGTATCCCTTACCCTTGAGTTAGTTTTATGAATAATAATACAAAGCAATAAGGATAATTATGGTTTCTAACCATGAAATACATCCACGTATTAACACTTGATGCTAACAATAATACACTATAAATTCTCAATTAATGTTGATTTATAGTCATGTAGTTGCCTAAGAAATGCAAGATAATATCATGATTCTCTTACATAGCCTATTACATAAAACTTGTCTATGAACTCATAGTATAATAAACAAGACATTTGCGACAACATAAAATTATGTTAATTAATCTTATTTTGTCATAGGAAAAGGTGACATTATGCATTTACTAAGCTTGATAATCCTCTTTACCGAGGGGGTTAACTTAACCACTATTGAGATCGACTAATCAAAGGAAAAAATATATAAAGGAGTTCTAAACAACTTAGGCTTAAATCATGTGACTCTAATTCAAGTCTATAGAGAGAAAATTGATTGAAACAATACTATGAATCAATGTTTATGATCTTAGAAAAATCCTCTATGAGACACTCTCATGTGGGTAACTCCATGATATAAATGAAGTGACTATTCCCTTGGGCCCAGTAAACCCATTCTAGAATTTTCAAGGTAAGGTGAGGATCAAATTAATACCAATCTTGACTCATATACCACCTTTTAGGTTCATAAAATAATTTTATACTAACAAGTGACTTAATATAATGCACAACCAAAATATCTATGGCTTACCCAAGAGTAAAGATGAGTTTCAACCTTGTCACAAGATCAATATTTGCATCCTATGTTTTCAAGGATACACTAATTAAAAACATGTGGAACATTTTGAATGCTAAGCCAAAGCTTGATCCAATGCTTTTGCATAGGTATAATCTCTACCCTTGGTTATATACTAAGTTTTGTCACTATAGCATCTTGTGAATAAATCATATCAACACATTTACTTTTGTTTCTTGCAAACATCAAATTGTATTTCTCTTTTGTTGAAGAACATATAGAAATCAATTTAATAGAATGAGTGTAATGAGAATGAAATAATTAATAGATTGTAAGAAAATAGAACTTATATTTTTTTTGGAAAAAGATACTACTAAATAAGAACATGTTAATAAAATTGTTAATGTTTATCCTTTGAATGAAACAACACAATAATGTTTAGGCAACTACTTACAAGCCAAAATGACACTTTGCCAAATGTTATAATTCATTGAAACTTGTATTTTCTTTCAACAAGAAGTTAAAATATTCTAGAAGCCTCTACTATTATATTCCAAGGTCTTTCGGGCTCTTCACAAAGGAGATCAAACAAGATCCCTATTGGTAGGAACCATTTCAAAGGTAACCCTATGTAGTCAAACCACATTGTATCTATCCCAAGAGGTAGGGAACTTTGAAAATGAGATTTTAAAAGTGTACAAGTAGAGGAAAGTATACATTATATGGACCCAATACCTTCAATTCAATTTGAGGTAGGACTCGCATTGAGATGAAAGTTTCTAAAAGAATGGATGGAGAATCCTTGAAAATTGTCTAAATAAAAAATAAAAACAAACAAAACAAAACCTCCTGTCGAGATGGTCTAATAAATATACCATTGAACAAAATAATGAAACAAATAAATAATCTCGTTTAATCCAAGTTCCATTTGTTATAGCTTTTAACTCAAACTAGATTCTACAATCTTAGCCAATATTCTCCCTATACGAGCCAAAAATGGGAACTTTTGAACAGGGTTTAGACATCCATCAAATTATAAAGGATAGAGAGTTTATCACTGCACTATCCATGTAGACATACATGCAAAATGTGGAAACATAGTCCAGGTATGCGAGTTTTTTAGCAAAACTCCCTCGAGAGATATGGGTGTACGGTATGCCAAGATGGCAAGATGAATTAAAAATGGATTTGATGATAAGTTTTCATCCACATATATATATTAAATTCCAATAGATGTAAAGTCAAATTCCATAACAATGGGAAAGATATTCTCCCTTCCTAAACACTAATAGAGTATGGATACCACCATAACATAATGGACAAAAAAATTTCATCCAATAGATGGTTGAAATATCTTGGTAGTCATGCATGCAAAAATAATATAAAAGATGATTACTTAAAACTATAAGAACCATATGAAGTTGAAATACAAAGTCAAAATGATGAAATGGGTAGAAATTGTAAGATTTTATGTTAAATAAGCCCAAGATACAATGAAAGAATAGGAAAGCATGACAGAAAAATATGCTAGAATAAATTGTGTTCTATATAGAAAATAAGAGTTTTTTTCTTATGCTTTCCTATTCTTTCATTGTATCTTGGTCTTATTTAACATAAAATCTTACATGGTATCAGAGCATAGACTAGTTTGAGTGAAAATTTGTTTTATATTACAAGGAAAAAAATCATGGAGGAAGATGTGAATATTGATCAGTGCATGCACTCTTTCCTATTTTCATGCATTAGGTTTGCATTTTATTTTTGATCTTTGCACATCATTTCAGTTCCAAATCATTTTTCAATCAACGGTTCCTTCCTAGATTTCAGAGTTGTGCCAGTTTGTGATTTTTTGAGTGTTCCTTGGCATCGGGTCTATTGTTGCTTTATCATGATTCCAACCTGAGTCGTTCAATGACTCTAATATGGTTTCTAGCAAACAGATTATCTTTCCTTGCTTGTCGTATTAAGGATTCCAGTGTTGCTCCACAAGTGTGATTCCAGTGCTTCTTTGTAGTAGATTATCTCATTATGTAGGGCGTTGTATGGCTTCACTTGTCATCCTTTGTGTGGATGGATATTGATTGGATTTGTGATGGATATCATTATTGTATCTTTTGGTTTGGATTTTTTCCCACCAGGTTTCTCCTTTCCTCTTTGTAATTGGGTACCTAACATGGCCTTGTAGGTGGGACTCATTCATGTTTTCATGCATCCTTGCATTTTTTTTTGCATGCATCTCTTTCACCTAGCTACACTTAAGGGGGGGTGTTAGTGTAGAATATGAAATTGTAAGCTAAAATAGTGAGAACAAAATCTTAGCAACATTCCAGCTGAAGAAAATTTCATTGATACAAATGATAGGTGAGAAGGTTTATAAAATAATAACATAAAGCATCAATACTTACCTTAAGTTTAGTCCCTCAAAAATTTCCTTGATGGTAATCTTTTAATCTCACTGTGATGGGAAAGAAGAGATGGTATGATTTAGTTGCTAGAGTAGAAATGGTGCACCTAACTTCTTATCTCCTCTCGTTGCCAAGATCTCCAATAGAAGTGTTAGGGCTGTAAAAATATGATGATTTCACATGTTGATTTCACTCATAAACTTCCAGATTTGGTCCTACCGTGTGCATATTTCACCCATATCTTGCCATACTACCTCATACAATCCATTGCGTCATGCATTGTTTACATTCTGGTTCCTATCGGCATGAGAATACCATTGTCTCCCCGACCCATTGTGCATTTTCTGCTAACATGAGTCTATGTTGCCTTTCGGCAAGACTCATTTGATGTCACAGCGATCTAATTTTTCTTGCAAGCACCATTCGGCAGGAGTTCTTCACGGTCTCGGTGACAGAGGTTGATTCGCAATTTAGCAAGAGTCTGGTCATCGATATAATGTTTCACCGAGTGCTTTATGTCTCAGTGACAGGCTTGAATGAGGCTACATCCGCGAGAGCTGGACGGTATTGGCATTGTGTCTTTCTGAATATCTTTCGTCTTACCAACCAGTGGTGGGAGGATTCATATCATTATAAGTTGGAGCTATCGGTATGAGGTCTCAGTGAGTGACCTTCGGTCTCGCTAACACTTCGTATGAGTTTTCGCTTTGGCCAAGCAGGTTGCTTTCGATGTGAGGTTACAAAGAGTTTCTTTTGTCACACCGATCGGTGGTGGAAGAATTGGCATATCGGCAAAAGGTCTTGGCTTCAGTATTATGTCATAGCGAGCTCGTCGGGTCTTGTTGACAGTGTTTTATGAATGGCTTTCGGTGAAAGGTTGGCATTCTCTCGATGATCATGTGTTCTCGGGATGTTTTGATATGACTTTGTTGGTTCTCTGGGACCTCTCCCCGATTTTTAATTGTCTTGGCGAAAGAGAGTAGGAGATGGTTTTCGGTGAGAAGTTTGTTATGTCTCGCCGACTGACAACATAAAGGGGTGCGATATCGGCATGAGTTAAGATTTTCGGTATGTGGTCTCGGTGAGTGTGAATTGTCTTACCGACTATGCAAACCAATGTTGTTTTGGCCATACTAAGCGATATCGATATGAGGTCTCGACGAGAGACCTTCGATCTCGCTGATGAAAACAAAAAGACTTGTCGGTATGATGATTGATTTGTCATAGTGACGCACAGGATGGACGAAGACATTCGGTGTAGAAAAGTTAATCTATATGAGGTCTCTCTGATATCTTGTGGTCACGGTGATAGTGAGTAAAACTAAAGGTGCATATCGGAAAGATAATTTGTTTTGTCTCTGCAACACCCAGAATGGTTGATGGCTTTCGGTATAACTCAAGCGTTCTACATGATGGCTCCCCGATATCACAGAGCTACAGTAAAACATAAAGGGAACATGTGGATGCTTCTTGTCTTCGGTGTAACAAGCAATAGGTCACAGCGACATGTGAAAGGTAAAAGAATTCTCGGGGAAACATTAAGCGATCTACAAGATATCTCCCCGATAGAAGTGGTCACAGTGAAAGTGAGTAACACCAAGTGAAATAATTAACGATTAAATTGCCTTCGGCATAGCTATTGCATTTTCTTGCTGACTATTCCAGCAAATGAATAACATAAATTCGAACACTGTGGCCGACATGTGATTGATAAAATATGGTTGCAGGCCGACTTGATTAGATCCCGAATTCTGTGGAAGGCTGACATGATATTTCAATATGATTTATTTTCTCATGCTGGTGTATAAATAGGCATTTTGTAATTGTAAAATCATGATGAGATCACCAGCTATTAGATATTCGATACACAACAAGTAGATACAGTGGAATAAAATTATCATATCAGAGACTATTGTTGCATGATTTCAGAATGGAGGTATTTATGAAAATAAGTTGATGTTGCTGCATTTGTCTGGTGTCAATTGTCTGTTGAATTCAATAAAAATACTACTAAGTTGTCTCCAAGATTGATGCTTTTCTGGTTGTTTAAATTGACATAACAAGTTTATGTTCAGTTTATCAATGCACATTTGTTGTATTTGTGTTATTAATCAATTGGTTCTTTCAAGAAAATATTAAATCCTTTTAATTGATCACAGTAATCAGAGAGATTCATTTGGATTGTTAAAGTATAGCTTAGTAGTTATAGTATTGCATGTTTATACAAGTTGTAAACAAAATATATGCCAGATGATTTGAGTTTTCTCCAGAGAGTGTTTTTCATCTTGATTTCATTTGACTCTACCTACCCAATAAGGCACTAGTCTATGCAGTTTCATCATTAAGATTCATTTGTTCTCTTTATATCTATTAATTAAGCATTTTAGGATTTAGATCAGAAGATTGCTATTGCTATCAAGTTTGATTTCATTTGTTCACTTCCATCTACCATTGTGGACAAATCATTGTGCAAAAAAGATAATCATAAGTCAAGTCTGCTTCATTCAGAAAGGTACACCCGCCTAGGTCTAGCAGCACCTGAAGAGTAGAAGGTTGAGTTCTCTTGACCTTGTCTGTTACCCTAAAACATATCAAGAGATTGGCAACCTCTTGAGGTATCTTGCCTACATTTTTGAGAGTTAACAAATTGGTGACTCTGCTGGGAATACATTCAGAATCAAGGCCTTAATCATAGAGTCAGGAACTTTATACAGACTCCGCTAGGAATAAAGGAATATCAAGTATTTTTTCTCACTTTTGACAAAAGTGAGTGGTGACTCTGACATAAATTTTGTAGCTATTCAAACATGAATGGAAGAAGATCTCAGTGCAGGGGAGGTCATACTAGAGCTCCTACTGACAGTAGTAAATGGACACAAAGATGATAGAGCTGATAAGGGAAAGAATATCAATGAGGACATGCGCATAATAGACAAAGGCAAAGCATCAAGAGCACAGGGTGAAACATATAATTGCTATGATACATGGAGAGATGATTCAAGCGTAGAACTTTGTACCCCTGAAGATCAAAGAAATCCCTTCCCTTCTATTGATACTCAGAAACAGGCTAAGTTTGAAGCTGCACTTGAGTCTGAACGAATTAGAATTCAACATGAGTATGATCAGAAAATGGAGAGTAACCAAAATGCATTTATTGATCATGAGCTTCCTGAGGAAGTAAAGGCACAATTTGAATCACAGAGGAAGGAGATAGAGGAGCTGAAGGTTGCATTACAAAAATTCCAAATTACTTCTTAGATAGCTAATTGCCCTCTGAAGTATGTACCACCTCATAAGCAGGGTAATCATGGTGTAGGGCCTTCAAATCCACCAGTGTCTCCTCACCATCAGACATGGAATCACTACAAGCAGCCAAATCATCCACCTCATATTCCCACACAACATACAGCTATGCATCCACCTCCTAGTCAGTATTTTATCCCACAGTATAATGCACAATACAATAATCCCATGCACCAGTATTAGTGTCCACCTATTCCTCGCCCTCACCAGCATACAACCAGGATCAGATAGTTTGATTTAGCAAGTTTTCAGTTATACCCTTACCCTATGGATGGCAGTTGGAGGGGTATGGTGCCCAAATTTACAGGGAGCAATGCAATCACTGCTGAAGAGCATTTAAGGATTTTTAGCATCTTCATCCAAGACATAGATGTGCCATATGAAGATTTACACATGAAGTTGTTTATGATGTCACTTCTTGAAGATGCTAGGGATTGGTTTAACAACTTGCAAGCATACTCAATCAATTCTCTTCATGTATTCCAAGATCGATTCTTAGAATAGTATGGGAATCTAAATGCACCAGATGCAGCTCTTCATGAGTTGATGTGAATTCAGAAAAATCAGAATGATTCAATTTATGATTTCAACTGAAGATTCAACAAGTTGCAGACTAAGGTACCTCTTGGATCAAGGCTGCCAGATTCTGTAGCTTTGAGTGTTTATTTGAATGCATTTGATCCTAAAACAGGGTATGAATTGAGGAATAGATTCCCAAAAGATATAGCTAAAGCTCAGAAGATAGGATTAACAATTGAAAACAATAGGAAGGCTACTGGTATAGTCAATAAAAGAGATAACCCAAGGCCTCCTCAGCAAAGCAATAATTATCCGTACAGATAGGAGAATACATACAGAAATGAAAGGCCGAGGTTGCATAATATGCCTTATAATACAAACTGGAAGGATGGAAAACCTATAACAGCTAGGCCTATAAACAAAGAGACTCCTGATCCATTGAGCAAGAAGGGAACTTACATGGTGAGTAATAATTACTTTTGTAAAGTTTGTGATAAACCACATTCTCCAGATTATTGTGTTGTAGCTCAAAGGATGCAAGAGGAGGGAATGTTGATGGAAAATAATGGAGAGGATCACAAGGTTTATTTGACTTGAAATGCTTTTTACCATGCCGAGGAAGGATACTCATCTTTAGAGGATGAAGGTTACGAATATGATTTTTCAAATCAGAAATATAATGTTCATATGGCTGAACAACAGGTCTTTTCTGATTCTAAGGAAGATTACACAAAGCCACATTCTATTGAGGCGCCTGCTCCATGCAGTATGAGGAGACTCACCAAAGAAGAGATAGAGAGACTGAATTTTGCTGTAGTTGAGGAAGCAAGGAGTAAATACTGGTTGAGAAACAAAACAGTAAATGAGAAGGAAGGCATTCCTGGAGGAATCTTTATGAAAGATTAGAAGATGACACAAGGAACTGTGAAGAAATCAAAAAATAAGCAGCATGATAAAGGTGAACAGAAGCCTATCCAAAAATAGGAAGTTAAAGAGGAAGTGAAGGAATTACATAAAGAGACACAAGCGCCTAGCTAGCCTAATAAAAAAGAAAAGGAATAAAACAAAGGAGATGCGCCAGAACTAAAAAAGACTGTTAAGGTGGAGAGCTCTTCTTTTGACTTCACTCAGGTGTTATCCCAGGTAAAGTGTCTGTCCCACTACTTGAAATTATGAAAATAAAAGAATATAGGGACACTGTTGTTCAATTGATAACGAATGGAAATGAAAAACATGTGAATTCTGAGAATAGGGTAGCAATTAAAGCAGTCAATAGACAGGAGAAAGTAAATATCCCAGAAGTCTGCTTGAGTGATGTATTAACAACTCCCCCTCAAGTAGATCCTTTTTTCACTACATTACTCATAAATAACAAACTGCTGAGAAATTGCATGATAGACTCTTGTGCTGCTATAAATATCATGCCAGTAGGAGTTATGAAGTAGCTTGGCATGTTGGTTGATACATGTGAAGGAAAGTGTTATGCACTGGATAACAGACCTGTTCTTGTGGTAGGCATTATGAGAGGAGTTGAATTCAAGCTGGCTACTTATCCACAGGTGGCTTATAATATAGATATAATAGTGATTGATACTCCTCCACAATTTGGTATGCTCTTGTCAAGACAATGGACAACAGCAGTTGGGGGAAACATCCAATTTGATTTATCTTATGCTACTATTCAAGTGAATGGTCAGGAGGTCAAATTGTATAGAGAGCCAAGAATGAACCAGCTTGTTGAATGTGTACCTCAAGATCAGATCAATTGTTTTTGTGATGTTGATCTTGGAAGTTTTAAGATTGAATCAGCCCACCCAGAATTAACCAATAGTGATCCAATTGAAAAGCATGTGGCACAAAGCTGCAATGAAGTGTGGAAGATGTATTTTGATGGAGCATACAACCAAGAAGGTAATGGTGCTGGGATTGTTTTTGTTTCACCTGAAGGTATTACATTTAAATATTCATTTCTATTAGCATTTGAATGTACAAACAATGTGGCAGAGTATGAAGCCTTGTTGACAGGTCTGAACATAGCTATGAAACACAAGATTAAATTGTTGGTTGTTTTGGGCGATTTTGAGTTGGTTGTTTCACAAATTAAATCCAAGTATGCAACAAAGCACAAAAGATTAAAGCAATATAGGAATGTTTCATGGGACACAATTGAATTATTTGATGCCTTCTCAATTGAGTGGATTGACAGGTCAAAGAATATAATGGCTGATTTTTTAGCAAATGTGGCACTCAAAAGAGATGATATCACATTGGTTGGGGTTTCACAGATTGAGTTCAAGACAAGGCCTGATGTTCCTGATAATATTTATAGTTTGAAAGTCTTCAATGATGATACTAACCTTTTGAAATTCCTCAATTGTATTGATCAATATGAAGCTCAGGAAATTGACTTCAATGCTTTTTTTGAAGAAGTGGATGGGAAGAAAATAGTGTTTGGAAAGGAGATCTTGCAGCTCAAAAAAAATAAGCTTCCTAAGTGCTTAGTGGTGTTGGAGAGGCTATATGATGGAAATGATCGGTCCCTCATGAAGCAAACACCAGTCAGAAGAGAAGATATTGAAGAAGTTAATTTGGGGACTAAGATAGCACCAAGAAAGGTGTACATAGGAAAGAAAATCAGCCCTACAATTAGAAGAATGTTGATAGAGCTGCTGAGAAAGTATAAGTATGTGTTTGCTTGGTCTTATGAAGATCTAAAAGCATACAGGGGAGATTTTTTTCAGCATGAAATACCATTGAAGCCAGATGCTAAGCCATTCAGGCATAAGCAAAGACCCATAAATCCAACATTGGAGCCTAAAATGCAAGAAGAATTGACAAAGCTCAGAGATGGGGGAATCATCAAACCAATCAGGCACTCAATGTGGGTCTCAAATTTGGTCCCTGTGAGGAAAAAAAATGGAGACATCAGATTATGTGTGGACTTCAGAAATTTGAATATGGTACCTCTCAAGGACAATTATCATCTACCCAATATGGAGGCTATATTGCACAAGGTGACAGGTTGTGAACTGTTGTCCATGATGGATGGGTTTTCAGGATACAACCAAGTTAAATTCAAAGAATCTGAGCAATATAAGACAACATTTACAACTCCTTGGGGAATGTATGTATACATAAGAATGCCATTTGGTCTCACTAATGTAGGAGCGACTTTCCAAAGAGCTATGGACATGGCATTTGTAGATTTGATCAATGCTATCATGGTGGTGTACCAGGATGACCTGACTACTTATTCAAAGAAGGTTGAGGATCATGTACAACATCTAGAAAAGATATTTATTAAAGCCCTAGAATATGGTATCAGTTTAAATCCTAAGTGTCATTTTGCAGTCACAAAAGGTAAGCTCTTGGGACATATTGTTTCAAAAGAGGGAGTTGGAATAGATCCTGAGAGGGTTGAGGCCATTGATAAGATTCTTGTTCCAAAAACTATGAAGGCTATACAATCATTCTTTGGACAGATTAATTTTGTTAGGAAATTTGTTTCTAACTTTGCTGAGATCATTAAGCCCATATCGAAAATGTTGAAGAAAGGACATAAAATGGAATGGACTGCAAAGGCCTTGGAAGCTTTTATATCTATCAAAAGGGCCATCAAGGAAGCTCCTGTCCTTTAATCTCTAGACTTTACAAAACCTTTTCAAATATTTTCATTTGCTTCAATGCATAATATTGCTGTTGTTATGTTACAGAAGAACAAGGATGGTCATGAACAGCTTGTGTCTTTCTTTAGTAAGTCATTACAAGGGTCTAAATTGAAATATGACATAATGGAAAAATAGGCATTTACATTAGTAAAAGCTACAAAAGCTTTCAGACCATATCTTGTTGGAGCAAAGGTGATTACTTATGTCCCTCATGTAGCTGTCAAAGATATTCTGACACAGTCTGAAGTAACAGGAAAAAGATGCAAATGGATTAACAAGATCCAAGAATTTGACATGGAGATACAGATTACCAAATTAGTAAGAGGTCAAGGCTTGGCTAGGTTGATGGCAGAATCAAATATTGAAGCAAATCAGGTTTGTAATGTAGATGAAGGGATTGCAGTTGCAAGCATTGAGCACACCCCTTGGTATACTGATATCATGCATTACCTTAAGTTCACAAAGTGTCTAGAGGGATTGAGTGATAGCCAAAAGAGAACTTTGAAGTTGCAAAAATCAAAATATGTTTTCATGGATGGAGATCTGTTTTGAAAAAATAGGGATGGTATACTATTGTTATGTCTTGATGAATCTCAGGCCAAACATGTCCTAAGTGAAATGCATGAAGGAGTTTGTGGAGGACATTATTCAGCAAAAACAACAGTGCACAAAATTCTCAGGGCAGGTTACTACTGGCCTAGAGTTTTTAATGATTCTTTTACACATGTGAGAAAGTGTGAATCCTGCCAGAGGTTCTCTGGAAAACTGAAGTATTAGGGAGCTTTGCCACTTCGACCGTTGCAAGCTGATGCCCCTTTTCATCAATGGGGAATTGAATTCATTGGAGAGATACATGAAAGATCAAGTGGAGGACACAAGTGGATACTAGTTGCTACTGATTATTTTACCAAGTGGGTAGAGGCAATCCCAACTAAACAGGCTACAAGCAAAGTGGTGACAAATTTCTTGATGGACAACATTATCACCAAATTTGGTACACCACTTAAGTTAATCACAGAAAATGGAATTTGTTTTAGATCAGATGAGTTTAGAGGTTTTTGTGACACATATGGCATTACTATTTCTTATGCAGCTCCTTACCATCCACAAGCTAATGGTCAAGTTGAATCTAGTAATAAGAGTCTTTTGAAGATTATAAGGAGGATGTTGAGTCAAAACAAGAAAGCTTGGGATTCAAAATTGAAACTGGCTGTGTGGGCTGATAGGATTACTGTGAAAAGGGAAATTGGAAAGTCCCCATTTGAATTGGTGTATGGAGCACAGGCCAGGATGCCTTTACAGAATTTGTTACCAGTCTACAAGTTTGTCCTTCAGGAAGATTTGGATGTTCCTGAACCTATGGAAGAAAGAATGGAGCAACTAGCTGAACTTGATGAAATAAGGAGAAGTGCCCAAAGTCAAAACATGAAGTTACAGACACAAATGAAGTATCTATTTGACAAGAAGGAAAAGGATAGAAAATTTGAGGAGAATGACTTGGTGTTGATGTGGAATGCAAGGTGTCAGGAGAAGGGAAAACATGGTAAATTTGAAGCTTTGTGGCTGGGACCTTTTGTTGTTATTGGAAAGAAGGGTGAAGACTCATATTATCTACAGAATATGGTTGGTGAAGATCAGGAATTGCCTGTTCATGGGCAATTCTTGAAGCAATTTTTCTCTTGAGCAACATAGAGGATTAAGGGCTGCCAGTGCATGGACAACTCTTGTTTATCCTCTTTAAAATTATTTTCCATTCACAGTAGTTTAGGATTTCATCATTTTCCATTCATCTCCATCTTGCATTCACTTTCCATTCATTTCCATTTCCTTTCACTTCATTTCTGCTCTCTGGTTTATCATTTTGTGTCTGGTCTACTCATCCAAAGATCTAGATCCTTGCAATGATCTCACTATCATTCATCCCTAAACGGAGCCACTATTAGGGATGTAAAAATTTGATGATTTCACATGTTGATTTCACTCATAAATTTCTAGATTTGGTCCTACCATGTGCATATTTCACCCATATCTTGCCATATTGCCTCATACAATCCATTGCATCATGCATTTTTTACATTTTGGTTCCTATCAGTGTGAGAATACCATTGTCTCCCCGACCCATTGTGCGTTTTCTGCTAACATGAGTCTGTGTTGCCTTTCAGCAAGACTCATTTGATGTCACAACGATCTAATTTTTCTTACAAGCACCGTTTGGCAGGAGTTCTTCACGGTCTCGGCGACAGAGGTTGATTCACATTTCGACAAGAGTCTGGTTGTCGATATAATGTTTCACCGAGTGCTTTATGTCTCGGCGACAGGCTTTAATGAGGCTACATCAGCGAGAGTTGGGCGGTATTGGCATTGTGTCTTGGCAAATATCTTTCATCTTACCAACTGGTGGTGGGAGCATTCATATCGTTATAAGTTGGAGCTATTGGTATGAGGTATCGGCGAGTGACCTTCGATCTCGCCGACACTTCGTATGAGTTTTCGCTTCAACCAAGCGGGTTGCTTTTGGTGTGAGGTTACAATGAGTTTCTTTTGTCACATTGACCGGTGGTGGAAGAATTGGCATATCAGAAAAAGGTGTTGGCTTCGGTATTATGTCATAGCGAGCCCGTCGGGTCTTGCCGACAGTGTTTTATGAATGGATTTCAGTGAAAGGTTGGCATTCTCTCAGCGATCATGTGTGCTTGGGATGTTTCAGTATGACTTTGTTGGTTCTATGGGACCTCTCCCCGATTTTGAATTGTCTTGGAAAAAGTGAGTGGGAGATGGTTTTCGGCGAGAGGTTTGTTAGGTCTCGCTGACCGACAACATAAAGGGGTGCAATATCGGCATGAGTTAAAATTTTTGGCATGTGGTCTCGATGACTGTGAATTGTCTTACCGACTATGCGAACCAATGTTGTTTTAGCCAGACTAAGCGATATCGATATGAGGTCTCGGTGAGTGACCTTTGGTCTCGCTGATGAAAACAAAAAGACTTGTCGGTATGAAGATTGATTTGTCATAGCGACGCACAGGATGGACAAAGACTTTCAGTGTAGCAAAGTTAATCTATATGAGGTCTCTCCGATATCTTGTGGTCACAAACGAAAGGTGCATCTCGGTAAGATAATTTGTTTTGTCTCTACGACACCCAGAATGGTTGATGGCTTTTGGTATAACTCAAGCGTTCTACATGACGTCTCCCCGATATCACAGAGCTACAGCGAAACACAAAGGGAACATGTGGATGCTTCTTGTCTTTGGTGTAACGAGCAATAGGTCACAGCGACACGCAAAAGGTAAAATAATTCTCGGGGAAACATTAAGCGATCTACAAAATATCTCCCCGACGGAAGTGTTCATAGTGAAAGCGAGTAACACCAAGCGGAGCGATTAATGATTGAATTGCCTTCGGCATAGCTGCTACATTGTCTCGCTGACTATTCCAGCAAATGAATAATAGAAATTCGAACACTGTGGCCGACATGTGAGTGATAAAATACGGTTGCAAGCCGACTTGAATAGAGCCTGAATTATGTGGAAGGCCGACATGATATTTCAATATGATTTATTTTCTCATGCTGGTGTATAAATAGGCATTTTGTAATTATAAAATCATGATGAGATCACCAGTTATTAGATATTCGATACACAACAAGTAGATACAGTGGAATAAAATTATCATATCAGAGACTATTGTTGCATGATTTTAGAATGGAGGTATTTATGAAAATCAGTTAATGTTGTTGCATTTGTCTGGTGTCAATTGTCTATTGAATTCAATAAAAATACTGCTAAGTTGTCTCCAAGATTGATGCTTTTCTGGTTGTTTAAATTGACATAACAAATTTATGTTAAGTTTATCAATGCACATTTGTTGTATTTGTGTGATTAATCAATTGGTTCTTTCAAGCAAAGATTAAATCCTTTTAAATGATCATAGTAATCAAAGAGATTCATTTGGATTGTTAAAGTATAGCTTAGTAGTTACAGTATTGCATGTTTATACAAGTTGTAAACATAATATATGCCAGATGATTTGAGTTTTATCCAAAGAGTGTTGCTCATCTTGATTTCATTTGACTCTTCCTATCAAATAAGGCACTGGTCTCTACAGTTTCATAATTAAGATTCATTTGTTCTCTTTCTATCTGTTAATTAAGCATTTTAGGATTTAGATCAGAAGATTGCTATTGCTATCAAGTTTGATTTCATTTGTTCACTTTCATCTGCCATTGTGGACAAATCATTGTGCAAGAAAGATAATCATAAGTCAAGTCTTCTTCATTCAAAGAGGCACACCCGCCTAGGTCTAGCAGCACCTAAAGAGTAGAAGGTTGAGTTCTCTTGACCTTGTCTGTTACCCTAGAACGTATCAAGAGATTGGCAACCTCTTGAGGTATCTTGCCTGTGTTTTTGAGAGCTAACAAGAAGAAAAGATATCTGATGGCAATGGGTGACAAAATATAGATTTCCATAAATCTTATCATTTCATTTCTCCCCACAAAACACCTTGCACTCCACTCTCATTAACTATCATGGCTTCTAAAAATAGGATTATTAGTTACCCCTATGTCATTCTTGTTAATAAATAGGTTGGTTATAAAATGGTTGGAGTGGAAAGGAATAATGCTAGTTCATACTTATTTATATAATTCTTATTAGTATAAAATTAAATATATATTAAGTAAACAAGGTTTCATCATCAATAATTCATCGTCATGACAAGTTCATCTCATGGAAAATTCACCGCCACCAATATGATATGAATTGTTGGTAGTGAATTTTCCACGAGATGAATTTGTCATGGCGATGAAATGTTGGAGGTGAATTTTTTGGTGGTGAATTTTCCTAGAGCCAATAAATAATAATCGATTTCAAATATTAAGTGTATAAAATAAGTTATTATAACGAAATTTAAACGTAAAATCATTTGTTTCAAATTTACAATTACATAAAGATAATAGAAATTGCACATTGACTTGATGACATTTCAATATACCTTTATGTGCCTACATAAGCATCATCATTTAGTTGCACTAAAAAATTGTGCAAGTATGTGTTGGGTTCTTAAGGTTATGGTTCATTTTCCGCACTGTTAGAAGCTACCATCCTCCCCTAGATGATCCCCCCCCTTGATATATTGGAGGGGAGGAATTTTATATTACATCCACCTCAAACATTATGACAATAATTAGTCCATCATTAATGTTGAAAAAAACAAGGTGAAGAAAGCTTGCAATATGAACTTAAGTGTGTGAATGCAAATCTGAAATATGTAGATTAACCTTAGCCTTAGTGTGAAGAAAGAATGAGAGAGAGAGAGAGAGATAGAACAATATAACACATGCAACAACAGATTTACGTGGAGAAACCCCGAAGGGAAAAAACTCCACCACCAAAAGAGAGGCAAGTATATTACTGATAATTTTCAATATTACATGCAGCAATAGACTTCTCTTATCATTCCCTGTAAATCCAGCAACACCCTGTTACCCTGCAAAACTTCATTCTTCTAACACTAGCTCAAGGCCTCAATTTATAGAGATTTATGAGGATGAAAACCCCATGGTTTCACCAAACAATAGGCAGCAATGCCACCTAGAAAAACCCATGCCTCCTCCTTGAAATGGTCAAAAATACCAAAAATAGCCTCTTACAGATGCTCTTACAGCTGTCATAAGGAATCTTTTATGCATGGGCGCCTGGGGTCTAAAAATAGCATATTCTGTCATAGGGAATCTGTCATACTGTCATAGCATCTTATGAAAACTTGCATGCATGTCATAGATGCTCTTACAACACCCTATTTTGACCCACAACCTTATTTTAGAAGATTCCAAGGTGGGACGCCTAGCTAATTTGTCCTTTTCCATAAGGATAAACGGTAACGGTAACATGCATTTACATAGTCTCTTTCACCACTGTTGGTCAAATAGTTTCACCTCTTATGGGTAAATGTACAAAACACTTTAGGAGAATAATAAAATAAAGGATTTACAAGGTTGATGACACCTAAATCCTAACATTCTCCCACTTGACATCATACATTGTAAATTACACCCATAGAGATACAATTACATAGAATTAAGTACAGTGATCAAGGCCCATGGCCTTTCTGCACCAAGAGAACTTTTCCGTGGTGACTGGCTTCGTAAGAGAATCTGCAACATTATCCAAAGTGTCAACTTTTTCAATCAAGACTTGTCCATTCTCAACCATTTCTCGCACAAAGTGATACTGAACATCAACATGCTTAGTACGAGCATGATACATAGGATTTTTAGCCAAACATATGGCACTCTGACTATCACATCCGATCCTCACTATCCTGCAATCAAAACCAATACCATTACCAAGTCCTGTAACCAAACTGCCTCCTTAGAGGCATGTGTAGCAGCCATATACTCTGCTTCAGTGGTAGACAAAGCAACTGTAGGTTGTCTTTTACTCATCCAACTCACTGCTCCTCCAAACAAAGTAAACACATAGCCACTAGTGGACCTTCGACTATCCAAGTCACCTGCCCAATCTGCATCAACAAAACCCTGTATGTCCAATGAATTATCAATATTGTCAGTACCATGATAAACCAAAAAGTAATCAGAAGTGCCTTGCAAATATTTGAATACCCTTTTGACAAAAGTCCAATGTTCTTTACCAGGGTTAGACATAAACCTGCTTAGAACTCCCACTGCTTGGGCTATATCTGGTCTAGTACAAACCATTGCATACATTAAACTACCGACAACACTAGCATAAGTAACTTTAGACATTTCATCAATATCATCATCCAATTTAGGACACATGTCTAAACTCAACTTAGTACCAATAGGAAATGGAATATTTACTGGTTTACAGTCCTGCATATTAAACCTTTGCAAAATAGTGTTAACATACTTGCTCTGACTTAACCAAAGCTTTCTATGAATTCGATCCCTAATGATTTCCATCCCAAGAATATATTTAGCAGCCCCTAAATCTTTCATATCAAATGTGCCAAAAATCTGAGTTTTAAGTTCCCTAATCATTGCCTTATTGTTACCAATGAACAACATATCATCCACATATAAGACAATAATCAGTATCTGATCATCAATAACTTTAAAGTAAACACAGTGATCCTCATCACTTCTAACAAAACCTATATTTAATGAAAATGCATCAAACTTCTGGTACCACATTCTAGGTGACTGTTTCAAACCATATAAAGACCTCTTTAACCTGCAAACCAAGTGTTCTTTTCCTTTCACAACAAAACCATCAAGCTGTTGCATATAAATTTCTTCCTCTAGATCCCCATGCAAGAAAGCAGTTTTAACATCCATTTGTTCTATTTCTAAATCATAAGCAGCAGCAATGGATAAAATGAATCTAATAGAGGTTAGCTTAGCAACAGGAGAGAATATTTCACCAAAATCAACTCCCTCTCTCTGGGAGTAGCCCTTGGCCACTAATCTGGCCTTGTACCATTCCAACTTTCCGTATGCACCAAAATTCTTTTTATATATCCACTTACAACCAATGGCCTTTCTTCCTTTGGGAAAACTAACAAGATCCCAAGTGTCACAGTTTTTCAAATACATCATCTCATCATGCATGGCCTGCATCCAAGACTCACATTCTTCTGAAGAGGGAGCCTCCCTGAAAGATCTAGGTTCATCATCAGTACATAACAAAACAAATTTACAACGAAAATCAGGTGGGCTATACCTGTCAACTGGATTTCGTTGTCTTGTGGATCTTCTCAAAGGTGGAGTAAGAGGTTCCTCCTCATGTTCATCCTCATTGTTTTCAACTTCTTCTGTTACAACGGATTCGTCAGAACTCTCTTCTTCTTGTCCATCTTCTTGTCCATCTCTCTGTTCTTCCACATGTGCATCTTCTTGCTTAGTTTCAAAATGCACTATTTTTGACTTTTCCTTTGGTTGCACATCTTCAGAGTTAGCTCTAAATTCCCTGAAAATAACATCTCTAGAAAATATCATCTTTCGTGTTAGTGGATTCCAAAGTTTATAACCTTTAACATTTTCACCATAACCTACAAAGATGCATTTCTGAGATTTGGGATCCAATTTAGACCGCTTCTCTTGAGGCACATGAACAAAAGCCTCACAACCAAAGACCCTTAAATGTGAAACTGAAGGCTTTTTACCCAACCACATTTCATAAGGAGTTTTATCAACAAGAGCTTTACAAGGAGATCTATTAATTAAATAACAAGCAGTACCAACAGCCTCTGCCCAAAAGCATTTGTCTAACTTAGCACTACTTAACATGCTCCTAGCTCTTTCCATTAATGTACGGTTCATTCTTTCTACTACCCCATTTTGTTGGGGTGTGTAAGGTGTAGTCTTTTGCCTAACAATTCCTGCATGTTTGCAAAACTCATCAAATTCCTTAGAACAATATTCACCCCCATTTTCAGATCTCAATACTTTTATCTTATAATCTGTTTGCTTTTCAACCAATGCCTTAAATTCCTTAAATTTGGTGAAAACTTCAGATTTTGAATGCATAAAATAAATCCAAGTATATCTTGAGTAATCATCAATGAAGGAAACATAATAACGAGATCTACCCAAAGAATCTGTATCCACTAGACCACAAACATCCGAATGAATAAGTTCTAACAATCCATTAGCTTTATTAGTTCCTTTAGGAAATGATGACCTGTTTTGTTTACCAAACACACAATCCTCACAGAAATCATTTTTACCAACAGAATAATCAGAAATACCGTCTACTAGTTTCTTATCAAGTATGGTCCTAAGACCTTTTTCACCAATGTGACCCAATCTATGGTGCCACAACATACATGCATTTTCAGCGCTAGTTACAAAAGAGGAGTTACAAAAAGTAGAGGCATGTAGTGTAAATAAACTCCCTGTCCGAGATCCTTTAGCAACCACCAAACTTCCCCTTACCATCCTGCAACCAGACTTGTCAAATGTCACATGCATCCTAATCATTCAACTTGGAAACTGAAATTAAACTTTTTGTAAGTCCTGGAATATGTAAAACATCATCAAGGGTTTTAACCCTCCCATCACTGAAACACAATTTTACCTTTCCTTTACCAATAACCTTTTGTGAGCTATTATCACCCATGAAGACCTCTCCTCCATCATATTCTTTGTATGTAGAAAACCACTCCTTATGAGGAGTCATATGGAAGGAAGCACCTGAATCAATAAGCCAAGCATCATTACAAACTGTGTTAGCTGAAATAATCAAAGCATCAGAATCACCGTTATCAAAGGACTTTTTCGTGGAGGAATCTGCATTCTTTTTCTTGTTTCTACATTCCTTCTTCACATGTCCCCATTTACCACAGTTCCAACACTTCACTCTGCTCTTTCCAGGGGTCTTAGATCGTCCTTTAGACTTATCCTTCTTCTTATCCCCTTTAGGCTCTTTCTCCTTGGGCCTACCTCGCACATGCAAGGCATCTTGGGAGCCACTGCGCATGGTCTTTCTCCTCATCTCCTCTGAAAGAAGTATGGGAATAATAGTATCCAACTTAGGTTCTGCACCACCACTTGTTATAGCAATAACTAAATTTTCCCAAGATTCTGGCAAAGAGCAAATCAATAAAATGCATTTATCCTCATCTTCTATTTTAACATCAATAGATGCAAGCTGACTTATAATCAAATTAAAAGCATTCAAATGTTTAGCAATAGATTCACCATCCTTCATCTTTAATGAATACAAACATCTTTTGAGATACAACTTGTTAGACAAACTCTTAGTTTGGTAGATTTCACCTATCTTCCTCCAAAGCTTGTATGTTGTGTCTTCTGAAGAGACATTCAGGAGGACAGAATCTGTGAGACACAACCGAATAGTCCCTCGAGCCTTCTTGTCTAACTTATTCCAATCTTCATCTGACAAGGTTGAAGTAGATGGCTTCTTTTCAACTGAAACTGGTAACCACTGATCTCTTTCCTTAAGAAGGTCCTCCACTTTCAACTTCCACATCTCGTAACTAGTTCCATTGAACTTCTCAATATCTAGACATGAGGTGGAGGCCATGGTATGCAATCTTTCACAAATCTGCAAAACCCACAACACAAAAGCTCCCACTGCAGCAAAAAACCTTCAACACTCTAAAAGGAAAGCGTCCCTTCCTTAATAGAACCATTAGCTCTGATACCAAATTTTGAAAAAAACAAGGTGAAGAAAGCTTGCAATATGAACTCAAGTGTGTGAATGCAAATCTGAAATATGTAGATTAACCTTAGCCTTAGTGTGAAGAAAGAATGAGAGAGAGAGAGAGAGAACAATATAACACATGCAACAACAGATTTACGTGGAGAAACCCTGAAGGGAAAAAACTCCACCACCGAAAGAGAGGCAAGTATATTACTGATAATCTTCAATATTACATGCAGCAATAGACTTCCCTTATCATTCCCTATAAATCCAGCAGCACCCTGTTACCCTGCAAAACTTCATTCTTCTAACACTAGCTCAAGGCCCCAATTTATAGAGATTTGTGAGGATGAAAACCACCATGGTTTCACCAAACAATAGGCAGAAATACCACCTAGAAAAACCCACGCCTCCCTCCTTGAAATGGTCAAAAATACCAAAAATAGCCTCTTGCAGCTGTCATAAGGCATCTTTTATGCATGGGCGCCTGGGGTCTAAAAATAGCATATTCTGTCATAGGGAATCTGTCATACTGTCATAGCATCTTATGACAACTTGCATGCATGTCATAGATGCTCTTACAACACCCTATTTTGACCCACAACCTTATTTTAGAAGATTCCAAGGTGGGACACCTAGCTAATTTGTCCTTTTCCATAAGGATAAACGGTAACGGTAACACTGCATTTACATAGTCTCTTTCACCACTATTGGTCAAACAATTTCACCTCTTATGGGTAAATGTACAAAACACTTTAGGAGAATAATAAAATAAAGGATTTACAAGGTCGATGACACCTAAATCCTAACAATTAATACCATAATCCCAAGTCAAACAAATCAATTGTTCGTAGAGATAATGCAATATTCATTATCATAATATCATGCAACACACAATGCAACATTTAAATATCAAATTTTCTCACCCTAAACAATTATTTAATCATTAATATTTTATCTAAAATAGGTGATCAAAATGGGATGTGACATGTTTATTAAGTTCTTTATGAAGATGAACATAATAGGCTCTAGATTTATAAGATTCTCACCATTGGTTTTTGAACAAGCCATTTTTTTCTTTAAATCACTATTGTTCGAAGGGGTAGTTCTACCCAGTGTTTTTCTTATTACAACATTTTTCAATACAAGACTTTCATGTTAAAAAAAAAATCTTCTTTTCCTCTTTGTGCCTTTTGGGCAAGAGGAGGAACAAGAGGAACCCTGAAGGGTCAAGATATTAGGGCTATATGTGAAGGACTATTTAAGGTAAGATCCTTACCTTGAGGGATATTAAGAAGAATTGGGAGCTCAAAGACATGGGATAACAACTTTCCCAAT
The DNA here is from genome assembly GCA_007258455.2 of Sequoia sempervirens. Classification (NCBI taxonomy): domain Eukaryota; kingdom Viridiplantae; phylum Streptophyta; class Pinopsida; order Cupressales; family Cupressaceae; genus Sequoia; species Sequoia sempervirens. The sequence goes on along the minus strand of VDFB02047230.1, from coordinate 314,290,798 downwards.
GCAAGGTCCTTTCCTTTTCCTATGTTAGGTACAGTCGAAGGAATAAAAGACACCACTAGAAGTTGCGAGGTCTTATAAGGATGGAGAGGTCTACTTAGGGGAGCATGTTTGTCCTTGGCCCCCAATGAAGAAGGTCCAGAGGACAAAGCATGTTGTTGTATAGGAGTAGACTAAAAATGGATTGTGGAAGAAGAAGGAGGTGGAATCAAATTAGATGGTAAGCCCCCAGTCTTATACTTGTAGTATGCTTTATATAAAAAGTTACCATGGGATAGCATGGGTCCCATTGGAGGAGACCAAAAATGATCAAGAGGGAAACCCCCACATGACACAAGTGGCTTATATCCAGTATTCATGACAGTATACACAATTCCCTCGTGAGGAAATTTCAAGCACTTATGGCCAATAGAAGCGACTGCATTCATGGAAACTAGACAAGGAATGCCTAGTTTTTCTTTAAATAAGTCAGACTTTTGTATCATGACCAAAGTTGTAGAGATTGTCTTAGGTCCTACAAGGACAAACAAAAGAATAAATCCTAGAGAGGTAATATAAAGACCATAGTGCATACAAATGGTATCCTTACACATCATACCTCGCCCTATGTAGGCCATTAATGTAGAGTGTCTCCTCTATTATAACATTGACACTACTGGCAAGGACAACCATAATGCTAGTAACGATATTACCATTGACCTAAGTAGGAATGTAAAGGGAAAGTACTCTCCATGATAATACAAGTCTTAGGTGTAAAAGAGATGCTAGACATCTTAACCTTCTAACTTGGAGGGGAGATCGGTGTGATGGATACCATGTTCACATACGCAACATCATTAGATGGAGTGGAAGAAGTAGTGATAAAATTGGAAGAGTGAGGGGGGAAGGATCAGTGTAAATTTGCAACTAACTATAAGCTTTAGCCACATATTTATTTGGGTTTTGCTTCTTACTATCCAGTCAAATGTTACCACTATCTATGTGATCTTGAATTACATGTCTCAAGTGCATACAATGGTGTTGAAGGGGTCCTTCTTGGTTGTTCCTTAAATGGTTTTCATTTTGTTGTGGCATTTGGGGCTTGTTTTGGCTTGGCGTTGATGTTTCTTGCCTCCTTTTGGGGTTGGGGTGGTGTTTAGTTGCAGTGTCTATTGCTGTAGTGATGGAGTTGTCTCAGACCCTTTGGGGGTCTGGTTGTTGGTTGGACCTTTTCCTGTGTTTGTGGCTGAGTGTTGGCTTCTTTGGATTACTCTTTGGTCACCCATGGTCATCGTCTTGTTGGGCATGAATTTTAGTGTGACCATCTTTGTTCTGGAGAGATGGGGATCTGTTGCTCGTGTGGTGAAGATTGGTTTGTGCTGGTGGATTGGAGCTGCTAGTTTCTTGTTGCAAATTTTTTTGATGGGGGTTGGCTTTTGTGCTCCTTTGGAAGTCTTGTTCTCTCTCACAACCCAAGTTGGGTTGAGGCTTAATAGTACTAATGATGTTGGTTTTGTTTTTACTTTCTTCCCATTTCCTCATGTTTTGACTTCTATTGAGGTGGAGTCTTATCCTTTTGTGGTGGAGGTTGTGGTTCTGGTTGAAATTAATGATCTCCTTTGCTTGGGCCCTTCTCTAGCTTCTCCTTTAGAGGTGGTACTATCTCTTATTGATGTGGAGATGGGTTTTGCTGGAGGGGCTTGGTGGTGCTACTATGGGCTTCTAGCTGCTTTCCCTTATGTTGTGCTATCTTACTCCTCTATTGAGGTTGAGTGCTCTAGAAGGCTGGTTTGTGTTTGGGTGCTCTTGATACCTTGTTTCTTTTCCCTTTCCTAGATCCTATTGAGGTGTTATCTATGGTCGGGTTCTAGTTTCTCTGTAGCAACTTGTGTTTTTTACCCCTCCTTTGGTAAGAATTTGTTAGGCACTTCTTGCCTAACTTGTGTGGAAGGTTTGTTGCAGTCCATTTGTTGTGGGTGTTAGGTGGCCTAGTTGTTTCAGGTAGTCTGGTGGGCCTATAGTTTTGTGGTCCATCTGCTATAGGTGGTTTTTGGATTGGTTGTTTCAGAAAAGTAATTAGGGCTTGTTGTTTTGGGTACAAGAACGGGTTGTTTTCTGTTTGGCTCAGTTTTGCATTATCTGAGCAGGACATCTACTGCAGTCCAGCTGCTACAGGTGGTTCATGGCCTGGTTACTCCAGGAGGTTCTTTGGGCCCTCAGTCCTGTGTTTTGGGTGTAACTTTTTTGGCTAAAGGCCTATGATGTTCCTTTGTCTTTGACTTAGGACTGTTGGTTGTTCTAAGTGTTCTTTTCCCCTAGTATTTGGTGCCAGGGTGGGTTGTTAGTCTGTGGTGTTTCTACAGTGTTTCCGCTGGTTCTTTTTTTCTATTTGTCTCTTTTTGGCCCTTTGGGCTCTTTGTGTAAAGGGTACGACACCCTGTAAATGTTTCTTATCTTATCAAAAATATTTGATGTTATGTCCAAGCATTCATGGTATTGGAAAAACTTGGAAGCATCATACCAATTGAGGTATGGCTTGGTGTAAACAAGCGGTCTAATGTTTGGGAGGGTAATTAAGTTGTCTTTTAGTAATTTCTAAAGTACACTAGAATAAGAAACATTTAATTTTGTAAAGATCTAATTACGTTGTGATCTGAGTGTATTATTTTCAGTTGTTTGTGGAATGCTTACTACATTAGCTATTTATTTATTTTTCTTTAACCCTCCAAAAGAAGACACAACTCCAAAATTATCAGGACTTGAGGATGAGGCCAAAGCCCGATACTAGTCTAACCATTGTTGATAATCCCAGAGTGCAATACACAGATGAGAAAAGGAAGGATATTTCATCAAAGAGACTCGTTCCCTCAATTTCAACTAGAGACTTCCCATGAACATTCTCTGAATGTCATGATCAAGCAGGGCATAGGGGATTTGTGAAGAGATTGATTGGTAGCAAGAAATGAAATCAATTATCTTTTCATTGGGTTGCTATTTACAATGGACAAGATTAGTGATAGAGACCTTGGAGACAATGTTCACTTGGAACTATTGTAAGAATTGATTCATGACTTTATCAAAAGAAAAGATGGAATTATCGAGCAACAAGAAGAACCATTCCAGCACGGTCTCCTTAAGGGATCGTGAGGACAATTTTTCTAGCAAATGATCCTGATGTAAAAAGTCACTACACAAAGTGATAAAGGAATTAACATGTGTCTATGGATCCCCCTTACCATTATACTTATCGAATTTTATTATCTTGATTCCTTGAAGCATTGGAGCACTCAATATGTGCAAACGGGATTGTGAGGATAGTATGAAGTAAGTTGGATTGTGTAGCAACATTATTTAGATTGGCAAGTTGAGATTGTATTTGACCCATGTTTTGTAATAGAGTGTTCAAAATGGAATTATCTATGGTGGGGGAGTTAGATTAGACATTGCAATAGAAGTTTGAGGTATGAAGCTAGGAAGAGGAGGGATGTTATACCCCAAAGGATTCTGAAATATATTAATTCTAGGATTAACAAGATGCACAAACATAGCAATTTTTTATTATTAGCAGAAGACATAGGAGGCGTAGTAGGATTAGGATCTACCATATGCATAGATACCTCAAGCATTGAAATATTCAATTGAGTGCCAGTGAAATATGATTAAGCATCATTAGGTTGACTTAATACTAACGTGTATGAAGGTACATGAGGCTCAACTATGTTGGTTAATGCACAGAGCAACTAAAGGCCCTTATGATCTGAGATGAGCAAGTCTCTTAGGTTATCAACAATAGTGGTGGCTTGAGTAAATAATTTATCAAGACTAAGGAAATCTTCAAAGTGTTTTAGATTTTCCTCCAGAGATTGAACCTACTCAAAGGTTACCCTAAGGGAAACCTCATAATCTATAGAAGTGACCCAGAAGGAGAATTTGGTTGAGAGTTTAAATTAGAAGAGTTCCCAAAGATCGGTTGAGAGCTAGAAGACTCTAGATTTCTAGAAAACATTAGACCAGGTCTAGTAGGACTATAGTGGTCTAGGGGTATGGTAGGTCTCAAGCTTCTTCTAACTATGTATCTAGAAGTTTTCAATTAAGTCATGAAGCTCATAGAAGAGTATTCACAATGCACATCCTTACAATTCTAGAAAATGAGAGAAAAGAATGCAAGAGGAGGAAAAAAAATTCAAAGGTTTTAAATGTTACTTTTGGAGAAATTTTTTTGCAAGAAGATGAGTTCATGTCAGGTTCACCAAAATGTAGAGGAGGGAATTTTCTACCCTCAAGATAATGGGATCTCAAGGAGAAAATTATCTCTCAATGACCTTAATTGACATGGCTCAAGTGAACTGGAAATAGAGGAATGCAAGATTTAACAAAGTGCATAAATTATCTAGACCTTTCAGACATCAAAACTTGAAAGTGCAGGATACAAAGGTCTTCTAGACAAATCAACAAGCTCTTTTTCTTGGACTAATGCACGATTGTCAAATGGCAGTGTGTCACACTAGTGTCATGTAAAAAAAAAAAAAAAAGTCGTAACAAGAAAACTCAGAATACTCCAGACAAGGTTTTGGACATGAAAAGGGTGTGAAATACCAATATACATCGAATGTAAAATAAAAAGAATAAACATATTAAGTGAAGCTTAAATGGAAATGACAAATATAGGTTTAAGATATTACCAAAAAAAATTGACATGAAGCCCAAGCTTTCTCCAAGTAGTTCTTCTATCTGCACCTCTACACACAAGACCAAATAGAAAGGCTTGGGTAGTTGTATAGGAGTTTGTTGTAGTCAATCCCCCGTATTGGTACTTCCACCTCCATAGACATCCTTAGACAAGATCATTTAAATACATGTAAAATGATAAAGAGAACAATATGCTAACAAAATAGATAATATGCTTTAATGAAAAGACTTGAATAGTTACCACTCCCAAGAATAGAAGCTAAGTAGCTTGTTGGTGCAGTGAAGAAGTAACAAGAATCTCCAAGATGACAATGGCCTCTTTACAAGATAAGCTTACAATAGAGTTTACTCTAGAATTTGTAGAAGAGTTCTTTGAAAGATATACACAAAAAGAGATGGAGGATGTTGTGAGTGCTCAAGAAGTGTTGTAGAATGGTGAAGAATGAGAGAAGAAGAAAGAGATGTGTGTGTTGTTTTTCAAAAGACGAAGAATGAATATCGAATCCTCAAGAAAGAGGGCATTTTTAGTCTACACATCTTACCCTAGTGATTCCCGATGAGCATGTAGGTTGGAAGATGCATTACACTACCAAAATGTGATAGGTGTAATGTCCCAATGGCTAGATTAGTCATATTTTTGCAAGAAAATAGGGCGGCACACAGATGTCTCCACAGTGTGCACCAGTACGTAAGAAAATTGAACTCAACGGTCGAGGAACTAGGCATGCCAAATGGAAAGAGGTGGTTTCAAGTTGAAAGAGAGCATAATTATCTTAATTTATCTAAAGAAGAAGGCATATGTAATGTGAAATTGCATAGGATGCAATTTACGACATGGGTATGTGCAGGATCATCATGGAAAAAATAGGCCCTTAAGTGGCGAAAAATTCAAAAAAAACGGAATTAGGCAACTTGACATAAAAATTTGAATAAGTTATCTATATTATTTCAAAAATATGTAAGAATAGAATCTGTAGAAATTTGAATTTAGTTTCTAAAATACTAGGTTTATTTAAAAAATAAAAATTCTATTTGGTGAAAATTTGAAATTTCAATGCAATAGTACTTAAATTTCGTGGAAAAATAAGTAGGTGTCCGTTCGACCACCCTAACCAACAATAAAATGATAATATTATTTTATAATATTTTAGATATAAGTAGAGGACTCATGTCTCGATGTGATGCATATTTTTTGTAATATTTTTCCAAGTAAATAATTAATTATGATTTTTTTATTACAACTTTTAAAAATAAAACTTGTATTTCTCACTACCTTAACTTGGTCAAAACTTCATGAAATTCAATTTTTTTTTAATCCTATAGTATGTGAAGTATAGAATGTGATGCATGTTTCAGATTCAAAAAGTGTGATACCATTTGAAAGCTATAAATGTTTTTCAATCAGCCTATCAATTAGGACTTTAGTCGTAATTCAAATAGAAAATGAATAATAATTATTTATTAAATTCAAAGTAAAACATGATTTATATTGGTGGAAAGTTGATAATTTCCTTTAAAAACCCTTTTCGTTTCATTAATTTTGGGTTAAAAAAAGTTGTCAGCCACATACCTATCATATCGCCACTTTTTGGCCCATCATGATCCTACACATACCCACATTACAATGAGATTTTGGAGGAATTTTTTTAATGTGAAGTTGAGTTTCAATAAGTTAAGTCAATCCTTTGGGTAAAAGCACAAACCTGTGTCACACTTTATAAAGGAATCGGCCAACAACAACAAAAAAAATTGAACTTTGACCACATAAAAGTGGTCTTTATGTTTTGAATTTCAAAATGATGTAAACTAATGAAAGGTAGAAATATTGATGAAGTTTAATCCTGTAATTTTTTAGATTTTTTTAAAATTGTTTGATTATTTTTTTATCAATTTAAGAGAAAATTTTGGAATGCTGAAAATTTTAAGAAAAAGTGGCGTCCTCTTGACGTCAAGAAACAAATAGAAAAAAACTTCATTTTCCCATAATTTTTTTTGTCCAAATAGGTGACTTCAATATCTAGTGCATGGAAAAAAAAATGAAATTTTGATGTATATTTTTTTCGTAATAACATTTTAAAGTCAAACTTTTCAGAATTTTGATAGTTTTCATTGGACATCAACTATTGTCTATTTTTTTTATCATTTTCAGAAAACAAATTATACCCATTTGAAGAAGACTCTCTCCTAGTGCACCATATATTTTTTTAAAAAAATTAATATGTTTTACTATTTTTTTTAATTTCTAATCAGCCTTTTTTTTAACTTTAACAACCTACTTGCATTATTTTAAAAATAAAATATATTAAAACTAATCAAAATATTTTAAAAATTACATATTTGGATTCACCACTCTAAGCTCTACAAATAGGTATTTCTCTTGTTTTTTAAAACATCATTATGACTGAAGAAATACTTATTTGAAGTTGAAAGTTTCAGAAAATTTTGAAAAAAGCTGAGTTGGCTACCAACTAGGATACCACATAGATAGTTTGGTAGAACGGGTTTCAGTAGAAAGGGTTTTGATCGAAACCCTTTCTACCGAAACCATGCATATAAAATAAGTCAATTTCAAAGAAGCAAAGGAAAAAATTTAAATTTTTTGGATTCAGACAAAACATATTTGGCTGAAACTCTATGTGCCACATATAGGCCATGTGGTTTCGATTGAAACCTATTTGGCCAAAACATTTCTTACTAAAAACATTTCACTCAAAACTATTTATTTGGTCGAAAATGTGACACAACTTTGTGATTTTACCCCTTTCTAGGGTTTTGGTTATCTGTTGTCGTGAAAATGACATTGAAGAAGATAAGAAAAGCATGTCATGTTGCTTGAAAAGAGAAAGGTTCTAGAGATTCGTAATGCATATCTCCCATGTGTTCATGGGTCTTTAAGATTTAGGTTCTACATAGTTGCAACTCAACACCTTATTAGGTATGTTAAGTTATGAAAGCTTTGATAGAATATGTATGAGTTCGTGTAGGGTTTAAAAACCCTATAAATTTAATTTAGATCTACTAAACTTATGAGGGTCTTTCAAAAAGCTTAAGACTCTACAAAAGTGATAGAAAGGTGAAAATATCATTCATGGTTTGTAGAGTTATCTAAACAAGGTATCTCCATTTTACTACATGAAGTTCAAATATATCCTTTTGGCCTATCACTATGATCCATAAATTTACTTATCTGAGTTGGATACAATATTCTTATATACTCCAAAGTCCAAATACACCATACATGCATCAACTTCCATGCAACCAGGGCTCTCTACTCTTTCCCAAAAGTGGAGAGTTTTTTTAAGTACATGATGAATGAGAATAGGATGAGAGCCTATACATACATGTGAATCATAGTTATTCTATTCAAGGTAGATATTTTACATTGAGAGGATAGCAGTGACTAAACACTGAAGAGAAACCACATAGCAGTTCATAAAGAAGCAAGGACAATGTTAAAGGTTTTCACACGTTGCATGAGAGATCTTTGCATGATTTTTTTAGACAATGTATTTGTGAATAAAAGGAAATGCAAAAGACAATAGACTGCATGTTTGTGATAGGACAAGTAAAGAGGACAATACAAATATGAAAAGATAGTGGTGTTTATGGTAAGAGACATGAGAGGATTATCAACAAGGGACAATCAATACAATGCTTTTTAAAAACCATAGAGATGATTATAAGAAGAGAGTAATATGATGGAAACATCACAGTCCTACTAAGGATAGTTAATTGAAATAGTGATACACAAAGGATTTATATGTTATAAAACAATGAGGATTTCTACTATATATCCAAGAATTTGTTGGTTTTGTCATGAGGTATGATAGGTTCTCAAACCTATTTAGTCTTGGAAGTCCGAGTCACAATCTATGTATGCATGAAAACAATGTTTTGAATGCTATTTGTAGCAACAATATATATGGATTATAGAGGAAAAAGATGACAATGACAATTGAAATGTAAGAGAAGGGAAATGAACAACAGTGTGTTCTAGGTCATCAAAAATATGAATCCTATAGATGGACATTATTATCAAGAATATAAAAATCTATTTGTCCACCTATCCAATAGAAAAGTGATCCTTGTAAATATATTCACCATTGTGCATGAACATTGTTTAGATAGTCAGACATCACAAAAGACTCCTTAACAATACTTCAAGCAAATCAATCAAGTTTTTGTCTAAACAACTCCTTAGACAAGTCTAAAGTGACAAATAAGATACTAGCAAGGGTTAATGAAGTAGGACAATCCTAAGAGGACTATGGATTGAAGAGGCCAATCATATCCCCATGTAGATATGGCAGTCATGAAAGGACAAAAATAAAGAAAAAGTATTTAATGTGTGTGTGTGTGAATATGTGGAATAACTAAAAGAATGAGAAAACACACCAATGTGACATTATATTGAAGAAAACAAAATAAATAATAAACAAACTCTCAATAACAATAGTTTCCTCAATGACGTCCCATTGTCCTCTATCTCCAAGGATCTATTGTAAGTTATTGGCTCTCAGTTGTTGTAAGCAGCAGCTTGGCAGAATGACAACTTAGAGAATGAGATTATGCAACATGCATGTCTATTGCTAAATGATGTAATATGATTAAACTAAGATACAAAACTATGATAAATGAAACTAAAACATCTTGTGCAAAACTATTCTATCATGATTATTATGCTAAATGATGAAGCTAAAATACTATGCTAAGCTCAAGAAAACAAGATGGCTAATGATAGATAGAATGCAACTATAGCAATCACACTAAATTCACCAAAGCTAGGATCTTTTTCAACTCACAAGAGGGTTGTATTTATAGATTTTTGGAGGCAAGAATCTAGTTGGCAAACATCAATGGATGAAAATAAGCCTATCAAGATGAACAGTGAGAGATTCTGGAAGTTGAGAAAAAGATGGAAGGTTGAGAGAATAATGGAACATGTTTCCTCCTACACAATCTTTTCCATTCAAAATTGAAGGAAAGTTGCCATTCAAGGAGTTAGTTGATAGTTGAAGATAAATCCCATAATTAAATAAATAAGTTATTTAATTATATGTGACAGATTTTAGAAGTTTCCATAATTAAATAATTAATATTCAATTATGTGTGAGAAGATGATAGAAAAGCGTTTAATTAAATATATAAAATACTTAATTAAATATGAGGTGAAGAAAGTTTCTAATTAAATATTTTAGAATATTTAATTATAAGAAGAGAAGAAAGTTTCTAATTAAATATTTTAGAATATTTAATTAAATGTAGAGTGAGGAAAGTTCTAATTAAATATTTAGAATATTTAATTATATGTAGGGTGAAGAATTAGAAAGTGTTTAATTAAATATTTAGAATATTTAATTAAATGTGGAAAAGAAATTTAGAGGAATATCATTTGAATTTAAAATTCAAACTTATGATAATTAATATAAATAAATTATAAAATCTATTTAATTAATTAAGAAGAATATGGAAGATGGTAATAATTAAATAAACTTATTTATTTAATTAAATTAGAAGAATTAGAAAGTGAACGATATATTTAAATAAATAATTAATTTATTTATATGTAGATGACTTTAGAAGATTAATTAAATAATTCATATTTAATTACTTATTAGGCTTGATTTAATTTGACCATTTTTAGATGTATACATTTTGCCCCTCTTTGAAGTGTTGTGTTTTACACATTGCTAAAAAGAAAATTTTAAATAACGAAAATTTGCCCCTGACTTTGAAAATTTGACTGATGCTGCTATATGCCCCCTCGGGTGATGAATCGGATAAAATTTTGAATTTGCCAAAAAAATTTGAGGATTTTTGAAAATTTACATTGATTTGATGTCTGATTCATCGGCCGATAAAGATGATTTGATAAAAACCGCTATTGAAAGATTGATATGAAATGATGATGATGATGATGATGATTTTGATAATTGATCTCATGATAGGTGAGAGTCAATGATAGGATGATGATGATTGACCTCATGATAGGTGAGGATCAATGATAGGTTGATAGATGATGGATTGATTAGATGAAAGGCGAGATGAGGAAGATTATGCAAAATGATGGAAAAGAGAGGATGATAAGTGATAGGAGATTGGGAAGATAAAATGAGAAGAAAGAAAGCACAAATGGATTGATGATAATCATGATAGTGTTGTTGATGAGCGAAGGAGACATCCCAATGATGATGATGATGATGATGAGAGTGTTGTTGATAAGGGAAGGATACATCCCAATGATGATGATGAGAGAGTTATTGATGGGGGAAGGATACATCTCGAAACAACACAAGGATAGGGAAGGATACATCCCGATGATGATGATGATGAGAGTGTTGTTGATGAGGGAATAATACATCTCGAAACAACATTAGGATAGGGAAGGATACATCCTGATGATGATGATAATGATCAAGGCTTGCAGTAAGGCTAGGAACAAGACCAAAGGTATGATTAAATGATTTGTGCTAGATTGAATGGATTGATTAGATGAGATTGAAAGAAAGGATTGGATGAATTAATTGAGATAATGCAAATTAGATGTGATGGCTATGATAATGCTCATGCACAAACTAATATGGATTCCATCTATATTAACCATGCATATTTTAACTATGCAAAATGAACTACACACTGTTGTCATTCTGTGAGCCAATTTTATGCTTATTTATCATCATTGAGCCTTTTGATATATGTTGAAAGTTAGTACAAGCATTGATGGTATAATGTAGACCATGATGACCTGAGTACAACTTCCATACAACTTTCATTGAGATTTGATAGTGCAAGATAGCACAAGCATCTAGGTATAATGAGACTGAGATGACCTGAGCATCACTTGCGTAAACAAGGAAGAATTATTCATTTTCTTATGCAAATTTGAAATGTCATCAATAATACTTTATAGATCATGTCTAGTGACAAATTGCACAGTAATACTAATTAACTCACAGAGAGTAGACAAAGAAAATATCATTCTCCTTCCTAGCCCCTCTAGTTCCAAACATCATCGAGGTACTCCAGAGAAATGATAACAAAAATCAAGATAAAATAATTGAACATAAGTGTTAAAGTGATCAAACCATGATTCAGAAGAGATCATCCAATGAGAGTTGATTTTTTTTTGTTTTTTATGTTGATTTGGATGCTCGGCTCTTTGATTGATTATGATTGATGTTCACCTTGATGTTTAGGATGATGGATGTTTTCACTAGGTTGTCTTGTTGTTGCTTGTCTGTTGATTTAAGCTCAAAACAAGTTGCCCCCAGTGAGTTCAGGATTTTTCCCCCAGTCTAGGATGAGACATGACCATTTTATTGATGAAAGCATATGATTTTATTGAATTTGTTTTTGGATTTTGGAAATATTTTGATTTTTTTGGATTTTGATGTTTTTTTATTTTTTTGGATTTTGATGTTTTTTTATTTTTGATTTTTTTTTTATATTTTTTTTTGATTTTTTTTATTTTTCAAAGACATTTAAGATGGAATGTGATGACCAATTGAAGAAACAAGATTCCCCACAATATAAGAGAAGATGCATGATGAAGGATATGGTATGGAAGATTTGGATGAAATGAATAGGATAAGATGCATGATTTTCAAGAAGATCCTTAACCTTGTCAAAATCAAAGGTGAAAATGAGGATAATGACCATGAATGATAAGAGGAAAATGGAAGATAGATTATGGATAGGTAGATGGATATGAAAGATAATATTTGCATGATAGGGGGATGGAGGAAGGGTTTAAGCATCAAGTTTCACAACTAATATCCCTCGAATATGTGCTCTAATAGACCATGGGAATGGGAATTAGACTTATAAATGTTGGCATGATAGTAGAAGCTAAGGCCTTATTCAAAGCTTTGAATTAAAGGAGGAGAATGGAGATTGGATGTTGGATAATGGATAGGAGTTTGGAAGGCTTGGTGATGGATAGATGGAAAGGATGGGAAGATTAACATTGGCACACACCTTGAAGGGTCATGGAGTGATGGAGGAAAAATGGATTTGGAAGGTGATATGTTTTTAGATGGGGGATGGGGAGAAGCTTTCGAATTAGCAAATTTGGATGCCAATTTTGATTTTATTGCTTCTATGAGACTTTTAGGAATCCACATGACTTTTGATTTTGATATTTCCTTTATGTGCCTTTGTGGCCTTTGAGATTTTTCTCTTTGATTTATGGAACTTTGCAGTCTTTGAAATTTTTCTTTCGAATTGATGGGCCTTTGTGGCCTTTTTATTTTTCTTTAATGGGCCTTTGTGGCCTTTTGAATTTTTCTTTTGATTTTTGAATCAAATTTTCTTTTATTTTTGCATGACTCTTCGAGGAGACATGTTGATCCTTTAATACATGTGGATTTTTATATTGAAGCTTTTGGCATTTGGTACCCAAATTGCTTCCAAAAGCAATGGGAGGAGTGTATTGAGATGACCGATATGTAGGTATGATGGATGGGTTAATGTAGGAATAATTTTGAAAGTGGATCAAGGATGTGTGACTTTTTTTGTTCTTGAAGAATAGGAGATGGAGAAATGTGGGACCTTAATATGGATGGAAGGGTTGATGAGCTAGGGTTGGGATGATAAGGACCAAGGATAGATGGAAGGTTTGATGAACTAGGATAAGGACCTAGGATAGATGGAGTGTTTGATGGACTAGGATAAGGACCTAGGATGGATGGAGAATTTGATGGACTAGGATACCTAGGTTGAGCATGAGGTGTATACCCAAGGCCATGAGAATATGGATGTGCTTGGACAGAAAGGGGTTCTAGGATACCTTGCTCATGATGGCCTAAGCCTTTTCCTTTGTAATTCATAATTTTGCACATTCGTTTACCCATGGGATATGCATTGTTTGTGAAACAAGATGTGAGTCCATTTTGAGGAGGATATGATATGGATGAAAGGATAGGTGTTGGAAGTAAACTAGAGTGGATAAAGGTGGAGGATCCCAATTTATAGGTGTGGGGTTCATGTATAGCTTGAAGAGGTGTGAGAGGCTCTTGACATGAGGATGATGGGATACTTTGAACTTTACTAGGAAAAGAATCATTAGATGAAGGAGATGGAGTAGCTTGATCATCAGATGGAAGGGAATCTTTGGATAGGATGGAAGAATTGTTTTTCTCCTGGGATGCGATGGAATCATAAGAGAGTATGGATTCATTGAATGGGGTGGATGAGAACTTGGAAGAAAATTTTGTTCTTGAGATGGAAGAGGATTATCATGGATGAATAATGAAAGGAGGGTATCATCATATGGTTCTTGAGAGATAGGATATTGATCAAAGATAGGAAGGGTTTGTAGAATTTTGGTATCATGGGATGGAGTGGAAAGAATGTTTTGATCGAGATGTGTAGATTGAAATGAATCATTGAATGTAGAGGATATGATAGAAGAAGGTGATTCAATGGAATCGTTATCTTGGGTGAAAGAATCGTGAGGTTCATTTTGAATTATGGGGGATGAAGATAAATGCATGACATGATAGGATTGGTCAATTTTATTTGATGGCTTAGATTTGGGCTTCTCATTTAACCTTTGCAAAAATTCAAAAACATTGAATTTGCATGATGTTGTTTTTGGAGGAGAAGAGGTTACATTCATATTTCCTTCAAAGGACTTCTTAGTTGTGCCCCCTTGTATTTTCTTGATTTTCCTTTGGAGTGCTCTTATTTGTTGGGTAAGATTACTAAGATCATTTAAGGGAGTTTCAGTCTTTTCGGGATCTTCCTTACTTTTCTCCATATTGTAGTTAGAGGGCAATTTGGCACCTTGGTTTTCCAATAAAATAAAGTATCCTTTTTTATTTCTCTCTAAGATCTTGTCCAAAATTATGTAAAACTATGCATCTTGTTCAGCTTCTTGAATCATTTCATCTGTTATTTCATCATTTGAACTATTCCCAGTATGAAACTTATGAAAGGATTTTCTTCCCTATCACCCATGTTGTAAAGTGGATCTCTTCTTTCATCTTCTTCTTTGTGTTTTCTGGATGATCTTATCTAAATTAATTTTTTGAAAACAGAGCATGCAATAGGAAGAAAATTGTTCTTAAAGTTCTAGAATCTAAACAATGAGTGTATGTTCTTGAGATTTTCATGGTTATTAAAAAAAACAAACACTTCAGACATACTCACTCTTAATTGTAAAATGGGTCATCATAATAATCATAGCCCACATCTTAAAGTTGCATCGACTCACACAATCGTGTCATCCTTGAAGGGGCACCCATGTTTTTGTCTTTTCTAGGCGCGTACTCAGATTGATGAAAGTGGATACTGGATCCCCTAAGAAAATGGTCCTTGGCAGTTAAATGGTGAGTGTCTTGGGGGCAGATTCTTCCTTCCCCTTGCATTGTGATTATTAGGATGTTCAGAAATTGACACGGTTGGCTTTTATACTAAGGTTCATAGTAAGGGTTTCTGTTCAAAGCGGAAATAATAAACTCCCTCAAGAGACCTCCCAACCTTTAGAACAAAGGTTTTGGGGACGGTTATCTTGCATACTTCTAGAAAATGTGGGTTTCCCCATATATGCTTTAAATTTTAGAGTGGGGTGGAATAACCTAGCTTTGGTTTGAACCCACTTAGGTTGTTCCTCTTGGGTGAGTACTTTTTCCCACAAGAGCAGGCCTTCTAAAGGAATTAAGAAAACAAATAAAATTGCATGAATTAAAAAGGTAGTTCTGGTATTCTAATCACCCAGTTAAGGGGAGAGCATAGACCTATTAACGCAGACAAAGCAAACAGTGTTCTTTTTAGAGCCCAAATCACAATGATCTAAACTATGTGAAGATAATTCTTCATGAAAACAAGTTGTTCATTTTAACTGTAAAAATCATTGTGTGATGACTATCCTAGATTGCTTCATTTTAATCCATGTCTACCCTAGGGTTGCTTCTTTTTAAAACCAAATGTGACTATCCTAGATTGGTTCTTTTTAAGCTATAAAAAGTCCTATCTGCGGAAGGCGTAAGACTTAGAACCTTGTTTAGTTACAACCTACATGTGCTAAAATATCATACATATGCACTAAAACAACCAGTCAATGCGCTAAAACAGACATCAGAAGTACTTCAGAAAACCTTAAATGCGCTAAAAGAAAGCCTAAATGCGCTAATCTAAAAATGCAATTTTATTTTTTTTACAAAATTTTAATGAATTAAGTTAAATGTATGCACCATTTTGTTCCCTATATGTGCTAAAGTAATCTTCGGATGCACTAAAACAGTTCCCAGATGCACCGAAAAACCTACAGAAGCACTAAAATAGTTTGCAAATGCACTAAAGAGTGAATTTTTCTAAAAAGCCGAACTTCAGAATGCGAAATCCTGTCAAAAAACCTACAAGTAGATGTTAAAAATGGGGCAAGGGCCCCACGGTGGGTTCCAAAAATGTGTGTTTGATTATGTGTTAGCTAACTAAAGAAATATAAACCAACACACCAATAAGACATTAAATTAAAGTAAACTAATTGAAAAGTAAAGCAAACTCTTAAAACATTAGCTCCTTCAAAAGTGTCTTATTGTGCTCTATCTCTGAGGATTCGTTGCAAGTACTGGCCCTCAATTGGTGTAAGCAACAGCTTGTTAGAATGACAACTTAAGAGAACAAGCTTATGCAAAATGCATGTCTCTTTGCTAAATGATTTAAGCTATGATGTGAAAACTAAGATGCTATGAACTTGAAATAAAAATGCCTGAAAAGATTGTTAAATGTTGATTAGAATGTAACTATAGTAAATCGCACTAAATTCACCAAAGCTAGGATCATTTTCAACTCACAAGAGGGCTGCATTTATAGATTTTTGGAGGCAAGAATCTAGTTGGCAAAGATCAACGGTTGAAAATAAGCCTGTCAGGATGAACGGTGAGAGATTCTGGAAGTTGAGAAAAAGATGGAAGGTTGAGAGAATAATGGAAGATGTTTACTCCTACACAATCTTTTCCATTCAAAATTGAAGGAAAATTGTCATTTGAGGAGTTAGTTGATAGTTGAAGATAAATCCCATAATTAAATAAATAAGTTATTTAATTATATGTGAAAAAGATTTTAGAAGTTTCCATAATTAAATAATTAATATTCAATTATGTGTGAGAAGATGATAGAAAAGCGTTTAATTAAATATATAAAATACTTAATTAAATATGAGGTGAAGAAAGTTTCTAATTAAATATTTTAGAATATTTAATTATAAGAAGAGAAGAAAGTTTCTAATTAAATGTTTTAGAATATTTAATTATAAGAAGAGAAGAAAGTTTCTAATTAAATATTTTAGAATATTTAATTAAATGTAGAGTGAGGAAAGTTCTAATTAAATATTTAGAATATTTAATTATATGTAGGGTGAAGAATTAGAAAGTGTTTAATTAAATATTCAGAATATTTAATTAAATGTGGAAAAGGAATTTAGAGGAATATCATTTGAATTTAAAATTCAAACTTATGATAATTAATATAAATAAATTATAAAATCTCTTTAATTAATTAAGAAGAATATGGAAGATGGTAATAATTAAATAAACTTATTTATTTAATTAAATTAGAAGAATTACAAAGTGAATGATATAAATAAATAATTAAATTTAATTATATGTAGATGACTTTAGAAGATTAATTAAATAATTCATATTTAACTACTTATTAGGCTTGATGTAATGTGACCATTTTTAGATGTATACATTTTTCCCCTCTTTGAAGTGATGCGTTTTACGCATTGCTTCAAAGAAAATTTTAAATAACGAAAATTTGCCCCTGAATTTGAAAAATTGACTGATGTTGCTATATGTCCCCTCGAGTGATGAATCGGATAAAATTTTGAATTTGCCAAAAAAATTCGAGGATTTTTGAAAATTTACATTGATTTGATGTCTGATTCATTGGCCGATAAAGATGATTTGATAAAAACCACTATTGAAAGATTGATATGAAATGATGATGATGATGATGATGATTTTGATATTTGATCTCATGATAGGTGAGAGTCAATGATAGGATGATGATGATTGACCACATGATAGGTGAGGATCAATGATAGGTTGATAGATGATGTATCGATTAGATGAAAGGCGAGATGAGGAAGATGATGCAAAATGATCGATAAGAAAGGATGATAAGTGATAGGAGATTGGGAAGATAAAATGAGAAGAAAGAAAGCACAAATGGATTGATGTTTCCCTAGTCAAACTACAAGCCAAGATGGATTGATGATAATCATGATAGTGTTGTTGATGAGGGAAGGAGACATCCCAATGATGATGATGATGACGATGATGAGAGTGTTATTGATAAGGGAAGGATACATCCCAATGATGATGATGAGAGAGTTGTTGATGGGGGAAGGATACATCCCGAAACAACACAAGGATAGGGAAGGATACATCCCGATGATGATGATGATGATGATGATGATGATGATGATGATGATGATGATGATGATGATGAGAGTGTTGTTGATGAGGGAATAATACATCTCGAAACAACATTAGGATAGGGAAGGATACATCCTGATGATGATGATAATGATCAAGGCTTGCAGTAAGGCTAGGAACAAGACCAAAGGTATGATTAAATGATTTGTGCTAGATTGAATGGATTGATTAGATGAGATTGGAAGAAAGGATTGGATGAATTAATTGAGATAATGCAAGTGAGATGTGATGGATATGATAATGCTCATGCACAAACTAGTATGGATGCCATCTATATTAACCATGCAGATTTTAACTATGCAAAATGAACTACACACTGTTGTCATTCTGTGAGCCAATTTTATGCTTATTCATCATCATTGAGCATTTTGATATATGTTGAAAGTTAGTACAAGCATCGATGGTATAATGTAGACCATGATGACCTAAGTACAACTTCCATACAACTTCTGTTGAGATTTGATAGTGCAAGATAGCACAAGCATCTAGGTATAATGAGACCGAGATGACCTGAGCATCACTTGCATAAACAAGCAAGAATTAATCATTTTCCTATGCAAATTTGAAATGTCATCAATAATACTTTATAGATCATGTATAGTGACAATTTGCACACTAATACTAATTAACTCACAGAGAGCAAACAAAGAAAATATCATTCTCCTTCCTAGCCCTTCTAGTTCCAAACATCATCGAGGTACTCCAGAGAAATGATAACAAAAATCAAGATAAAATAATTGAACATAAGTGTTAAAATGATCAAACCATGATTCAAAAGAGATCATCCAATGAGAGTTAATTTTTTTTGTTTTTTATGTTGATTTGGATGGTGGGTTGTTTGATTGATTACGATTGATGTTCAACTTGATGTTTAGGATGATGGATGTTTTCACTAGGTTGTCTTGTTGTTGCTTGTCTGTTGATTTAATTTGAAAACAAGTTGCCCCTAGTGAGTTCAGGATTTTTCCCCCCAGTCTAGGATGAGACATGACCATTTTATTGATGAAATCATATGATTTATTGAATTTTTTTGGATTTTGGAAATATTTTAATTTTTTTGGATTTTGATGTTTTTTTTTTAATTTTATTTTTTGATATTGTTTTTTGATTTTTTTATTTTTCAAAGACATTTAAGATGTTCTTGAAGAATAGGAGATCAAGAAATGTGGGACCCTAATATGGATGGAAGGGTTGATGAGCTAGGGTTGGGATGATAAGGACCAAGGATAGATGGAAGGTTTGATGAACTAGGATAAGGACCTAGGATAGATGGAGTGTTTGATGGACTAGGATAAGGACCTAAGATGGATGGATAATTTGATGGACTAGGATACCTAGGTTGAGCATTAGGTGTATAACCAAGGCCATGAGAATATGGATGTGCTTGGATAGAAAGGGGTTCTAAGATACCTTGCTCATGATGGCCTAAGCCTTTTCCTTTGTAATTCATAATTTTGCACATTCGTTTACCCATGGGATATGCATTGTTTGTGAAACAAGATGTGAGTCCATTTTGAGGAGGATATGATATGGATGAAAGGATAGGTGTTGGAAGTAAACTAGAGTGGATAAAGGTGGAGGATCTCAATTTATAGGTGTGGGGTTCATGGATAGCTTGAAGAGGTGTGAGAGGCTCTTGACATGAGGATGATGGGATACTTTGATCTTGACTAGGAAAAGAATCATTAGATGAAGGAGATGGAGTAGCTTGATCATCAGATGGAAGGGAATCTTTGGATAGGATGGAAGAATTGTTTTTCTCCTAGGATGTGATGGAATCATAAGAGAGTATGGATTCATTGAATTGGGTGGACGAAGAACTTGGAAGAAAATTTTGTTCTTGAGATGGAAGAGGATTATCATGGATGAATAATGAAAGGAGGGGATCATCATATGGTTCTTGAGAGATAGGATCTTGATCAAAGATAGGAAGGATTTATAGAAATTTGGTATCATGGGATGGAGTGGAAAGAATGTTTTGATCAAGATGTGTAGATTGAAATGAATCATTGAATGTAGAGGATATGATAGAAGAAGGTGATTGAATGGAATTGTTATCTTGGGTGAAAGAATTGTGAGGTTCATTTTGAATTATGGGGGATGAAGATAAATGCATGACATGACAGGATTGGTCAATTTTATTTGATGGCTTAGATTTGGGCTTCTCATTTAACCTTTGCAAAAATTCAAAAACATTGAATTTGGATGATGTTTTTGGAGGAGAAGAGGTTACATTCATATTTCCTTCAAAGGACTTCTTAGTTGTGCCCCCTTGTATTTCCTTGATTTTCCTTTGGAGTGCTCTTATTTGTTGGGTAAGATTACTAAGATCATTTAAGGGAGTTTCAGTCTTTTCAGGATCTTCCTTACTTTTCTCCATATCGTAGTCAAATGGCAATTTGGCACCTTGGTTTTCCAATAAAAGAAAGTATCCTTCTTTATTTCTCTCTAAGATCTTGTCCAAAATTATGTGAAACTATGGATCTTGTTTAGCTTCTTGAATCATTTCATCAGTTATTTCATCATTTGAACTATTCCTAGTAGAAAACTTATGAAAAGGATTTTCTTCCCTATCACCCATGTTGTAAAGTGGATCTCTTATTTCATCTTCTTCTTTTTGTTTTCTCGATGATCTTATCTAAATTAATGTTTTGAAAAAAATGCATGCAATAGGAAGACAATTGTTCTTAAAGTTCTAGAATCTAAACAATGAGTGTATGTTCTTGAGATTTTCATGGGTATTGAACAAAACAAACACTTCATACAGACTCACTCTTAATTGTCAAAAGAGTCATCATAATAATCATAGCCCACATCTTAGAGTTGCATCAACTCACATAGTCGTGTCATCCCTGAAGGGGCACCCATGTTTTTGTCTTTTCCAGGTGCATACTTAGATTGACGAAAGTGGATACCGGATCCCCTGAGAAAATAGTCCTTGGCAGTTATATGGTGAATGTCTTGGGCGTAGATTCTTCCTTCCCCTTGCACTTTGATTATTAGGATGTTCATAAATTGACACGGTTGGCTTTTATACTAAGGTTCGTAGTAAGGGTTACTGTTCAAAGTGGCAATAATAAACTCCCTCAGGATACCTCCCAACCTTTAGAACAAAGGTTTTGGGGACGGTTATCTTGCACACTTCTGGAAAATGTGGGTTTCCCCATATATGCTTTAAATTTTAGAGTGGGGTGGAATAACCTGGCTTTGGTTTGAACCCACTTAGGTCATTCCTTTTGGGTGAGTACTTTTTCCAAAAGAGCAGGCCTTCTAAAGGATTTAAGAAAACATATAAAATTGCATGAATTAAAAAGGTAGTTTTGGTATTCTAATCACCTAGTTAAGGGGAGAGCATAGACCTATTGACACAGACAAAGCAAACAGTGTTCTTTTTAGAGCCCAAATCACAATGATCTAAACTATGTGAAGATAATTTCTTCACGAAAACAAATTGTTCATTTTAACCATAAAAATCATTGTGTGATGACTATCCTAGATTGCTTCATTTTAATCCATGTCTACCCTAGGGTTGCTTCTTTTTAAAACCAAATGTGACTATCCTAGATTGGTTCTTTTTAAGCTATAAAAAGTCCTATCTGCGGAAGGCGTCAGACTTAGAACCTTGTTTAGTTACAACCTACATGTGCTAAAAGATCATACATATGCACTAAAACAACCAGTCAATGCACTAAAATAGACATCAAAAGTGCTTCAGAAAACCTTAAATGCGCTAAAAGAAAGCCTAAATGTGCTAATATAAAAATGCAATTTTATTTTCTTTACAAAATTTTAATGAATTAAGTTAAATGTATGCACCATTTTGTTCCCTATATGTGCTAAAGTAATCTTCGGATGCACTAAAACAGTTCCCAGATGCACCGAAAAACCTGCAGAAGCACTAAAATAGTTTGCAAATGCGCTAAAGAGTGAATTTTTCTAAAAATCCAAACTTCAGAATGCGAAATCCTGTCAAAAAACCTACAAGTAGATGTTAAAAATGGGGCAAGGGCCCCACGGTGGGTGCTAAAAATGTGTGTTTGATTATGTGTTAGCTAACTAAAGAAATATAAACCAACACACCAATAAGACATTAAATCAAAGTAAACTAATTGAAAAGTAAAGCAAACTTTTAAAACATTAGCTCCTTCAAAAGTGTCTTATTGTGCTCTATCTCCAAGGATTTGTTGCAAGTACTGGCCCTCAGTTGGTGTAAGCAACAGCTTGTTAGAATGACAACTTCAGAGAACGAGCTTATGCAAAATGCATATCTATTTGCTAAATGATTTAAGCTATGATGTGAAAACTAAGATGCTATGAACTTGAAATAAAAATGCCTGAAAATATTGCTAAATGTTGATTAGAATGTAACTATAGTAAATCGCACTAAATTCACCAAAGCTAGGATCGTTTTCAACTCACAAGAGGGCTGTATTTATAGATTTTTGGAGGCAAGAATCTAGTTGGAAAAGATCAACGGTTGAAAATAAGCATGTCAAGATGAATGGTGAGAGATTCTGGAAGTTGAGAAAAAGATGGAAGGTTGAGAGAATAATGGAAGATGTTTACTCCTACACAATCTTTTCCATTCAAAATTGAAGGAAAGTTGTCATTCGAGGAGTTAGTTGATAGTTGAAGATAAATCCCATAGTTAAATAAATAAGTTATTTAATTATATATGACAAAGATTTTAGAAGTTTCCATAATTAAATAATTAATATTCAATGATGTGTGAGAAAATGATAGAAAAGCGTTTAATTAAATATATAAAATACTTAATTAAATATGAGGTGAAGAAAGTTTCTAATAAAATATTTGAGAGTATTTAATTATAAGAAGAGAAGAAAGTTTCTAATTAAATATTTTAGAATATTTAATTATAAGAAGAGAATAAAGTTTCTAATTAAATGTTTTAGAATATTTAATTATAAGAAGAGAAGAAAGTTTCTAATTAAATATTTTAGAATATTTAATTAAATGTAGAGTGAGGAAAGTTCTAATTAAATATTTAGAATATTTAATTATATGTAGGGTGAAGAATTAGAAAGTGTTTAATTAAATATTCAGAATATTTAATTAAATGTGGAAAAGGAATTTAGAGGAATATCATTTGAATTTAAAATTCAAACTTATGATAATTAATATAAATAAATTATAAAATATATTTAATTAATTAAGAAGAATATGGAAGATGGTAATAATTAAATAAACTTATTTATTTAATTAAATTAGAAGAATTAGAAAGTGTACGATATTAATAAATAATTAAATTTATTTATATGTAGATGACTTTAGAAGATTAATTAAATAATTCATATTTAATTACTTATTAGGCTTGATTTAATGTGACCATTTTTAGATGTATGCAATATGTAGTAATAGTATATAGGTTAGCAATACATTGTCAAAGGGTTTAACCATGCAAGACATGCACATGGAGTTTGGTGAAGAGGACCTGGGTTTGTCTTCTTTGTTGAAACCCTCTCACCATCATGAAGAAGTTCTTATAACCATCAACATAGAATGCTCTTAAAAATGACAATATCAATTTTCATCTTCTTTTCAAGTAGCTATGAGCCACTGTACAAGGTTTACACAATGGAGGGTATTATGGGAACAAAAGTGACAATTAGAAAGGGGGTTATTTAAGGTTGTGCAGATAAAATAACCATGATGTATGTTTCATGAATCATATGATGAGACAAGGTATTCAAAAGGGTGGGGGTATGTTAGTTGAAGGAGGCAAGACTATTTTAAACTGTAAGTCCTTTAAAATCATTTTTGAAGAATTTTTATTGCCATGAAAGCCTATTGTAGGGTTTGTGGTTATTGGCAATGCACACCCCTACCAATTTACATGCAGTATGCACTATTTTGTTTGAGTTTGAGTACCAAATAATGAGATACAACATGAAAAAGCTTCGACAAGTTATCAAATCCCCAAAAAGCCTATCCAATTTTTATGAGGTGTTGTTTCAATTTTGAGGGGCATTGATGTGCATAGATTAAATTTTATGAACCTTGGATTTTGTTGATTAAGTAGACACAGTGAGTAGACAACAATTCTTGTCATGCATTTTAGGGAATCTCTACCAAACCATCTTACAAAAATGAACATGTTCATTAATTCTATCAAGTTTTTTAGGGTTTCATGAGAACATTGCTGGGATTTATCATACACCTTCAAGTCTGTGTTGTCATTCACTTCATCATATTTTCATAGATAAGGGGGTTTCTACCAGAAATTTAGTATTTGAATGAGTGGACAAAGGATAGAAAAGAAATGACAGTAAGCAAGGATGAATGACAAAGATTATTGACTACCAGGACACATAGAAAGATGCAAAATGTTGTCATGTACAGGAGAATATAGAAGTCTTGCATTTGAAAATAATCTCTTAGAAATGTTGAATGACAAGGCATTTTGAGAAGTAAGACATATGAGTACAGTCAAGGATACTCAGGGACATAAGATGTTCATTCAAGCTTGTGAGATTCTAAACCTACACCAAGACCCTATGAAATAATAGTGAACAGTCATGAGTGAAGGGGTGGATCAATGATAAGCGTAAAAGACAATGTTGTGAAAAGAAATATAGGAATGATTATATAAATCAAAAGATAATATTTTTTACAAATAAATTCCACTCAAAAGGCACAAATAATAGATAGTCATATATACCCTAATATACCAAAGAATATATGACAAAGGTAATAGTCATCATGATATTTGTTAGGAGCTCAAAGTGCATCAAAATGACAATCATTACTTATAATGAAAAAGAATAAGTTTCAACAACATGAATGATGTTAGCATGCCTATGAGTGGTCATATCATGGTTGGGTTGGATGGAGGCATGAGTATGGGCATGATAGGCATAGTAAAGTTCCAACATCCATGGGAGTCATGCCTAGTTTGTCCAATATCAATACCCAAACATCATGGGATAGAATAAACACAAGTACATTCATGTAAAAATTCAACCAAGAGGAGATCACAGTGACAGTTCATGTTGATGTAAGTCTGCTACAAGATAGTCCAGAGGCTAGTTTGCAAAGATCATGGGAAAAAATTATAGTGACACAAAGCAAGAATCATGATAGTGACTTTATGCAAGGATACTAGATAGTCATGGAGTAAAAATGCATGAGAATCCTTGAGATAGTTCAATAAACTCAAAATGATAAAAGGGCAGAGGCCATTTGCAAAGGGTTGTATAGAGGACTGAGTGACAGAGACCAAACAAGAAAACATAGGCCTATTATTTTGTCAAGTGATCATAGTGTTGTCAAAATAAGTGCGACCATGACATAAATTGTACACAAGCTTGTGAAAATCTAAGGAAATGATAAGCTTCCTGCACATGTATAACATTTTGAAATGATGGTTGATAGGAAACAGAGAGTAGAAATATGGAAAAATCACCAAGTAAGATGAATATATGGTGAAAATACAAGAATAGAGAGGATCTTGTGATGATGACAAGTTTTAGAAATATGCACTTGGAATTCACATACACCTCTAGGATATTTTTTAACCATTTCAAACCTTCTCTGACATGTCATATTAACAAGTTTGAGAAAGTTCCAACAATTGGGGAAGTAATAATCAAGGATATTTTTTAACCATTTCAAACCTTCTCTGGCATGTCATAGTAACAAGTTTGAGAAAGTTCCAACAATTGGGGAAGTAATAATCAATTATGGCTTTTCCCAAGCATCTAGAACAGTTTGGTGAGTTGTAAAACAATTTGAGAGAGTATAGGGTAGTTTGACCCAATTTAGGACATCTCCAAGCATCTAGGAGCTATTCAAGGAGCTTTTGATGGATGGATAAGGTCAAAGAAAAAATATTCCTTCATTCAACCACCTACAATTAGCATTTTAAGGACTAAATATTAGGGACAAGTAAGCTAGGTGCCAAAGTGGTTTGACTTAGCCAACTAAAGGAAACACATATCATCCATTTGTGAAAAATATGCTCCTAATGTTTAGCAAGTTGTTGGATAGCATAAAGGGAGGCCTAGGAATAGATTTTTGTTAGTTCTAACTTTTCTTGGCTATATATTGTAACTTTTGAAGGTTCTTTTTGTAACTCAAAGAAACTCAATTCTCAAGCTTGTATAGTAGTTTGTGAGCACCTTTTTATGAATAAAGCAAGTACTTTACCTTCTCTAATCTATATTTTATGTGCAAGCATGAATGATTGATATATTTTTTGTGATCTATATATAAATCCTCAATGTATGTATCATTTCCTTCAGCACCTTCATGCAGAGATATACATATTTTATACAAGTTACAAATTATGTGAATGGTTTGAACAACTTCTAATTGTGCAAACATCTAATTTTTTCCTATTAGGATTGAGAAAACTTCAACTTTCCTATGAAACACTAATGTATGAGCATGTCAAAACCTAAGTTGTGCATGAAACAAGTTGTTCATTTGAATAGTTTGTGTGTGTTAAGTAATAGTATAGATCCTAAAAGCAATTTGGTACATCACCTCATTAGGATTTAGGTTTCATTTCATGACTTTTCTCCTCTTTTCATCGACAAGAAGCAACAAGATAAGTTAAATTAGGTGAGACACCAAGGGAACTAGTCGTCTATGGAGATTTACTCTAAGTTATAGGCAACTTGTAAGCCCTAGAGTGTTTCCATATTTTATTGGATTGTTGAGTCAAATACTTGGCAAGGGTGCACATCCACATTGATAACAATAAGAATAATTAACTATCCTAATTATCTTAATTAAACTTATTAATTAGGTACAATATTACTCTTAGGATAGAACATATCCAAGGTGAATAAAATATGAGACTAGGAATTACTTCAGTGATTTCAACTATCAAAGTTTGAAGTGTTGTATTTGGTCTATTACACCATATCATAAATTTTTAGGTAACTCTAATTCTTATGTTGAACATGGCTTTCTCCCTCCTCAACTTTAATTCATTGTATAGATTTTATTTCTAAAAGTTATAGTTTAAATACTAATAATACTCTATGGTTTTTATTAATTCCATATTTTTTATTTAGTTTATTAAAAATATTTATTAGTTCTTTCAAAAGTAGGTATATTAATGCATTCATTGGATGCAATTATTTTTACCTATTTAGCCAACATCATATATAATTAAAAAAATGATTAAGAATGCTATATTTTATAATTAATTTTTTTTATAAAATAATTTGAAAAATGTCATTTATTTATTTTTCTATTCATTCATGTTGTGAATAGTCAATTCATAAATTAAATTATCAATTAAATTTTATTACATTTTAAAATCAATGGACACATTAAATTTGTGTGAATAAATTTAACTATATTAATTATCCACGTCTTGTTAACAAAGTTTCCAAGTACATGCACTTTTATAAACAAAAATTCTAATCTATTTCCCTGTTAATTTTTTTCCTTCATTTGTCTTGGTTCTTCTAGAGGCAATTATATTTGTTTTTTCTTAAAAAGTGCTATTTAATTAATTTTTATTTGGAAAGAGGAATTGATTGGTGCTAGTTTTTTTTCCCCCTTTTTTTATACTAATATTCATGGACATGCTTTAGTTTTTTGTTTTACACATTTTTTTGTACTTGCAAACAAAATTGTGGCATGCCTCATCCATGGGACCACTAGGTTAAGCTTTACCTTTTTCAAAATATCTAGATAAGCTGGATGGGTAGAATATTTTCCTAGAATTTTAATTCTTTATCCTATAAAATTATAATTTTATTCTTGATAGTTAATAATTATGGTGAGGCATAAGAAAAATAATGTTTTTTGGTGTTTCCATTGCTTGCAAAAAATTAAGACAATTCTAATGGCATGCTTGAAGGAGAGGTAGATTTAGTAAATTAGGGACTTGTAAATTGTTAAGATATATTGTTTTTTCATATGATATTTAGGAACATTCAGTATGGAATTTAGTTTAACAAAGGTTTTAGGATGGTGAGCTGATTTTTTTTAAAATATAGAAGCTTTTGAGATGTTATTTGATTATTATAATTAATGTTCAATTTCATAAAATTGTAAATCTAGGAAAAGTACTGAAAAAAAGTTAAAAAGAGTTTTAAAAAAAATATAGAAACCTTTAATTTCATAAAATTACATAATATTATGAAATGTTAATAATAAAGTAAAAGGATAAAGGTAGAAAAAATCTTCATGTTTACATTAGCAATCTTTAATTCAAAATAAACAAAAAAAACATTGAACACAACAAAGACTAAAGTAAAAAAGGTAGACAATTGTTCATATTTTCAACTAGAAACCTTAAATTGTAATCAAAATTTAAGATAGCTAATGAGAAAATAAGGAAAGCCTTCATACCCTAATATCTCTACACTTTGCATGCTATTACTATTCACATTTAGATTGTCTTAACAAAGGTTGATATCTTACACTAAAGACCTCTCTAAGAAATTTATAAATGCATTTTAAATTTTAAGGAAGCTAAAGAAAACAAAAAGTAGAGAATAAATGTCCTAAGTTTAGCTAGACACATTCCATTGAAAAGCATTGGATGTTACAATTAGAAAAAAATTAAACTAGGAGAAAAATGGGAAACTTTTTAGAAAAAATTATGTCATCAAACTTAAATGAAATAATTAGAAATATTTTTTTTAAAGTAAGTCATTATTAATCATAATTATAGGATTAGGCTAGATTTGGTTCAAATTTGGTTGGATCTAAAAAATTGACCACCTAGAATTGTCTAATTTGGATCAAATTTTCTTTTTCCTATAAAAATTTTACTATTTTTCTCCATTCTAGATTTTAGTATATATTTGGCCTCCAAAACTTAAAATTTTAGACTTGGTAACAATGTTATTTCTAGAATGGGGGGAGTTCAAAAGAAATAGATTTCTAAAATTGTGCAAAATTCAGATACGGGGTCTAACTCTCTGGATGATGATGACAATGACGAATGGCAAGAGACAGAGGTCGAGAAGAATTCGGTGGAAGTTCTCTCTTCCTCCACTTCGAATGAGGGTGGGAAAAAGATGAGGAAGGTGTCTCCAAAGTAAACTCCCCCCAAATAGAAAACTGGAAAGGTTATTTCCTAGTTTGAATGCTCTTAGACGGGTGAGGAGGGTGGATGCGGTGTCCAGAGGTGTGGAATAAAGCATGGGTCAACTCTTGGGGTTGTGGTCGGCAAAGGGAAAGAGAAGATGGTTGAGGATGGTTTCATGGAGGTCATTGACAGAGAGGAGTTGGATCATTCCCCTTTAACTGGCCCGACCAAGGGTTTTGTTGTTGCTACCAACATTAACCCTCTCTCGGGGGATTTTTCGTACCTACATGATGACGAGGAAGGGATTTATGATGTTTAAGGGGTGGCGAGAGAGAGTGTGATGAACATTTTCAAACTGAACAAGTGGTTCCTTTTGGAACTCAACAAAGTCAATGTTAAGGTTTGAGGGTTTTAGGAGAAAGTTGCCAAGGATGATGATGATCTGGAGACTTCTGGGTCTAAAGAGTTAAAGTTAAAAATTATGGAAATTGAGGAGGCCATCAATGTGCTCAAAATTGATCATGATCTCCACTTGAAGGAATTGGAAAAGAAGGTTCAAGAGATCAAAATAAGCATGGTGTGATGCCCCGCCTATTGTTGAGCATTACTATATTATTTTCACATTTATATACATATTACAGGTCTTATGGTGGAATCATAGAACTAACATATTTGATAAGTTGTAGCCACATTCGTAGTTATGAAAGCATTAGTTTTGTCTTAAATGATATCCTCAAGGGACTTTGCAATTATCATCACTATTTTGTTAAAGAGAAAATAAAACAATTTGATGGAGGGTTTATTTAGAATGAGAGATTTAGTTCTAAAATTAAATTAACTTTGTTTATGCATTTCAAAGGCTTGGCAGGTTGACACAAAGTCAATTAGGTCAATATGCATTGCTAAACACATATTATCTTGTGCTAATTTTTCCATAGATAGGAATTCGTTAAATGTAGAACAGGATGCTATCATCGACGACAATGGAAAAGTTATACCTTTTCATGAATGTATATTATAATAAATTAATAGTCAATTTAAATTTATATGCCCATATATGCCATATTCATATATATATGATTAATGTTTTTGATAATAGGAAAAATAGATTTTGAAGGGATCTGTAACCCTTTACAACAAGAAAGGCCAGGCTGCAGAAAGGACAGCCTGCAGCCAACAAAAGACCAGCACCCAAACAAGAACCATCAAGAATTACAATTAGCACTTTTTTTGTGGGAGCGAAGAGTCATATCGAAAGAAGGCCGTAAAGATTTATCTTTTTTACCCTTGACAGTAATCCATCCTTCTTCCACCTGCGAAGCCAAACTATGACACCCCATCATAGAATTATCATGAGGAGAAAAGCCAGCAGCCAAACACTTAGGATTGTCCTCATGACAACCTTGTAAAGAATGAGACTTATCAGAGACGCTGCCGGGATGACCAGCCAAGTATGATTAATGTTATTATGACCATTTATCAATAAATCCGATCAGAATGAACATCATGCTCAACGAATTAAGTCATCGAAAACTTTGGATGAATCAAAAGACATATGGAGATAAAGTTACTTCACTCAAAGATAAATTTAGGCCTTGCTATAATTGGAAAGGTTACTCCAATATTCTCAGTCCATCTATCGAAGTTGTCATTATGCCAGACATTGACATGACTGAGTAGTTCAATGAATCCATAATTTATTGTGTACGAACCCTTCCCTATCGTTAGCCTAGTGCATTGCTCCGACCATGCTATATTTGATCTGGTTACGTGTAATATCTGGGAGATGGATTCATCTGTCATTATCATCTACGTCAGCCCTTTCCACGAGGGAAGACTCTTGGACGAACCCCCTTATCTATCCTGTCCTTTCTGAAGAAAAATAAAATTTAACATCTTGTATTTATCCTTCCCACACAGTCACAGTCTTCCCTCATGGAAAGGACTGACATAGACGATAATGTCAGATGAATCCATCTCCCAGATATTACACGTAACCAGATCAATTATAGCAGGCCCAGATCTAACGATAGGGAATGGTTGGTACACAATAAAATTATGGATTCATTGAACCACATCATTGGGATCGGATACAATCCTCCACTATCAACATTTATTCCAATTATCACATGGTATGGCTGTTTTAAAAGCCAATCAACCCTTGAGGAAATCGATACTCAGTCATGTCAATGTCTGGCATAATGACAATTTCGATACATCGAACGAGACGGCACTGTCTGTCTATGGGGGCAGCGTCTACCCAGCCCCAGGAATGCGGAATGCACCGGGGCATCATTCATGATCATGGATAGCCGCTGTCAACATCATATGTACGTAGCATCTTTTTCAGGCGGGATTTCGGCAAGTGTGCAGTTTGTACGTTGATTTTTACTGGTGCCGGATATTGTTCTCTGCGCTGCATACCTATTAAATTGTAGATGACGCAATGATCGCTGCTTCTTTCTCTTCTTTAAATTTTATCATAATGTTTTTAAGTATATTTATTAATTTGATTGATTTCTTTTTAAAAATGTATTTTTTTTAAATAATAAAATAAAATTACGATATTATTAGTAATCAAGATTTCTCGATAAAATTGTGTATGACGCAATGATCGCTGCTTCTTTCTCTTCTTTAAATTTTATTATAATGTTTTTAAGTATATTTAATCTGATTGATTTCTTTTTAAAAATGTTTTTTTTTTAAATAATAAAATAAAATTACGATATTATTAGTAATCAAGATTTCTGGATAAAATTGTGTGCAATTTTTCTTCATCAACCTTTCAGATCATACTCTATGATTGATCTATCATCAGGATGAGTCGCAGATAGAGAGACATAAATTTAACTTTTTACTATATAAGTCTAATTATAATAGTTTTAACCTTTTACTATTATAATTAATGTTTAATATATTATTATTATTAAAAAATATAATTTATTATATATAATACATAAATTTTAACTTTCTAAATTATTTTATTTTAGTTAAAAAGTTATTTTTATTTATTTAATCTACTTATTTTGAATGGTAGAAATAATGCCTAATGTGAGACATTCTCATCAAGCAAAGCCTAATAACTTAGGTTGGCAACAAAATTCTTCAGTTGGGGGTTCCAGATTATATTATGTGATTGGCAGCCTTGTTGATGATAGAGATGTGACATTTTCAGCTGCAACTTGCGGGCAATGAATCTTCTCAGAGCATCTTCCTTGCTATGGAGTTCATCAACGACGATCACTGCACTTTGGAGTGACTCTGCGTAGCTTTTTTGGAGGAAGAGGGTGCTTTTGTGTGATTGGAAGTTGTTCTTGTGCAAAGATGTATGCAAGGTTTATGTGTACAGCAGTAGCACTTGCTGTTTCTAATTGTATCCATGCAACTTTCTGCTGTTTCTAGCACTATTTTGCTGCTTTTTTTTATGCTGTTTTGTATCAGCGTGTAGATGTTCTTCTCTGGACTTCTCTGCTGCTGTTTTTTAACAGCATTGTTGTTGGATTCCCTACTGTTGTTCCTTAACATCATTGTTGTTGTATGATTTCAACATTATTGCTGCTTGTTATTCTGTTTTTCTTATTCCAATACAAAAAAAAAGTATAACATTCAACATTCTCACATTATTAGAATATTATTTCAACAAGAGGTTATTCCATGTTAGACTACTTAAACTAATTCTCACATTATGTACTATTAGACTAAAATTATTATGTATAATTTCATAATTTTAAAAATGTATCATACAATAATTATAAACTAATTAGATATTTAAAATTATCCACATACCTCTATAACATGTTTCTTGATAAATAGGATACCTTAGTTATTTTATTACATTAAAGTACATATAAGGTTAGACAATGAAAAATATCAAACCTCTTTTACATATTTTTTTTCTAAAAATAGATATCTTAGTTTTAACATTTACCTAAGAACTAATTAGATGCACCAGAGCATCCATGTATTATCCATACATCATCCATAGATAATAAATATAGTAATTATTACCTAAGAACTAATTTTACATAAAATACATAATATTTTTTATATAATACAAATTAAATTAATATATAAATATAATGCAATACATAATTATCATATGTATTATCCATGTATTATATATAGTAATTATGTATTGCATTATATTTATATATTAATTTAATTTGTATTATATAAAAATATATTATTTATTAATTATAATAATTATTTTATATTAATTATTTAAGTTATATTTTTATTTCATAATTTATAATATAAAATATAATATATAATAAATATAATAATAATAATATTTTAAAAATTTAATTTACATTATATAATATATTAAAAAATAATTTGACATTATATAAATATAACATATAATAAATATATTTAATTTTTTTAAATATAAATGCAATCATATTTCCATCAATTATATAAAATATGTATTATATAATAACTTTATGTGTTGCATTATATTTACAAGTTAAACTAGGTAATTTGTATTAAATTAAAATGTATTAATTATTAATTATAATAATTTTATATTTGTATTTAATAATTTTTACTATAAAATATAATATATAACAATATATATTTTATATTTTTATATGTATAATATATATTTTATATTGGTTATACATTACATTATATTTTTACTTGATAATTTCTAATATAAACAAGAGCTCTGCGAAGTTCCTGCCAAAATGTTTTAGAATAGTTTTGTTTTAATTTTTTGTGTTTGCTAAGTTTTAGTAACAATGTTTATAAAACAAATAAATAATAGGTACATAAAAAAGCAAGTTTTCATTCAAATTCTCCACTAGAGCAAACAAACAAGTTTTCTTAAACAAAATAAATAAGCATAAAACCAAAAAATTCAAAAGTGACATCAAGGAAATTGGTTTATTATTCTTCATGATATTTTTAGATATCATAGAGCTATTAAAAAAGCATAAGATCCCATCAACATGTTTTGAGAAAATATCTTCTTTGTTTGAATATATATGAGTATAAATAGTAGAATATTATATTCTTATTATTTCAAATTTTGGATTAATTATCAAGTATATAAATTATAATAATATGTATATGCTAGATTTTGTAGAAAATCTTGGTAAATCTTGGAAAATAATGGAAAAATTTATGAATTACCATGGTGAATCCTTCCATTTACATTAAATAAAGATTCTAATAATTAGTTACCACCATTGATCTAAAATATCATCTAATGGGTCTCATTGTATTTCGTGAGGTAAAACATACCTACAATGTGTAATTCTCATGGGATCAAAATTTACTTTTAGATCATAGATCTCACCATAGGTACATGAAATACAATGAAGGTCATAAAATTATATTTTCAATGGTAGCAACTAAAAATGACATATATGACTATAAATTAAATAATCATTATTTTATATTATTGAAAATTATTAACTACTCTTTGTCGATGTTGAGGGCAGTTATTCACTTGTTGTTTAGAAATTCCAAACCTTAGACTGTGTCGTCTTTTGACTCCCCAAAGTGTAAGAAGATCATTGCATCGCAGCTATAGGGCTTTTAAATGAAACAAGCCCACAATGGCTTATTTCCTCGCAATATGCATATGATTAGCCAAGGTCCTCACTGAGTTGGAAAGCAGTCATTTGATCTAGGAAAGTAGAAGAAGGGGGTTGAGAAGCATTTACGTTTGCAAGGTCAGCTAAAATTCCATGAAATTAAGGCATTTTTATGACAGGATTTAAGCATTGATAAAGAAGATGAGTTTGTTGCATAAGGTAGAAAATGTTATACAAAATGTCAAACTAATTTCAAGAGGATTTTCAAGGTTTAACAGATAAAATGCTAGTTAAAATTTTTTGAGTTAAATGCATTATTTTAAATACTAGTATGTGGGTAAAATGTTTGGGGGTAAAAATTTTTCACTTGTAAGTGAAATGTGATTGGTAAAAGCATTTTTACAGACAAGTAAAAGGTTTGCATTAAGGATAAGGGTGAAAAAGGCATATTCTAGATGCCAATTTGTTACAAATTTGAGGTTCAACTAGTCTCAAGTGTCAAATGTGTCTTCAATCTGGATATATCCCTCTTTAAAATTTAATCTCTGTCATTTAAAAGGGCTATGAATTTTGAAACTCTAAAGAAGAGGCATAGGGATAGGAATTTCTCTAATTTGATATAGGAAATAGTGTCTAAGATTGTTCAATTTCCTATAACTACATTGTGTACTTTGATTGTAACTTAAATGAAACTTTTATTGTAGCTTAAATGAATACATGTTGCAATCTATATTGTCTCCAATTTGTAATGGGATATTTATTTTAGTAATACAATCAAGGATTGTAAAGCTTTCCATGCACATTTGTTGCATCTAGATTAATTTTCATGGTTATTTTTTGTTCAATGAACAATATAATTTCTTTCAATGAAAATAATGAGAATATTGTCATGATCTAGTTGTGAATATTATATAATATTTATATTTTATACAACATAAAATTATTTATTTAATTTTTAATTTAAAAATTAAATCACATTAGTAGAATTGAAACATCCTTTACTCTAAAAAATATGATGCTAATTACTTTTAAAAATAACAAACTTACTCCAAATATTTTAAAATATATATTTTTTCAAAGAATCAACATCCTTTACATTATTTAAATATTTTATAATATTTACTTGTAGTTTGTGAATTTCACATTACAAAGTTACAATACTCTTATAATATATTTTTGTATAAATAAATAGTTTTATAATGTCAAGTTAAGTTTGGTATTACAATTTAAAGAGGTTGATTTTATAATATTTATTAAAACAATTTGATATTTTAATATTAAAGTTTTCAAATATAATTAATAAATTTAAAAATAAACAAAAGTAAAAAAAATTCTACTTCTTCATTATTATAATTTTATGTTAAAAGTAAACATATGAATTATTTGAATCAATAATTCTTTTAATATAAAATAAATAAATTTATTATAAATATAAATAAAAAATCAAGATAACAATGTTTCTAATCACAAAATTAATTTAATATATTAGATGTCAATTTAATATAATATATAATCCAATATATATTAAACTATTAAAAAAATATATCACATTATAAAAAATTATAATATAATATTATTAAATTATTATCTAATATATTAAATTATATATGTTTCATATTATATAGAATATATATTATAATATAATGTTAAATTAATATATTACATAATAATTTAATATATTAATATAATATATAATATATTAAAAATAATTTTATAATATAATATACTAATAATATATTAAATTATGTATTAAATCTTGTATATTATATAGTATATATTTTTTATTTTTTCATATACTATATAATAATTTATTAATTATATTTTAAGAAATAAAAGTAAATAAATATTTAGAATGCATAAAAATAATTAATTGTCAAATGAAAAATACTTTTATTAAATCTCTTGAATAATAGTTTAACTTTGTGGTGGAAAAATATTTTGTGGTAAAAAGTGCCTTAAACAATAATAAACAAGCAAATAATTTTTTTTTGGTTATGGTCATTGTGGCAGAAAATTTGTTAAATGGAAGTAATGGAAGCGTTATAGTCATTGTATACATTGATAATAGATAAATAAAATAAAATAGAAAAAATGTTTGAGCTCTCATTGGTTAAAAAGAGAATTATTAATAACTAGTTAAGATTTGGCCGTAGTTCCCTCGCGGGAACTAATAATATATATAATGAATATAATAATATTATTATTATTTTAAAAATTAAATTTATATTATATAAAATATTAAAAATTAAATTAACATTATATAAATATAATATATAATAAATACATTTTAAATATTTTAAATATAAATCCAACCATATTTTTCGTGTTTTTTAATAATTATGTTTTGATTTTCTTGAATTAATATTTTAAATTTGATAAGATTTTATAATATTCAATCACTAATTTTGATAATAAGAATATAAGATTGAATATTGGTGATTGAATAACTATAAAATCTTATTATACTTAGTATAATAGTAATATATTAAACATTAATTATAATAGTAATATAAAACTATTATAGTTAGACTTATAAAGCAAAAGGTTAAATTCAATTAAATGTTTCTACATTATTATTTGGAATGGTATGAAAATTATAATATAATGATTTTATTTTTATTGTTTGTAAAATAAATAAATAATTTTCATACACATTTTAAAAAAATATTATATAAGAGACAATGAAAAATATTAAATCTCTTTTACATATTTTTTCTAAAAATAGATATCATAGTTTTAACATTTACCTAAGAACTAAAATTGAAACAAGTAAATAAAATAAAATAAATAAAAATAGTTTTAAAAAAAAATATAAAATAATAAAAATAAAATAACTTGTAAATAAATAAAAGAAATAAAATAATTTAAAAGGTTAAAATTTATGCATTATATATAATAAATAAAATAATTATAAAATAAAGTGAAATAAATTTTATATATTTAATTGATTAACATATGAAATAAATAAATTTAAAAGAATTATTTTTATATCACATGAAGCATAAATAGTACCTTTATTCTATTATACATATATCTACACAATATATTCTACATTATTTTTAGTTCTAACCAATGTAAATGTATTTTTAAATTATAAATACCTCTATAATCTATAATTAAAATCTAAAGATGTACATTAATTACTTTAATCTTTTGGGAAAAAAATATGTAAAAGAGGTTTGATAATCTATAAAGATAGTAGATGAACAAGGATCAAAAGATTAATCTTGAAAAGGTATCATTAGTTCCATATTTTTTTATTTTTTATTTTATTGAGAAAATGCAATATACAAGAGGAGAAATGTAGTTAGAAACTGTAAAAGAACAAATCGACAATTACAAACCTCAAAAACATTAATAAAACTATTATAATCTTCTACCATTCAAATAAATTAAAAATCAATTAAATATCATCATCTTAGTACTCATTTAGCAAGTAAAAATGATTTTATATGTAAATAAATATCCAAATATGTTAGATTAAAAAATATTCTAGATAAAATGTTTAAGATACAACATATTTGGATATTTATGTATTTCTATATAATAAATTATATTTTTTTTATAATAATAATATATTAAACACTAATTGTAATAGTAAAAGGTTAAAACTATTATAATTAGACTTATATAGTAAAAGGTTAAATTCAATTAACATTTCTACATTCTGAAATGAAAATAATAATATCGTGATTTTATTTTATTATTTAAAAAAAAACATTTAAAAAAAAAAATCAATCAAATAGTCGTGCGGGTTTCAATAGTCGTGCACCCAATCGTACATTTAATACCCAATAGTCGTTTATATAATGTCTAGTAGTTGTGAATTGACTACCTATAATTAAACAAAATGTATGCTTTTGATCTAAAAAACAACCAATCATGTGATACCACATCAGCGCTCAACTATTCATGATGTAATGCACGAGAATTGGTCTCACTATTTTTTGGGGCCTTTTTGGACACCTTGACAAAAACACATGCTGATGTGGCATCATATTTGATGATGTGACCCTGAAACCTTAGTTATAAGCAGAGAACTTGCCAAGTAA
Organism: Sequoia sempervirens; assembly: GCA_007258455.2. Lineage (NCBI taxonomy): Eukaryota > Viridiplantae > Streptophyta > Pinopsida > Cupressales > Cupressaceae > Sequoia > Sequoia sempervirens. Next base: position 314,252,079 of record VDFB02047230.1, on the reverse strand, counting down.
GCTGCTGTAAAAAATTGGGAGTGATTTGAAATTTCGACGTAGGATAATTAGAAGCGCGAAGTTAGGGTGCACGACTACTGGACCCTCTCCCCTAAATATACCTATAAGGAAGAGAAATAAGCGGTGATCATCGCCGTCATCTACAATTTAAACAGGAAGTAGGTGTGCAGCGCAGAGATAACAATGTCCGGCATTAGTAAAAATCATCGTACAAACTGCACAGTTTCGGAAGTCCCGCCTGAAAAAGATGCTACGTACATATGATGCAGGGATAAGGATGCCCCTGATGGCCGTTTGTCCAAATGTACCGGTGTCTGCAAATGTACCAGTCTGTTAATCCGTAGAAACCAATGGGAAAATAATTTACTGCTTCGAATCAAACAAAACCACATGCCAGTAGATGGTACAAATTATAACATCTCTTTAGTAATACTGTGTTAAGTGATATGACTTGACATCCGTTTGCTGTGCTTACAGTTGTTGGACACGACAACCTTTCTTCTGGCTGCATTAAAAATAATGCCTCGTCCTCAAAAAAATTCTCTGAATAGCATATGATGTTATTTTAGGTATTGGAGTAACAAAGAAATAAAATACAGAAAGAATTAGAGAGGGAACTGCACAGCAGATATAACAGAAGATAAACAAAGCATATATATACTAGGAGAAAGCGCTAAACAAGTCAGCGATATCACCATCCAAGCAGCTTTGCCAGAAAGGACAATAATTTTCCAACCACCATTGGTTTAGCTGTTCATTTCAACAAAGAGAGTTTGTGTCTATCTAGTTTATTTCATAGTTTATTTCATGCATAGCATAGGGGAGAGGACCTGAGCATGTTTCAATAGTTATGATAGTAGTTGTTTATATAATGTCTAATAGTTTTATCAATATTGGACCAATAGTTGCGACTCTAAAGCCTATAATTAAACAAAATGTATTCCTTTGATCTAAAAAGCAATCAATCATGTGATTCCACATCAGCGCTCAATAAAACATGCTGTGAATTCACGAGTATTGGTCTCACTTTTTTTTTGGGCCTTTTTGGACACCTTGACAAAAAGCATGCTGATGTGGCATCATATTTGATGATGTGGCCCTGAAACCTTAGTTATAAGTAGGGGACTTGCCAAGTGAGCTGCTGTACAAAATTGGGAGTGATTTGAAATTTCCACGTAAGATAATTAGAAGCGTGAAGTTAGGGTGCACAACTACTGGGTCCTTTCCCCTATATGCATATGCATGTCTACAATATGTTAGTATTGTAGATAAGAGGATGGAGAACAAATTTGATTGTAAGGTCATAAATAAAATATATTCAAACTTTAAATAAGTTTACGATGTACATATTGACTCCCTTCAACTTAATTTTTAGTGGCACCAATCTGAAATATTTGAAGAGTGTATTTTGAACTTGGGTTCTATTTCTATTTTAAATAGAGAAAACTCATCAATAAAAATAGACAATATTTTGTGTTCACAAATGAAGGTATAAATTAATAGAACTCAATATTTTTTCGTATGTATATAAGACTTAATATAGCTATTTTTTTTGTTTTCTATATATTGATAAAAGCATAAAATTTGTCCAGTAAGATATCCAATATATTATCAAATGAATGAAAGATATATTATAGCTATACCATTCTTTTAAAAAATTGACATTGTCAACTCATGATTTTCAAATTTATCTATTATCAATATAAAAAATTTAATGATTACTCAATCTTATTTGACTAAATGAGATTGTCTACATGATTTGAGCTCTATTGAATTTTTTATTCTTTCTTTTCATGCTTGATCTCTTTTCTTTGTGATAACTTTTGGAGGAGAGTGGGGGAATGAGCATTGGAGGCTCCTCCTCTCAAACTTTTAGAGACACTCTTATTTGGTGTGGCTTTGGACCATTCACCTAGAAAAAAGAATTTGATGTTGCAATTACAACAAGTAGTAAGAAGAAGTGAAATCATCTATGCAGAAAATTAATAGCATGTATGCCTATTGTTGAAGGATCTGCAATCATCAATCTCAATCTAAATGAGTTCAAAAGGAGTGTTTCTAAGTTCCAAGGGTGTAGTTTGATTTGTAGGTACCTAAGTTTTCATATGTCTTTGGAGGAACTAGTTTTATGGGAAAGAAATAAATATAAGGCTTAAGGTGAATATGAAATATAATCTTGTTCAAAAGTCTACAAAGTGTGTCTTTTTAAATAATATTCCAGTTTGAATCGCTAAGTTTAATACATTCATGATATTGTGATTATCACATGATAATTATAAATATAAAATTAGTGAATACTCATGGTAGTTCCCATTTAATTTTGGGTCTATATTGTTGGAATGAATTACTATAATTACATATTAACAAGTGGCAAACTCCTGTTGTATGTTTGGATCATAATTTCAATCTTTCTTCTATCCATTCCACTTTCATTTACATTTATTTTTATGCATTTCATGTATTATCACCCTAGACTCCCATGCATCTATTCTTGATATTGTTATTTTCATTTCTTCATCCTAGATCAATTTTATGACCCTACCATTAAATCCCAAGTTGCTTGTGATTGCCCTAAATTTTAAACTTTTAAATGTCATATTATATCTTTCATGCTCATTTTCACTAGTTGTGAACCAAATTAGCACAAATTTGTGTAACTTATTGTAATGTATTTGTATTTAAATAAATTATTTTTTGCAAGTGATGATTGTTAGGAAATAAGAGGATTACAAAGAGAAACCATTCTTTCCTTTCATGCTTGATCTCTTTTCTTTGCGATAACTTTTGGAAGAGAGTGAGGGAATAAGCATAGCAGGCTCCTCCTCTGAATCTTTTAGAGACACTCTTTTTATGTGGCTTTAGAGCATTCACCTAGAAAAAGAATTTTATGTCGCAATTACAAGTAGTAAGAAGAATTCAAATCATCTACGGAGAAAATATATAGCATTTATGCCTACTATTGAAGGATCTCCAATCATCAATCTCAATCTAAATCAGTTCAAAAAGAGTGTTTCTAAGTTCCAAGGGTGTAGTTTGATTTGTAGGTACCTAAGTTCTCAAATGTCTTTGGAGGAACAAGTTTTTTGTGCAAGAAAGAAATATAAGGCTTAAGGTGAACATGAAAAATAATCTTGTTCAAAAGTCTACAAAATGTGTCCTTTTAAATAATATTCAATTTTGAATCACTAAGTTTATTACACTCATGATATTGTGATTATCACAAGATAATTATAAATATAAAATTAGGGAATACTCATGACAGTTCCCATATAATTTTGGGCCTATATTGATGGAATGACTTAATATAATTGCATATTAACAAGTGGAAAACTCTTGTTCTATGTTTGGATCATAATTTCAATCTTTCTTCTACCCATTCCACTTTCATTTATATTTTTTCTATTCATTTCATGTATTATCACCCAAGACTTTCGTGCATCTATTCTTGATATTGATATTTGCATTTCCTCATCCTAGATCAATTCTATGACCCTTCCATTGAATCCCAAGTGTCTTGAGATTGACCTTAGATTTTAAACTTTTAAAAGTCATATTATCTTTCATGCTCATTTTCACTAATTGTGAGCCAAATTGGTAAAATTTTGTGCAGCTTATTGTGATGTATTTGTATTTAAATAAATTATTTTTTGCAAGTGATGATTGTTAGGAAATTAAGAGGATTACAAAGAGAAAGCATTGTATGAAATTTTCCATTTGAAGCTTCTAAGGATTTGACATTCACATCAAAATCATATACAACATTTGCATGCATGAAATAATCATCTTCAATTATTCACATACAATTTTGATAAATTGGTGTGGTAGGGTTTGACCTAGGAGAACTTTTCCCTATGACATTATAACTTCCTTAAAGGAATTTTTAGATGCTACTTTTTGTCCATATCAACACATCACAAGTTATAGTGAATCTAGCTATATAATATTGTTATCTGTTAAATTAGATATGCACATTAGTGGACACATCCACCATACTCAAGATTAAATTAAACCACTGAATATAGATCCATATGAAAATTTAAAATTCTTCTAACTCTAACAAACGCTAAGTATGAAGGATATCATTTTCTAAACAATGGAAAGAAGATTCTATGTACCATCAAAATAATTCTTCTTTAGTGTTTTTGCAACTAAATATCCTATTCATTTTATATTTGATTAGGTGAAAAATATTGGGTGATCAAAAGAGGGATAAAGAAAGGTGGTTTGATGCACCTATCTTCCACAATCATTCAAGAAATGAGATCCACACAAAGAATTGACTAACAACACTTAGGTGAGTCAACTCAATGAGGGATATATTGATTTATTTAATGCTTGGGGATGGGGGTTCTAGCTTGAACAACACTTTTGGGAGAAAAATTAAAAATAGAAAATCAACTGAATTATGCCTATTCAAACTTGAAACAACAATATAAAGCTTAATTTTAGCAAAACCAAAAAAATGATTGCAGATCTGAGAAGGGTAGAGATATGTGTATGAGTCACCAAAAGTGCTTTCTGGAAGCCAAAATGGGATCCATTCACCCATGGGTGAATGGGTCCAAGAACATGGATTTCAACAATCTTTCAAGAGCCTCTGATGTAGATTTGAAGCTTTTGATTTGTCCAAGTTTCATAGTCAAAATGTCAAAAATAATTTATGAATCTAAGTTTTAGTGAGATGACAACAACTTTGACAACTTCTTCAAATTTTCTCTTCAAGAGGTCTTCAATCTTTCTTCCACCTAAATCTATAACGCAAACATATGAGGGAAAAATTGTTTGTTTTTGGTGAATGTGGGTTTGCCTTGGTCAAGCCCCGTTTTGGTAATTAAACCCTTAATTGAAATGAAACATGAAAGAAGGAATGATGAAGGAACAACACTACGTTACCAATCAACAAACCCTTAGATAAACCTTTGATTGGAGGTCTACAACTTGCATGAAATGGCTTCAATGGTTGTGGATCTTGATACTTGAAATAATACTTGGAATGCTTGAATTGATCTTGAAATCTACATAACAATATTAGCTCCAAAAACATGCATGATACAAGAAGAATTTGACATGATGCTTGAATCTTGATTGCTATAATAAATCTTTGATATATCTTCTCTTGAATGTTCTTGACCATCAACTTTGCTATAGGAATGCTTGCATAAAAATTATAGCTTGAAATTGGAAAAACTTAGACTTGAATTGATAAAAAGACCTTATATTTATAGGTATCTATCCTTAATTTCTTAAAATTCAAATATAACAAGCTAAAATTGAAATATGGATTCAGGGACCTTAAAATACCACAAAAAACATAATTTAAATTTAGGTTCAAAGGCCTAGGGAGGAACCATTCAACCATGGGTGATTGAGTCCTAGGTCCCTATTCCTGAAACACACATTGCTCAAGGTTAAGTGTTATGTTTAGGCATTAATTATTGTCTGGTTTCCCCTTCAAAAATTGCAATTTAATAGCCTTGCAAATGTAAAATAGGGCTTATTAAGGCATAATTAAGATCAATTTAATTAAGAGGGATCAAAAAAGTGTGAAAATATAAAGGGATACATTTTTCAACATTAAATTAAGGCATTATTAAGTCCATTTTAATTAGGAGGGCCCAAAAAAGTGTGAAAATGTAAAGTGATACATTTTTCTACACTAAATTTAGCCCCCACTTTAGGGAGTGGAGGAACTTGCATCAAGCTCACACTAAAGTAGACAATAAAGAGAGGTCTAATCATACAACTATTGGAAGGATAAGATGATAATGTCAAGAAGGACAATCTGGCCTCAAAGATCTAAGATCTCATGGAAAAACCAACAAAGGCACAAATAGACACATAAATATGTATCATGCAACAATGACAAGACACTCAATCATACAATACAAAAGACTCAAAGAAAGAAAAATAAAAAGGGTGGATCAATCCTTAACTATTTTTCCAACTCGATGTGGATCAAGCCTAAGTTGTTTGTCCAAAAAAATTTACAAGTGAAATGTGTTGTTCACTATGCGTTGTTACAAGTGAGAGAATATTATTAGGCTCCCACACCATACCAAAGTTGTACCTCTGGAAACTTTGAAAATGCACCACACAACATGAACTTTGAGCTTCGTAAGGTTTAGAAAGTGAAATGTATAGGAAAAGGGTTGAATACTCACTCTCTCTTCCCCTAGGTCATTTAATTATGTCCTAGGAATCCTAATTGGATTGACTATCAACCTCACAAGGTGAGACAATTCTCAACAAGGAAGACCTCAGAGGGGGTTCTTTAAGCTTTAAGGGGTTCACCACCAATCAAATGCTTCTAGGAAAAGAAAAATAAACATTCAACTCACAAAACCTAATAATGCAAGCTAAATGAAGGATGCAAGTGATGAAATAATGCAACAAGAAGTTATGATGTATATACTTGGGAAGTTTGGAAATGCAAAGAGGATTTTGGAAATGCAAAGAAGCTATCAAAATATGCTTTGGAGGACTAAGACTCCCTTACTGTTGTCTTAGTCTCACTGCTATTTTTTAGGGAAGGTGCATAATTTTTGAATGTCGAAACCAGATCTGGAAAAATATCTAAAAAATAACCCTAGGAGGACTAAAACTCCTTTACTACCATCTTAGCCCTGATCTAGATTTCTAAACTCTTTGAATGTGACTCTTGAGGCTTGATGTCTGCACTTTGTTCTTCTTTGATCTTAGGTTCTAAAACTTCCAGATTTGACCTATAGGTGAGTTTCCATGAAGATGAAAACTTTGCAATGCAACATTGCAACTTTGTACTTCAAATGATCTTCAAGTCTTTGATCTAAATCTGTAATCACAAACATGCAAGAGGAAAAAAACTTGTTGGTTGTTAGTGAATGGGGTTTGCCTTGGTCAAACCACTTGTTCGTAATTAAACCTTGAAATGAAATAGAATAATGAAGGGAAATGATGAATGAACAACACACAATGTTACAACTCACCAAAACCTTGTGAAATCTGCAAACTTGTGTGAAATGGCTGGAATGGATGTAGAACTTGAATCAATGGAATGCTTGAGAGATCTTGACTCTAATTTCTTGCTTGAATCAAAACCCTACATCACAAATGTTAGCACAAAAACACACATGATGCAAGAATCTCCTTGATATGATGTTTGAATCTTGATGATGGCTCCAAATGCTTGAAGAAATACTCTTGAATGCTCTATAATGATCTCTTAAGATTGCTAGAATTCTTGGATATCTTGCTTATTATGAAAATGAGAGAAGGAACCTTGTATTTATACTTATCTATGCTTAATATCCTGAAATTACACCACACTAAGCTGCCATATGAAATCATTAATTAAAGGAGGCTAAATCCCACCAAGATTTGAAATTAAATTTTGAAGATACCTCAAGGGGGACTAAGACGCCCTAGGTGGCATCTTAGTCCCAAGGCATGAAACTTGGGGCACAAACTCCAAAAAGTGACCTTTTGAGGTGCATTCAAAATCAGGGTCTCAAGACCCATGGAGGACAAAGATTCCCTAGGTGGTGTTTTAGTCCTAGTCCACAAATCAGGGACACACAGACAAAATCATTAAATTATCATTTACCCTTTGAAGAATGTCAGCATTAGCCATAAAAAGATGTAGTTTATTAGGCTTGTGGATGCAAAATAGGACCAATTAAGACATAAATAGGGATAAATAAAGCAAGGTGAACCCAAAAAAGTGTGAAAATGCAAGGTTATGCATTTTCCTACACTAAATTTAGCCCCCACTTTAGTGAGAGGATAAACTTGCTTCAAACTCACACTAAAGTAGCCAACCACACAATCAAGAGGGGTTCCAATGAACAAATGATAGTAAGATAGGTTGACAATAACCAAGAGGGTGGCCAAGCCCCTAGGATCAAGATCCTATGGCAAACCAACATAGGCGCAAAGTAACACACATGCAAATGATGTATGAAGTCATAACCAGATCACAAACATATGCCATCAAAGATAGGAAAAAGAAAAGGCAAAAGAAAAAGATAAAATGCAATGGATCAAGCTTTGACTAGTTGTCCAATGCGTTGTGGACCAGTTCTAGGGTGTTTGTCCAAAAAAGGTTACAAGTGGAACACGTTGTCCACTATGCAAACAAAATGCAAGCTGGTCATTGTGCTAGTATTTATATCATATTTTCATTGCATTTGATACTAGAAATCTTTCTGTTATTTATCCTTTATTGCTTTCTGGTTAAAAGCACACATAGATTTAATTTCTATTTATTTCAATTCATTGAATATCATATGAGGGAGTTGTACCTCTTCAATTCAGAGGTTGATTGCTTTCTCAAAGGGAGCAGTTATCTAGAGCTATTAGAAGTAATGACACATTTCATCGGGTAAAGGAGTCGATATCACTAAGTGAAATCTCAAGGTGCCCAATTTGTTAGCCAAAAATTATATTACACATCTTTCTTCAAAAGGAATTAGAAAATTAATTTTATTTAGGTCAAATTATGGTGTTCATACACATGCATGGTATGGTCCTAAAAAATGACTTTTAAAACCTGCGGTTTTATACATGCTTATTAAAAATTGTTTTATATCATCTGGGTATTAGAATAAATTACATATTTGAAAACTAGACTCAAAATACTAAATTTCATATTACTCACCATTTTTAAGATTCAATGCATGTAAATGCTTCCAATTTTTAGTCCAACTTTGACAAATTCAAAAAATTAGGAAAAGCACTTCCACTTTTTGAACATTTTATGGACCTAACTTCTTGCACTTACACATACTAAGCATATCGTATCCAGTTTCTATAGCATCTAAGATTAAAAATTTATTAACTATCATAGCCATGAAATTGTGATTCAATAAAATAACTAATATAACAAGCAAATTACAATTAAACCCAAAGTTTATAATGAACCACAATCCTAAATGTAGAGTCATAGTTGAGTATCTCAAATTATTTTCATGCAAATGCAAGTAGAATATGAGGTATAAGTGACTATTAGATGATGGGCCTCACATCATATTTGAACCTCTACTTCATTTACAACACTTAAAACCCATGCATAATTTTAATTTTTATCACTTTATATTTGATTGAATAAAAATATCTCAAATTTTCTATTTTTCTCAAATTTTTTCTCAAAAGGGCCTCTAACCACTAGCCTTATTACCTAGGGATATATATATATATATATATATACATTAGAAGCTATTTGATACTTAATTTTTTTTAACTAAATGTTGACTCATAAGGGCCTAATATTTCCCACAAGAGTACACTTTCACGATTTTTACTAATATCAACCACACAGTATGTTATAGTACATTATAGTTTAGGACAACTTTACAATATAATGACACAACAAAAAATCACAAAGCACATTACACAATACAAAAGACTCGTGTCTCTCCAAATAGACCAGGTTAGCTATGTTGGTATTTCACAATAGTGTCACTACATATTTCCCTCATCCCATTGGCCAATAGTTAACCTAGACACTAGATTTCAATGATTAGTTTGTCATCTAAAATTTCATAGCTAAAGCAATATAATAATAAAGTATAATATTCTCACATATACAATATCACAATGACCATATTCATAGGGTTTTATTTTCCAATAAATAAATATCACATATACAATATCACAATGAACATATTTTAGGAATAATCACAATATAAAATTACCTCTACATGTAAATGGAAAAAAATGTTATCATTTAAATCAACCATACATAATTACTCATCACTGGAATCAATCATCACAATAGAAATCACATGGATCCATGTATGTATAACTATGTGTGTCATAACTGACAAGATGAATTCTCTTGAATCATCAATCTATAATGAGATGATATCGTATAATATGGAAAGTCTCATAAATACCACACTTGACATGAACAATAGTATACGAGTCCAACTCAGAAATATAATGGCTCTTACAAAACATACTTTAGGTATGTTTCCTAAATTGAATGGTGAATTTGATGAAATTTATAACATCCCATTTGCTAGTGTTGTTTTTAGTTTTATGCATGTAATGTTTTACAAGACTAGATATTTCATAATCAATGAGAGTTTTGAGTAGGTTTATGACTAACCTTGGGAGAGAATTATACATTTTTTGAGAAGGTATTTGGATATTTGTGTGAAAATTCTTACAATTTTTCTATCATATTGTTAATCATGTGAATTAAACATAAAGATTTTTTTTGAAGAATATTATGAAGGTGGCTTTGATAGTTGAAGGAACATGAGTTATGTTTTCTCTCTAATAGAGGGTATAATTTTGATGAATAAAAAAAATCTATAACTTTTTTCCACCTTATAAGAAGAGTATAGTTTTATTACACATGCCTATAAGGAGGCAGTTTATTTATACAAAGCTAGTATAGGTATTGGTTTTTATTGCACAATTGTTAAAATTGGATGTGATACCCATAGTGCTATATTTTAGGTTAAAACTCATATGTATAGTTCTTGTACTATGAATGTTGATGTTCAATATCACTTTATGCGATAAATGATTGATAATAGTAAAGTATTGCCAAATAAGGTTAGCACTCTAAGTAGTGTTGCAAAATCACTTATGAAGCTAGTTAAAATGGGTAAGTTCTCTTGGTGCCTGAAGGTTATGAAACATAATACTTGTAATTAATTGTATTTATTTTAATATGGATCTATTTTTAATATGAAATGTCAAGTGGTAGAATGTTAGGATTAAGATACATTTACCTTGCAACGCTATGTATTATTAATGTATCTCCAACACTCTAAGAGAGTGTCCTTGAACACTTAAAGTGTACTTGAAAAATTATTGTATAGTTTAGATTCTTTTAGAGTTTTTTTATTAGTTATCATATGTATTCATGAATAAGGGGCATAATGGTGGAAATTACATCTTTAGGATAAATAATTAGACAATCCTAAATATAGGCACTAGGACCGAGGAGTGGTAATATTGTATGATATGATGGGTCCTACATGAGTTAGATATTCTATTTTTGGAGAACTAATACTTGATTTTTTAGTCATCAAGAGTTATGATACCTATTGTGCTTTTGCGATTATATTTTCTATTTAGGAGGTGAATTGATTATGCCCATGTGATTCCCATTTATTGAGTCTTTTGTGCATTTTTTATTCCCAAAATAAGCTCTCTAAGATGGGAATGGTTTTTTTTATGATACTATGGTTTGGTATCTAGTTTCTAGAAATTCATTTATATTTTTTTCATCTCTTCATGTTTATATATTGGACACATGAAGCAACAGGTTTTTGAGATTGTTTATGGGTACATAGGTACAAATAAAATTATTTTAGAGTGAAAAGTGCTAGTGTGTATATGTATCTCCCTATTGAAGATCAATAAATACTTGTCCTCTTTCTTATGTTGAGTTTTTCAAAAGGATTTCTCCATTTAAATTCTTTTCTATCTATATTTTTTATTATATATTATTGCTTGTTTTGTAATCACACAATTTTAACCATATGGAAATCCTTGTTAAATAAATAAATTTTAAAATTGTATTATATTTAAAAATATTTTATTATGATAGTTTCACATTGTTTGTCAATAGTAGTTTTCCAAGTAGATTTTATCTTTTGGGAAAGACCTCACCATCTATAATACAATTCTAAAATTTTATGCATTGCTTACACATTTATAGTGGATTACTCATAGCCACAAGGAATTTGATTTGATTTGTAGGTTATACAACTCATATTCTATCACCATGTGAGCTTGGTTACCATCTCTATTGTTATTATCAAGGATGAAATTCCATTAAATTTTTAATTATTATCACAATCATATGTGAAGTGCAACATTCCCCATAGTTCATGACAAGATTATATAAGTTCTATTAAATAATTTAACTTGGTGATGTGTAGTTGAATAAAAATAATGATGATTGACACTATTGTAAGATTTACACAATATTTTAATACATTTTAGAATGCATTATAACTAAAGGCATATTTTCTCTTTAAAGTATATTTATAATATTACTTCCATCCTTCACCCATTAAAATAATATAAATAAAATATTAAATTGATTTTATCCTTGACCTTCCTTTGTCACAAGTCACACAATTTCATTATTTAAAGTACTAATTTATTATAAGAGATTCCTTGCTAAAATTGAAAAATGTCCCATCGAACATAAAATTCAAAACTTGGTGACAACCTATCTCATTCAAAGCATTAATTTATTAAAAAATATCCATTGGATTCACATTAATTGAGTAGTTATTTTCCTAGAGAATTTATAAAAATATTAAAAACTCTAATTTTAATTACCAATTGCATGGTCATACAAAATTAGTTATTTATATTATATTATAAAAAAATAGTTATAAGATAATTTAAGGTTTTAAGTCTTCCTCAAATACATATTTAGTCAAGTCGTGGTATAATGAGCTTTGTTTAAATTATAAAATAAATATTTGACATGTCATATAAGTTAATCAAGTAAATGTATGGCTAGTCATGCAATAGTGTGATGGTTAAAACATGGTATCATCATTATATCCACAAACATTCAAACCCTTGTTGGTACATTATTTATTATAGGCATTGTACCCTCATTGATCCATTGTGCTCATAGGTTTGAACCTTCTCATTCAAGTTGTTGGTATTCAAGATGTAGAATTCATGCTCGAAACTCTTACTTAACTGTTGAGCTCACAAGCATTGTGCCCTTGATAGGCTATCATCATCACAAATTTGGAAATTTTCATATACTTAACTTTTAAGCTCACAAGCATTGTGCCCTTGATAGGCTATCATCATCACAAATTTGGAATGTTCATATTCATGTAATGTGTTCATGCTAGGGATGAAGTCACTCATTTGTGACATCACCTAGCTTAGGCTAGGCTAAAAATTATTATGTTATTGATGAAAACATTCAAACTAATATATAAAAAAATTACTATGTAAAATAATACTATATAGATATAATTTATTTTATAAATAGTTTAATTTGAGAAAATGATTTGACTTTTACATCACCTTTAAAGGACTAAATTCATTAGTCCATTATGTATACATAATTTTTCTTGTTGAATTGCAAAATGTCATGAATTTCATTCTTAAATATAATGCTGTCAAAAAATAGTTTAAGATAGACATTGAAGAGAAAGTACTTCATCTCTAAAATATTTCATTATAAAAGATAAAACTTTTAATGTTTCAATCTTATTGACAATACAGTCTTAAAAATGTTAATTAAAAAGAATTGAAGACAAATCATTTTATTTAATAAGATATTGATATATAAGTAGATCTTATAGAATTATTAACTTGTTATCAAATAATAAAACATTAAAATTAATTTGAAGAGAAAATTATAATATATATTATACAAAAAAACGTGCAGTTTTATACAATTTCAATCTAATTAAGAAGATTTAATTTCTTTTCAACATATTAATTCAAAATAATAAAAATAAAACATACCTACAATATCATATGTGTAAATAGACAAAATTCTATACATTTGAAATCTTATTAATAAAGAAAAAATTAAAAATTAAAAGCATATTAATTAAAAAAAAGAAGGAAACTTATGTTTCTGGTCAATGTATAAATTACAGTGAAAGTAGTGTCTTCTTCAACACTAGAGCTGATCTCCAAGCTAAGATTTTATCCGTCTTGGGTTGTCTTGGTGCTTCTCTTCCGGGAGTCTACCTGGGCCTACCGCTTATTGTCAAGGAGGTGTCACACAACTTTTGGAATAGTATTTTGGAGAGAATGCAAAAGAAACTTGCCGGTTGGAAAGGCCAACTTCTTAGTAATATTGGTAAACTTCAACTTCTTAAGGCCTCTCTTCAAGGAATTTTGGTCTACTTTCTCTCTCTTTAGGATTTTAGGCTTCATGGCTAAAAAGTTGGAAAGAATTCAAAGATCCTTTCTCTGGACGGGAATGGAGGAGAAGAAAAGACTAGCCCTGGTGAATTGGGACATTGTCTATCACCCCAAATGTCAAGGGGGCCTAGGCATCAAGAAGATTACTAATTTACACAAAGCCCTTATTACCAAGATTGGTTGGAGTCTGGTGCAGGAAAGGGATGAATGGTGCAGAATAATGAAGGCTAAATACCTTAATTAGAGACATTTTTTTAGAGCTTTGGACCTAATTGGTCTCCCTCCGAGCTCTAAAATTTGGAACAATATTCTTAAGAGTAGATCCCTCTTAAAGGAAGGGGTCAGATGGAAAATTGGTAATGGGAGATCAATTAGGTTATGGGAGGACAACTAGATTAGGAGCAGACTCCTTGTTGATAATCATTTTAATATATTGAGGGAACACACTAAAGATCTCATTGGTACTTATATTACTGATTATACCTCACCCAGAGCTAGTTGGAAAATTCTCAAGTTGTTTTTCTTACATTGGCCTAACCTTCTATCAAAGGTTGAGGAGCTCCAAGAGCTTTTGAATACAGTTAGACTCCCTCTATTTCCCAAGGAGGACAAAATTTTTTGGATAAAGAACCACTTAGGGGAGTTCACTATTAAGTCTGCTTATCAACTTCTACTTAGGTTTTGCGGTGATGAACAGTGCTGGAAGAAGGTGTGGATTCATCAGCTCATCCCTAAAATAAATTTCTTTTGGTGGAATTCCATTCATGGGAAAATTTTAACTATTGATAACCTTGTCAAAAGGGGATTTCAATTCCCTAATTGGTGTACTCTTTGCAGAAGGGAAGAAGAAACCATCTCCCATCTTTTTATCCACTGCCAGTTTGCTGCCCAGATCTGGCAAAACATTTTACAAAGGTTGAACATCTCTTGGTTTTTTGATAGAGATATTCACCAATTCATCTCGAATTGGAAATGTCACCCCAATCATACATTAATCAAACTTCTCTAGAAAATTATGCCACCTCACATTTGCTGGTGCATGTGGAGAGAAAGGAATAACACGATTTTTAGAGAAACGGTGAACAATGTGGAAGGTCTGCTGATAATCCTTAATAAGCTTCTCCTGGATAACTGTTATGCCTTGCATAACCACCCCATTTTATTCTGGAACAAAATGGGTCCCCCTTTTCTTTTGTTCTCTTTGCCTTTGGTTATTTTCTTTGGTCTTGGGAATTTCTTTCATTTTCCTCCTGGGTCTATATTTTGTTTTATCAGATTTTGGTTCTGTCTCAGCTTGAGTTGGTTTTCTTCTTGCTAAAAATTGAATGAAATAATCATAAGCAATAGTGTATTTTATTATAATGTATTTTATTTACTTTTGAGAACTAATGGAGGCATTTGTTTTGCAGGATTGAATTATTTATCTGAAGATATCTCAAAAGGAAGTCAGCTGGAAAGCATGCCTCAGTCCCATTCAGCATAAAAATCCTCAAGGAAAAGGTCGCTGAGACCCTCCTGTTGTCTTGCCAACTGGAAGTTTGGTTCTGTTCATTTTAAATCCAAAGGATCACCGAGACATTTCGGTTGCTATGAATTTCTATGTGTCTCGCCGATCGGAATGGAATTCTCAGCAATAGGGGGTAGCGTAGGCATGAACTCGCGCGAACCAAGCAAAGTCTCCCCTAAGCAAAATGATCTCTTGGCGAAAGAGGTGACTTCGGTGTAGTGTCTCAGTGAAGGAAGCAAGTCTCGCCGACATGAGATAATATCGGCATAAGGTCTTGCCGATTCGTCAGAGTCTCAGCGAAATGGGAATGTCATCGGAAGCATCTCGCGGAGAGAGATGGCTTTGGGAAAAAGTCTCACCGACAGGGTGAACTCTTATCAAAATAAAATGGCATCAGGGAGAATGGTTTGTGTTCGTTGAAAGGTCTCACTGATAGGGTGAGGTCTTGGTGAAGAGAGGTATCATCGCTATGAAGTCCCGATGACTAAGTGATGTCTCACCGACAAGTTGTGCCTTCAGGGAGAAGGATATATTCGCCATAAAGTCTGGCTGAAATGGTAAAGGTCTCACCGAAGGGTTCTCCCTTCGGTGTGATGTTTGGACGACTGCGAAGAGTCTCTGCAAAAAGGGGTGTTTTCAACAAAAGGTCCCGCCGATGGTTGTTAGTCATGCCAAAACAGCTTCGAGTTCAGGGAGAAGTCCCGCCGACAGAAGAAGGTCTTGGTGAAGGATGGTAGCATCGGCAAGAGGTCTCACCAACAAGGTGGACTCTTGTCGAAATGGAATAGGGTCTCGGCGATGGGTTTTGAGTTTGACAAAAGGTCTCGCCGACCTAGCGGGGGACTCACCAAAAGAAAGGAGTTGGCTCGAGGGGAATGAAAGAGCTCGGCATGATATCTTGCCGACTAGTGGTAGTCCTGCCAACATGTTTTCTCCCTTCAGTGTAATGTTTGAAGCTCATCGTAACGTCCTTCTGATTGAAGGATTCTTGCCAAAATAAAAGGAGCTCAAGCTCGGGGAATAAGAATGAGCTCGTGGAGTTTCCGAGTGAATGATTAGGGCTTGGGGAGATGTCTTCCCGAGTGCGATGGTCTCTTCGAGGTGGAGTGAGTTCGGGGTAACGTCTTGCCGACCTGGTAATGTCTCAATGACGTTTGTTAACAAGATGGACATCAGGGAGATTCCTGGCCAAATTTTTTAGAATTTCTATGATGTCTGGCCAATGGCAATTGTCTTGGCGATCGCTGTGGATATCGTTGTAACTCCTGCAGCCCGATATGAGGTATCATTGATAGTTCAAGGTCATGCTGATAATTGCTATAGAATGTAATCACATCGGGGAGACACCGATGGTGTCTCACCGACATGTGATTCATTCTGAACGGTTGTTGATTGCCCAAGAATCTCACGTGGAGTGTGTTCGCCCAATCAGAAGGAACTAAAAATGAACCATTGACTGATTGACTACCTCTGTGAAGAGGATCAACAGAATGCAAACGACATGGACTCATTCTGAGATCAAAATTGATGGATCAGCTCAGGAACGATGGTGTTCAGATCTAAAGGGAGGTATGATGTTGCTTCCAGAGATGGTCAACGTGCATAAAGGTCTCGAGTAGGAAGAAACCCAAAAGGAAGAAGAAGTCGTCAGTCTCAGAGACAGCTATGAGGTCTACTTGGAAAAGGGAAGATTAGTATTAATGGTAATACTTTAGAGCATTCAAGGCATCCCCTCAAGGAAGTTCGAAGATGGACATGGAGACTAGAAGTAAATTCTATAGCTGCAAAAGATCTGAGATCATCCCCAGAACAATCCTTCACCAACATGGACAGTAGGGATACACATTTAATGCAAAGTCAACTTTATTCAAAAGATCTGAGGGCCAAACCTTCTGAAGCCGACTGATATTTTTGTAAACCCTAAAACAAGGCCAACGCATTCCTTTTGGTACATTCTATATATATGGCATTTTTTCCTCTTTGCAAAGAGGTGGAGGAGAAGGTTTTAGAAGTTTTAGAATGCATAGAGATAGAGGGAGATTTTTCAAAAACTAGTAGCAGTAGGGAAACTTAAGAGTAGCAATAAAGTAGGAGTTAGATTCGATAGGAGGCAGTAATGTATCCTTCTGGTTCTCTTAGTATATATGGAAGCAATTTGAAGACATAGGTTTTATGTACACTGGTGACTATGCCAGAGTTGTAAATGTTGCTTATCTGTTTCACTAACAGTAGAAGCAACCAGATTTAAATCTACTTCATGTTGTGTTCCTGAATGTTATTCATCTTCAATTAATCATTTGATTTGAGAAGCTTTCAAAGAATGAAATCATATTTTATGTTTTGTTTAAAATGGTTAGTTACAATCTGTTGTTGAAGCTAGCACTGTGAATGAATGAAGCTGTATGTTAATCACGAGTTGATTTTGTTCTTCAGTTTTAGTTAGCAATTCCTTGAAAGGTAACAAGTTTGGTTAAGTTGGATGAATTATTATTCTCTTCAGTTCCAAAGCTTTGATCTATCTTTTTTGTTTCTTTAAAAACCCCAGTTAAAGTAGGTTTGAATTTATGCTTGATCTTAGAACAATCCACAAGCTCAACACTAGCAGGCCCCTTGAACATTATAGTTCACATCAACCATTGAGTGAAATCAGCATAGTTGAGAAACGATTACAAAGACCTTGGGAGTTAATATATCCATGTGTTATTCTTTCTCTTTTAGGAGAGCAGAATAGTAATATCCTGCTTAACTGTTGCTGTGCTATTTGGACCATCAACAAAAACTGGCGCTAGAAGGAGGGCCTAGAAGAGCAAGCTGGATAATATTGGGTTTTTCTCACCAGAAAGGTCCCATAGAGTTCTTCGATCAGCTAAAAATCCAACACCTTTGATAGAACTCAAGACCCCAACAAGACACAAGATTCACAAGACTGGCTCAACCATCATACCACCCTTGTTAGCCCCACTCAGTCCACCAGGATTTTCACCTATACCCCAGTAGGTACCCATCAATCCACCACCAAATCCATCTCAACTACCATCATAGCTGGTTCAACCCATCCAACAGCTAGCTCAACCACCACCACCGCTACCAATGGCATTTTTTTAGAATAATCCCTCACCGTTGGGGACTAATCCTAGAGTTTTTCATGATATGCCTAAAAATCCTGAGAAATTCTATCCAAAATACATTCATGGTGAATCAAGGAGTGCTGAAGAGCACATACAAGCTTTTAAGGATGCTTGTACCAGAGCTCATATAGCTCACCATGATGTAGTTTATAGGTTGTTCCCTTATTCCTTAGGAGATATGGCGTACAACTAGTATCTTAATCTTCCACAAGGTTCCATTCTGACCTAGACACACTTGGAGAATGCTTTCATCAATCAGTTCATAGTTTATGTGGATCCAGCCCTTTTGTACCACCAATTCGCTACCATTAGGAAGGAGCCAAGTGAATCCTTGCCTTTATTCAATACCAGGTCTCAACGAATGTATAGGAGACTGCAAGACCCCTATCTAATTACTGAGAATAGTGCCATTCAAGCATATTTTAGGGTTATAGACCCCTTACTTGGCTTGTTCCTACAAAGGACTTATCAACCCGCAGACATTGATTCCCTGTCTAAAGTCTATCATCTAGCTATCAAGCTGCAACAACAAATTATCTCTCAACAAGGAAGTTTGGGAGGAGGTTTTCCTTCAATAGGGTATTAGATGCCTAGCCCAACCCCTTTATTCAATACTGTCCTAGGGATGTCTCCTTCCCATTATGGGCCTATGTCTGAATTGCAGAATCAACATCCTATTGCATTCTTTGCCAATGGAACTCCTGACTTCTTTCAACAATCACAGGCTCATCATAGTCCACATAGGCATTATAATCAAACCAGAACACCAAATCATAGTGATCAGCCACCTGTTGCTAAGAGTGTTGAAAGTGAAAAGATAGTTCAACTCACAAATGAGGTAGAGACCTTAAAGAAAATGTTGTCCCAAGTCACAAATGACATGGCTCATCTTAGATTGAACCCCTCTCAAAACCAAGGTAACTACCCTAATCAAAACAACAACAATCAAGGTAATTATCAAAATAACAACAATCATAGCCAAAGGGGTTATCAAGGCCAAAACTGCCCTAACCAAGGTTATCAAAATCAAAATAGAGGATATAACCAGAGGCCAAATAACAACCGACAATGGAATATAGGGCCAAACAATGGTGGAGTTTCTCACAATTATCAAGCTAATGAGGAAAGGTCACATACTGCAAATGTGGCTAACCTCAGTTTTATGACTAACTGGTGCAAGTTGCATGATATTGCAACCCATTTTGAGGTAAATTTCCCTAAAATGGAAAAGAAAGTCAAGATGGCATAGGAAAATTCCCAAACGTTCCAAGGGAATCCAAATAAAGAAGGTGGCTCAGTAGATACAACAATGACTTATGACCTCTTCGAGGAAGAACCTTCATTCCCCACGCAAAGTGAGAATGAACCTGAGGAAGATTCGTATGATGCCCAAGCCTTTCAGACAAAGGGAGGACACTTCCTGAGGAATCATAATAAGGGTCCGTTCACTACATCAGCACCACCTAATCACATGGTGCCTCTGAATCAAAGTGTTGATAACAACCCTCCTCCACCAAAAGGTCCACCTGACTTCCATAATAAAGGTAATTCGCTTGGTGTTGTCAAAAGTAATGTAAGCTATAACATAATATTTGATATTGTTGCTGAGATGTAGAGACATAAAACCTCTTTATCATATTTTGACATCCTAAAGTGGTGCCCTGCTCAACGAGAGATAGTGCTGAAAGCTATGGAAGAAGCTGATAAATCAAAAGGGAAAAACAAGGTGACACATGCTGCAGATATGAACGCAGCTTTGTACAGAAGCAAGGTAGGTACCCCACCATTTCTTTTGAGTTTAAGAATTTGTGGGAAAAATCTACATAATTGTTTGTTAGATTCAAGGGCTTCCAGAAATGTTATGCCATTTTCTGTATGCAAGAAATTGGGATTGAATCCTGTTCAAACAAACAAGAAGGTCATCCAGCTTGACAAAACAGAGGTTAATGTAGTTGGAGAATTGAGAAATATACATGTGCAATTAGGGTATGACCCTAGGATCCTAACCAACATAGACATTCAAGTAGCAGACATTCCCGAGACTTATGGTATGCTGTTGAGAAGAGATTTGATGAAAATTATAGGGGGTTATCTCTCCCTTGACTTTTCACATATGTGGCTACCATGGAGGGGAATGCCTACGCAGATTAGGATTGAAAGTGAACCTTGCCTCAAGCATGTCATCACTGAATATGATTTTCCCAATGAGGTAGCTTACTTTGAAACCAGGATAGGGGTTTACAAAAGAGAGGAAATTCTAACCTTTTCAGTTCTTGATCCTAAAGAACTATCAATACAAAAGTTCTCTGATTCTATGATTAATGAAAATCAACAGGCATTGATCAGGAAGCTACAACAGGATCAACTGGTCTTAGCGGGAGATATCTATTTGCAGAGTCTTTTACTCCCTAATTGGTGTAGGGTACACTACCAAAATCATTCAGAATTAACTTGCCAACCCTCCATTAATATTTTAAATCATGTTTCCCAAGTTGAGGAAACTAGCTTAAGTCACCCTGAGACCATTATAGATCACTTCTCATTTGAAGCCAAAGAAGCAATAATGTTAACCAGGGATAAGATACTTCCAAAGGAAGTTCCTTCTCAAACTGAACTTGCCTCAGTCACATTTCCAAACCAGCATATTCATGAGGAACAACCCCAAGGTTTGTTTGACGCCCCTGCACTCACAAGTGCGCCAAAACCCAAGGGGTTAACCAAAGATACAAGTGACTGTCAGAAGGATAGCCATAGATTATATGATATAGCTGTGTAGGAATTGGAAAGTGTACCTAAGGAACCTATTGAACACCCATTCCCTATATCTGATACAAAAGATCAAACAGCGCCACCTCTGGCTCATCCTATCCAAATGCCCACAATAACCTCCAAAGGATCAACCCCAACTCATGATCAGCGATAGACCCTCACGTTTGATGGATCCAAGTCCAAAACAGGTTGTGGTGTTGGGATTGAATTAACCAAACCAAAAGGGGAAAATTTCTTTGCTTCATACAGGTTGCAGTTTGGATGCACTAATGACGTAGCAAAATATGAAGCTCTAACTCTGGGGTTGATGTTCGCACATAAGAAGAAAGTCATTGCCTTGATGGTCAAAGGAGATTCAGAAATAGTTATCAAGCAAGTGCGCTAACCAATACACATGTCACAATAGAAGGCTGGTAGCTTAGAGAAATCGGGTATGGAACTTGATTGAATACTTCAATGCTTTTGGGATTAGCTTAATCCCTAGAGAAGAGAATCAAATAGCTGATTCATTAGCTATTGCTGCAAGTACCCTGGAACCCATGCAAGGCTCCAAACTTAAAAGATTCTTGGTAGAATTGATTTCCACCCCTGCAGTTCCTGATAATGTTAGGAACTTTCAAGTCTTTGAGGATGATTGACATATTCTTTCTTTTCTAGCAAGCTCAAATGTTTTCGAAGGACAGATCATTGATGAGTCCAACAGGGATAAAGGAGATTGGAACCCTGGAGATTGTGATATAGAAGGGGTCCTCAATTGAAAAAGAAATAGCATTCCCAAGAGAATGGTGGCCTTGGAAAAAAAAATTGATTCAGACCCAAGGGCTCGAGAGAAGAAATCAGTTGAAGATAAAGGAGGCGAATATGAAACTATTAACCTAGCTGATTCTAGCCCTGAAAGAAGTGTTTACACAGGGAAAGCTTGCCTTGAAGCAATTAGAAAAGATATACTGAGGGAACTAAAGAAAGATATTGTTGTGATAGCTTGGGGATATGAAGATCTAAAGACATTTGATGCTTCTGTAATGACTCATACTATCACTCTGAAGCCCGAAGCTAAACCATTTCGACAGAAACAATGCCCTGTCAATGCCCTAATTGAACCACTGATCCTTAAAGAAGTTTAGAAATTGCTTTCTACAAGAATAATCTTCCCTGTACGACACTCAACATGGGTGGTCAACCTAGTTCCAGTCCGTAAAAAAAATGGGGAGATTAGGCTATGTGTAGATTTTAGAAATCTAAACATAGCTTTAGAAAAAGACAACTACCCACTCCCTTCTCTGGATGAATTCTTGCAAACTGTTAATGGATCCCAGATGATATCATTCCTGGATGGTTATTTTGGATACAATCAGGTGATGGTTAATTGTGAAGACAAAATGAAGACAACCTTCACTACCAAATGGGGAACATTTGCTTATAGAAGGATGCCATTTGGTTTGATAAATGTTGGAGCAACCTTTCAGTGTGCCATGAACGTGGCATTCAAAGATCTGATTGGAAAATGCATCATCATCTACATGGATGACCTAACAATATTCTCCAAAGATAGACTGAACCACACGACAGACTTAGCCAAAGTTCTTGAAAGGTGTATCTAGTATGGTGTCTCCCTGAATCCTAAAAAGTGTGTTCGAGGTTTGTGAAGGGAAGCTTTTGGGACACGTAATCTCTGAAAGATGAATATCAATTGATCCAGACTGAGTTGAGTCCATTCTAAAGATAGCCATGCCAGGAAGTAAGAAAGAGATGAGATCTTTCTTTGGAAAGATCAACTTCGTGAGAAAGTTTATCACAAGCTTTGCAAAAATTGTTAAGCCATTAAATGAAATGATGAAGAAAGATGCCAAAATAGAATGGAATATTGAGGCAAAGGCCGCATTTTCATAGGTCAAGTGATCCATTTTAGAAGCTCCAGTCCTCACTAGCCTTGACTACTTGGAACCGTTCTATATTTATTCCTTTACTTCTGAGCATTCATGTGTAGCCTTTCTAACTCAATGAAGAGAAGAGGGAGAGGAGAGGCCAAACGCCTTCATGATTTCTCCATTCAAGAATGCTGAAATCAAATACCCGCCTCTTGAAAAACAAGCTTTTGCACTGGTCAGAGCTATCAAAAAGTTCTGGCACTACATTCTCCAAAGCCAAATTATTGTTGTAGTTCCTAACGCTGCTGTGAAGTCTCTACTTATGCAGAACGAGCTGGGAGAAAGGAGAGGGAAATGGATGGCCATTTTGCAAGAGTTCGATCTGGAGATACGCCCTATGAAACTTGTCAAAGGTACAGGCCTATCTAAATCCATGGTGAATGCTGGTGAGAACATTATTTTCCAGCAATACACAACTTAGTCCTTTTCCAACGACCCTTGGTATGTTGATATCATATATCTCATGCTCAATAATCGATGCCCAGAGAAAATGAATGCAACTCAAAGGAGAGCACTGAGAATGAAGAGCTCCCATTATATGCTCAAAGGAGGATTACTATATAGGAATAATTTTGAGGGAGTGTACCTACGATTCCTTGATCAACAAGAGACTAAACACGTGATCACTGAATTCCATGGGAAACACGACACAAGTCATGGTTCTGTAGACTCATTGGCACACTAGATCCTCAGATCTGGTTATTGTTGGCCATGTGTGTTCAAAGATTACCATCAGCATACAAGAACATGTCACATATGTCAGATTTTTGCATCAAAAGAATGCTATTCAGCCATGCCATTGCAACCTGTCTACAAGGTAAGACCATTTTCCCAATGGGTGCTAGACTTTATCAGGGTAATTAACCCAAATTCTTTTGCGGGACACAAATTTGTTTTGACCGCCACTGATTACTGCACAAGATGGACTGAGGCTATACCTTGCACGAAAAACACAACAAAGGTAGTGATCAAGTTCCTCACCGAATGCATCACAACTAGGTTCGGGGTACCCTTCGCATTGGTATGTGACAATGGCTCTTCCTTTTCTTCTGCTGAGTTCATTTCATGGGCTTACGATCACAAAATTGTCTTAAAATATTCTTCAAACTATTACCCACAAGGAAATGGAGTTGCAGAATCAACCAATAAGAATCTCTTAGGGGTAATTAAAAAATTGTTAGAAAACAACCCTAGGGACTAGCACACCTAGCTAAGATTTGTGTTATGGACAGATAGGACTAGGATTAAGGCTACTTTAAAGACCTCACCATTTAGGATAGTGTATGGCCAAGACCCTGTGTTCGCTATTCATTTGCAAATACCTATCCTTGAGTTCATGCAAAAATTCTACTCTAGTGATGATAGGATAGAGGTAAGATTAGTTGCCTTGTTGAAATTAGAAGAGCAGAGAGATGCCGCCTTGTAGCAATTCTTTAGGCATCAGGCTGTTGTCAAATGTTGGTTTGACAAAAGAGCCAAAATCAAGGCTTTCAGGATATCAAACCTTGTGTTGTTATGGGATAAAGCTAGTGAAAAGAAGGGCAATCACCAGAAATTCGATAAGCTTTGGTTGGGTCCCTATCAGATTGCTGAGATCCTAGGAGAAAATGCTTTCCGATTGAGTAGTTTAACTGGAGAACCTGTTCCCTTGCCTATCAATGGGCAGTTTCTTAAGCACTATTTCGAGTCATAAAGCTTGCTAATTTTCTATTTTGCATGTAAGTAGTTTGTTGTTCTTTATGTAAATAATTTGTTTGTTTCTTGTTTGTAAATAATTTTCTTTTCTGTTTGTAAATAGTTTTGTCGTTTGTCTACTTGTTCTTTCTTTTTTTTCTTTCATTTCCTTTGTTGTTTGGTGTCTATTTTGTTTTGTTCTTTGGGTTTTCTTTTTTCTTTCCATCTTTAAATAGTGGGTTGTTATCTAAAGTATGCTTTGGTTACTAGGACGGGAGTGGTTTAGATATTTTCAGGTTTGTTGATTGGGTGATTTTGTCCTAAGCTCGTTGTTTTGTGCTCATTGTCAATAAGGGTTGTGGAATGTCTTGAATACAAGGTGCAAAGTAAATAATCTTCATTAACTCCCTTTGAATATTTCACAAATCATTAAGATCATCTCCTTTGTAATGGTATATTTGTCCTAGGATGATAGTGTTGTAAGATTTGGGTGAAAAATTCGATCTCCCAAGTGTTATGAGGTCCATGGTAGTTTTCAACCCATAACAGATGTCTGACATCTAACATATTGAGAGAAAAAAAACTAGATGAAATATCTAAAACTCCAAGAAAAAGAGAAAAGAAAAAAGGAAAAAGAATTATCTAGAAGAAAAGAGGACTCAATATGAATGGGTGATTCCAGTATCTCTACCGGGGCTATGGACACCTGGTTGGCAGTAGAGCAATGCTCTGAGAAAACTAGAGGTATCTCCGTCAGGGCTATGAATGCCTAACTAGAAATAGAGCAATGCCCAGGATATCATTGCACGACAGCTAAAGAGAATCAACTCATGTAGTTCAAATCTGGCACATTGTTGTTCAAAAGATTAGGAAAAATTTATAAAAGAGTGATGCACAATCGAGCACACACATAGATTCAGGGTTAGCCATTGTTGATTTACATTTAAGATTCTAGCTTAGCCTTGGTTGTTAAAACTGACCCTTGAATTGGAGTTGTGATGTTCATAAACCAGGAGTTCTGGGTAACTGAATCTTTCAGTTTCTTGAAAATGGCTAAACCATTTTTCCAGTTGAGTCACCATTTGTTATGCCTTGCATAACCACCCCATTTTATTCTGGAAGAAAATGGGTCCCCCTTTTCTTTTGTTCTCTTTTCCTTTGGTTATTTGCTTTGGTCTTGGGAATTTCTCTCATTTTCCTCATGGGTCTATATTTTGTTTTATCAGATTTTGGTTCTATCTCAGCTTGAGTTGGTTTTCTTCCTGCTAAAAATTGAATGAAATAATAATAAGCAATAGTGTATTTTATTATAATGTATTTTATTTTCTTTTGAGAACTAATGGAGGCATTTGTTTTGCAGGATTGAATTATTCATCATAAGATATCTCTCAAGGAAGTCAGCTGGAAAGCATGCCTTAGTCCCATTCAGCATAAAACTCCTCAAGGAAAAGGTCGTTGAGACCCTCCTGTTGTCTAGCTGACTGGTAGTTTGGTTCTATTCATTTGAAATCCAAAGGGTCACTGAGACATTTCGGTTGCTATGAGTTTCTATGTGTCTCGCCAATCGAAATGGAAGTCTCAACGACAGGGGGTAGCATTGGCATGAACTCTCGCTGACCAAGCAAAGTCTCCCCGAAGTGAAATGAGCTCTCGGCGAAAGAGGTGACTTTGGTGTAGTGTCTCGGCGAAGGAAGCAAGTCTCGTCGACATGAGATAATATAGGCATAAGGTCTCGCCAATCCGTCGGAGTCTTAGCAAAATGGGGATGTCATCGGAAGGATCTCACGGAGAGAGATGGCTTCAGGCAAAAGTCTTACTAACAGGGTGAACTCTTGCTGAAATAAAATGGCATCGAGGAGAGTGGTTTGTGTTCGCTGAAAGGTCTCACTGACGGGGTGAGGTCTCGGCAAAAAGAGGTATCATCACTGTGAAGTCCCAGCGACTAAGTGATGTCTCACCGATAGGTTGTGCCTTCGGGGAGAAGGATGTATTTTCCGTAAGGTTTGGCTGAAATGGTAAAGGTCTCACTGAAGAGTTCTCCCTTCGGTGTGATATCTGGATGACTGTGAAGAGTCTCGGCGAAAAGGGGTGTTTTCGGTGAAAGGTCTTGTCGATGGTTGTTAGTCACGCTGATGTTTTCTCCCTTCGGTGTAATGTTTGAAGCTCATCGTAAGGTCTTGCTGACCCGATGGTCTCCCTGAAACAACTTCGAGTTTGAGGAGAAGTCTCGCCGATAGAAGAAGGTCTTAGCGAAGGATGGTAGCATCGACAAGAGGTCTCATTGATAGGGTGAACTCTTGCCAAAATGGAACAGGGTCTCAGCGATGGGTTTTGAGTTCAACAAAAGGTCTCATCGACCTAGCGGGGGTCTCATCAAAAGAAAGGAGTTGGCTCAAGGGGAATGGCAGAGCTCGACATGATATCTTGCCGACTAGCGGTAGTCTCGTCGACATGTTTTCTCCCTTTGGTGTAATGTTTGAAGCTCACTATAACGTCCTGCCGACTGAAGGAGTCTTGCTGAAATAAAAGGAGCTCGAGCTGGGGGAATAAGAATGAGCTCGTGGAGTTTCTGAGTGAATGATTAGGGCTCGGGGAGATGTCTTCCCGAGTGCAATGGTCTCTTCAAGGCGAAGTGAGTTCGGGGTAACGTCTTGCCGACCCGGTAATGTCTCACCAACGTTTGTTAACAAGATGGACATTGGGGAGACTCTTGGCCAAATGTTTTGGACTTGCTATGATGTTTGGTCGATGGCAATTGTCTCGACGACCACTGTGGATATCGATGTAACTGTTGCAGCCCGATATGAGGTCTCACCGATAGTTCAAGGTCATGCCGATAACTGTTGTAGAATGTAATTGCATCAAGGAGACACCGATGGTGTCTTTCCAACATGCAATTCATTTTGAATGACTGTTGACTGCCTGGGAATCTCATGTGGAGTGTGTTTGCCCAATCAGAAGGAACTAAAGACAAACCATTGACTGATTGACTACCTCTGTGAAGAGGATCAACAAAATGCAAATGACATGGACTCATTCTGAGATCAAAATTGATGGAACGGCTCAGGAATGATGGTGTTCAGATGTAAAGGGAGGTCTGATGCTACTTCTAGACATGGTCAATGTGCAAATAGGTCTCGAGCAGGAAGAAACCCAAAAGGAAGAAGAAGCCGTCAATCTCAGAGACAACTGTGAGGTCTACTAGCAAAAGGGTAGATTAGTATTAATGGTAATACTTTAGAGCATTCAAGGCAGCCCCTCAAGGAAGTTTGAAGATGGACACAAAGACCAGAAGTAAATGCTATAGATGAAAAATATTTGAGATCATCCTCGGAACAATCCTTCACCAACATGGACAGCAGGGATACACATTTAATGTAGAGTCAACTTTATTCAAAAGATTTGAGGGCTGACCCTTATGAAGCTCACTGATATTTTTGTAAACCCTAAAACAAGGGCCAACACATTCCTTTTGGTACATTCTATATATATGGGATTTTTTCCTCTTTGTAAAGAGGTGGAGGAGAAGGTTTTCAAAGTTTTAGAATGCATAGAGATAGAGGGAGATTTTTCAAAAACCAGTAGCAATAGGGAAACTTAAGAGTAGCAATAGAGTAGGAGTTAGATTCGAAAGGAGGTAGTAATGTATCCTTCTAGTTCTCATAGTATAGATGGAAGCAATCTGAAGACATAGGTTTTCTGTACACTGGTGACTGTGCCAGAGTTGTAAATGTTGCTTATCTATTTCACTAGTAGTAGAAGCAACTAGATTTAAATCTACTTCATGTTGTGTTCCTAGATGGTATTCATCTTCAGTTAATCATTTGATTTGAGAAGCTTTCAAGGAATGAAATCCTATTTTATGTTTTGTTTAAAATATTTAGTTGCAATCTATTGTTGAAGTTAGCACTGTGAATGAATGAAGTTGTGTGTTAATCACGAGTTGATTTTGTTCTTCAGTTTTAGTTAGCAATTCCTTGAAAGGTGACAAGTTTGGTTAAGTTGGATGAATTATTATTCTCTTCAGTTCCAAAGCTTTGATCTATCTTTTTTTGTTTCTTTAAAAACACCAGTTAAAGTAGGTTTGAATTTATGCTTGATCTTAGAACAATCCACAAGCTCAACACCAGTAGGCCCCTTGAACATTATAGTTCACATCAACCATTGAGTGAAATCAGCATAGTCGAGAACCGATTACAAAGACC
Organism: Sequoia sempervirens; assembly: GCA_007258455.2. Lineage (NCBI taxonomy): Eukaryota > Viridiplantae > Streptophyta > Pinopsida > Cupressales > Cupressaceae > Sequoia > Sequoia sempervirens. Next base: position 314,223,011 of record VDFB02047230.1, on the reverse strand, counting down.
TTGGGAGTTAAGATATCCATGTGTTATTCTTTCTCTTTCATGAGAGTAGAATATTAATATTCTACTTAACTGTTGTTGTGCTATTTAGACCATCAACAATAACATTTCGACTTGCAAATGGAAGACGCCTAGTAATCCCCCGACTGCTTGGGATAGAAGCATAAGTACCATTTGGAATTTTCCTAGTGAGTTTCAAAGATTTGATAATTCCAAAATGATCATTAGGAAGCATACTAGATGGAGAACCCCTAAGCCACCCTGGGTTAAGCTTAATTTTGATGGGGCGGCTAGGGGAGGGATGACAGCCAGAGGAGGTATTATCAGGGATTATACCAGCTGCCTATGCTGGGAGATTGAATGATCATACTAGCAACCAGGCTAAAGGCATGACTCTCCTTTGGGGTCTTAAGATTGCGGTGTCACTCAGCGTCAAGACCATGGAAATTGAAGGTGACTTGATGCTAATTGTGGAAGCCACTAAAGGCAAGATGAAGGTGGGGTGGTCTCTTAAAGGTATTATGGAGGAAATTTTCTCACTCCTAAATGGTCTTCATGACTTTTCTATTCAACATGTCTTTAGAGAGGGGAATGCGACTGCTGACAGCATGGCGGCGACGGGTCTTGATATTGAAGGGCTTTGGTGTTGGAAAAAAGTGGATTTTTCCCCCCTCGGCTCTGGTGTGTTTAAGGGTTGATCTCAAACATCTTAATGTTGAGTCCTAGAAGGTGCTTACTTATTTTAGCTGGGATCCTACTAACTTTGGTTAGTACTTTTGGCGGGAGCATGATTTTGAATAATTGGTTGCTATGTGAGGTGATGGATATCATGTCTTTGTCTGACGGTATGCACGATCTCTTGTGGGCTGATGATATGGTGAATATTTCTACCCCTACTAATCGATGGAGTCATCATTTTTTGAACCCCCTAAATTTTTGTGTTGAAATTTTTAAGTTAGCGGATTTAATGAGATTTTTTGAGACAGCTAAGTATTACGCCGATATCATGTGCTTACGTGTCGTGGGCGATTCACAAGAGGGAGCTGCTACCTTTGTGTGGGTTGCAAGATGTGGCATTTATTACCTTCATTTTCAAATTTTCTGGTCACTTTTTGCTAGCCTTTTCCCTTTCGATGCTTCTAGAATTGGTTACTAGCTCTTCTGCCCTGGTTTTCCTATTTTGGTGGTTGGCGACTTTGGTGTGGGCTCTATGGGTGGGGATAGAGTGCATGTGGAGCTGGATAGGTGTGACGAGTGGAAGACGAATGCCACTGTTTGGCACATTTGCAAAGAAGGTGGAATTACCTAGTATATGGAGGCCATGACTGGTCACGATGAGGGCTTGTCTATTAAGTTTTTCACCTCTTGGAATGATGGTAGGGTTACCATTGGTGGAATTTACTTTGAAGTCTCTGAGGAGGTTATTGCTAGAGTTACAGGGCTTCTGAATAGTGGTCAAACTTGGAAGAAAACTATGAAGGTGCCAGACCAGATTAGTTTGAACCAATTCTTTTGCGGCGTGGAGAAACTTATCAAGTTGCGGGGTGGCTTTGACTGTGAGGCACTGTTGGAGCCATGGGATAGAGTTTGTATGGTGATCATGAAGTACTTCACGCTGGAGGGAAGGTATGGGGTCTACTACTATTACCACTTTAATTTCCTCAACCATCTTAGGAACCACCAACATATCTCCATTCCTTTTTTCCTGTTTCATGCTCTTGATAGCATTGTGGTAGAGTTTAATGAAGCCTCAATTTCTGGAAAGAATTATACTATCCTGCACCAAGGTCTTATGTCTAGGCTTTATCATTTTCATATGGCCCTTTGCCCTGCTTAGCCTATCACTGTGCAAGAAGTACCGTCTCTCCCTACTCTCGATGAAACCCCGATTTCCTCTACTCCCCCCTTTGCTAGCATTCTAGATACGCTGGGCTCGAGTAAGAAAAAATGCCTAAAAAATCCTTCCTTGAAAGCTCTTCCTTATGGCACATCCCCTGCCAAGGAAAAAAAGTGTCTTGCCCCTACCCCGTGACCTAAGGCTAAAGCCTCTAAGAAAACTAAATTTTTCCTTCATCAAATTGATTCCGACATCGAGATTATTGATGAAGCTAACACCCCTCATAGATCTCATAGACTGGTCCTTAAGCAGGACAAGGTGGGAATTCTTAAGGAGGCCTCAGATTCAGATAATGCAAATGGGAGTGACAGTGAAATCCAGGAGAAAAAGGTGGTGGGTGGGGAAGACCAGTCTGTCTCGGTAAGTAGCACATCCCATGTGTCTAAAAGCTTGAAGAAGGGCCCTACTAGTGCCAATGTGATGGAAATTAATCCCCGAGCCTCTAATATGAATAAGGGGAAAGCCCCCTTGTAGGAAGATCAGAATGAAAATGAGCAGGCTTGGGAAGAAGTTGGCAAGCTAAAAGGGAGAATGGAGAGGCTGGAAAAAAAGGTTTAGGAGGTGCCACACTTTTCCCTGAAGGTCATGCACAGGCCGACTACCAGTCTATGTTTGCTGTAGAAGGACAAGTCTACGGATGATGGTGAAGAAGATGTTGTTTTTAAGGAGTTGCTCGAGTTCCTCATGGCGGATTGGGCGACTGCTATTTAGGATAAACCTTGCTGAGAGGAAAAGAATTAGACCTCTAGGTATTTTTATTTTTGTAAATTTCTCTATGAATTTTTTATATGTTAATGTTGTTTATCTGGTTTGACCCCTAGGGGTCTTTGGACTCGTCTGCTCCATATCATGCTTGCATGATGGACTTTGTTTATCCTATGCTTACTGTTGATTTTTAGTTTTTGATATGACTTGCTATGGGTGATGGCTTAGTTCTCTCTGCTATCACTATGTTGTTAGTGTGCTTACTCTGGATGGCCTTTGGTGCCTTGTATTGATGGGACAACACCCTTGTTTTTGCTGCTTTTTATATCAAAAAACAAACGAAGAGAAAGGCACCCTCATCTATAATAAGTAGTTTCTCATTAATCACGAAATATGTATCTAAATATTTTTGAAAATATTTAATAGGAAAATATATATTTAAATGCACCATATTTCTATCATGTTTTTATAATATTATCTAAGATTAACCAAATAAAATTAATAGTTTAAAAAAAAATACATTCTATATAAAAAATTTCAAAACTCTCTCAAAAATGTCATCTACTGCATTTGATCCTCTCACATGAAGAGCACAAAGAAAAATGTTAAATCCATTGACTTATAAAATATGAATTCAAAACAAAAAAAGAGAATATATATATATATATATTTATATTTATATATATATATAATGTAATATATTTATATTTATATAATATAAATATATATAATATAATATAATATAAATATAATGTAATATATTTACATTATATTATATTATATTTATATAATACAATACAATATAATATAAATATTGTAATGACCTAGTTTTCACATAAATTAAAACTTTCCAATTCTCACTTAAACATGTAAAGGTAACAAGTAACAAGATAATACAATAAATATTTTCCTTTCTTTATTGATAAAAACGTACAAGTTACAATATGTTACCACATGAATTTCATTTCCATTGCAAATATAAATCAGAGTTCAAAAGTAATAAAGTTACATACATAGCTTGTAAGCTTTTGCACAAATAGAAGTAAGAAGGTCCAGGAGTCTGTCCTTTCAAATCTTGGTACATCGGTCGCTTGCTGTGGAGGAGAAACATCACTCGAGCACTTTTCTGCCAACCACAAACTTATAATGCAGTCCCCCGCATGATCATTTCACAATGAACGACCCTCCCTTAGAAGAAGAGATTGGTAGGGTATCCTTTAACGATTACCAACTGAGCATAGTGTTGTGTCCTACCCAACTAGAACCTTGCTATTTCACAATCTCGATCTAGTACTCGGATCACAATGAACTGACAGTGTAGTCTCAACTATCTCACATCTAGGTGGATGTCGTACCTTTCACTACTTTGGCCAAAGTATTCTCATTCAGTACTTCGAATGAAGGTCATCTATCATAAACACTACTCAGGGCCGATTTGACTTGAGGCTTCCTTACTCTACGCATAGGTTTTGTCCTTCGATGGGTGAATCCGTCACCCCAGACATCCTACAAACATACTATCCTACTAGGAATGAATAGCATAACATGTGACTATATAATCCATCTCCTATACCGGAAACCAAATATTCCTAGGAGTTACACAAGCTTTGTCGAGTTAACCTATTAACTAAAGCTGTGGAATGTTTATATTTTCATGATGCTTTACAAACCCATCCTAGTACTTAGTATCTAATTCAGTCATATTCTCCTTATGTGGAGATAATACAAATAAAGCCATTTATTCCTCAATGCATCAACAAATTCTAACATAAACCATACATTTTTGAATGCAAGAGCTAATAGTATAGTACATGCAAAAATCTATTCCTATTTCACAAAATTATCTCCTTGTTCAATGACTCATCAGCAACACTATAATTAAAGTAATTCTTTTATAAAATTCTTTCCAAGTATACCATATAGTACTATCTTCATTCCCTATTGTTTTTCAATGAAAGCGGACTCTTACTTGTAATCTTTTCTAAACAAAAGAAGAATAACAGTTTTATGAAAAGCAGTAGATATAACATGCCTGACAAGAACTTTCCAAAGGTGTTGATCAAGTGTGGGGCTACTACTCCTTTAGCCTCCAGCCAAAGAACTTCCAGCTAACTCTTTTGATAATCTCTTAACACAACTACTGATAATTTCCAATCTGCTATTCTCAGTTTTAAAGAATGCTAAACTGAATATACTCTTAGTGGAATTAGGGACTCACTCAACACAAGATAAACACTCTAAAATTTTCTCTCAAATAAGATAAATGTTCTCACGACAGAAGCTCTCTTAGCAGATTTAAACTCACTCACTAATGATGAACTCAATTCTCTCACAAATGATGAACTCAACTCTAAATTCCTACTCAGCTATAATTCACAAAAACCACACTCTGAACTCAAAATGATTTAATTCACTGTGACTGGTAATTGCTGGTAATAATTCACTGTAATTGTCAAACTTAGCAATGCAGGAAACTCAAGCAATACAATGAAATGGATATGGAATAAAATTACTAAACTCAATTTGCTCAATGTGTGTCCGCAATGAATGGAAGGGCGTGTATATTTATATACCTGAATTGCAACAGTTTTCCACTTAAGAAGGCATGCGGATTGACAACAAGTGCCTAGAATTAGTCAAAAAGACACTTGGCGAGTTCTTAAACCCTAAGTCATCAAATTGAAGGTGATTCGACCTCCTTAGAGCCAACAAGAGAAGAATAAATCAACTCTCACATGGCGGATTTGACAGCTCAAGGCGTTTTTCAGATTTTAGGTTATTTTGAAGCAATTAAATCAGGAAGTTTGTTCCAGATGAAAGGGTCAAGGTTAAAATGTTCCCACGTTGCCATTTCGGGCCAAGAGATTAGCATTTGCACCATTCAAGGTCCAGTTCTCCATCCACATGCTTCAGATGCGTTTTTCTCCAAGTGCGTGACTTTCACAGTCAGCTTTTCATGAACTTTTCAAAATAAATCGTATTTTCCTCTTTTCCAAATGTTCATTAAAAACAATTTCGACTTTTCACTATATAAAGTATTTAATATTTCAAACAAATGAACTCGATTTCTATGTTGAGATTTATTTTTCTCTATAGCCAAAATCGAAATATTTCACCATTTAAATCCTTTTCACCATTTAAATCTTTAATGTTTCTATTCTATTGAATATTTTATGTGTTATTTAAATTTATACATTTCACATTTTAATATCACACATTCATATATTTATTCGTATATGTATTTTAATTAAGTGTAATATTTCTAAATATATAAATATATATATTTTCTGACATTATAATGTGATATATATATATATTTACATATATGTAAATATTACCTTAATATTAATACATATATTTAAATATATAAATATATAATATATTTACATAGGTACTTATGTATTTATGTATTTATCCATAATTTAATCACATCATTAATATATACATTTATACATAAATATTTATGTAATTTGCTAGGCAATAATATTAAATATTATTTTCACCACAAACATCAGGCGGAATGTGTACATATATACACCTGTGTATACATATGTATGCGTACATACATGTCGACACATGTGTATGAGAATATCCGTCTGCTTAGCGTACACATGTATTGATATGTCTGTACATATAAATATGTGTTCTCAATGTATAGATGTACGTGCATTCCCAATCAATCATAAACACATAACTTTCACATCATTCATACTTGGGTCATGGTATAACAAGTCTGACGTTTTAAACAATCATATCTCCTAAAGCATAAAGAAGTGAATTTAGAACCTTAAGGTCAATAAACAAGCCTATGGATGACTTACCGTTATCTCGACAAACAGACTTGGCTTACTCAATCTATAGTATGTGTGTGTATGCTCAATTTGGTAATTGTTACTGTTTACCCCACCAAGTTCCTCCCCGAATGATGTCTCTCCTCTGTCTGGAGGAACAATCTTCATACCTACACACCATGACATGACACCGGCAGTCATATGCTCATAACAAGGTAAAAACATCTCACAAGTTAGAATAACATTATCCATAACTTATATGCTACATTTAATTAAGAATTAAATCATTAGAAGTAACAATCAAATGAAACCATCATTCAAATAGGACACATTCATTTAATAACATGATCAAACATGTTTTATTCATCATAAAGATTCAAACATTACATTCAATTGCCCTATGCAATAGTAGCTATAAAATTGGGATGTAACATACTCCCCCCCTTAGGAATCATCGTCCTCGATGAACTAAGGTATTATTCAAAAGCATAAAAACATGACTCTACATTTATTCAACAGTCTTGAAAATTTCAAGAATGTTTGATTGGCGTAATCTGGACATCAACTTGTCCATCACTCATGGCAGTGTTTTTCCTTTGCTGAAACATGGCCTTTTGAGTAGGCAGTGAGTTGTCACGCTGGGTACCAAAAGTTTTGTTAGGGAATTCATTTGCATAATGATTACCTCTAGAAATAAAGCATCTTGCTCTTGGTCCTCTTTTCTCTATGATTTCCCCAGTTTTATTGTCACCTTCACTAGCTTTTCTAGTGTCATTATACCTAGAGTTGTCTCTTTTCCAATCTCTTCTGAATTCCTTCTCATTGAAGTGAGATCTCTTCCCCTTTTTCCTTGCTGCATCTTGCGCAAATTCTTCCTTCTTGGGGGCAATCTTGTTGAGGACTTCAGTTTCCTTCTTTTGTTCTTCTCCTTCACATTGATTGGAGTCTGCCTTAAGCTTTTGTTCCCGCTTAATGGCTTTTTCATACACAAGATCCATTGTGGTCGGACCATGCATATCGACTTCACCTCCAATATTTTTGTTCAGTCCCAAGATGAATTTCCTGATTCAGAATCATTCATATTTATGATAGATAGGAACATATCACAGAATCCAAGTAAACTTCTCCCAGTACTCGTTGACTGACATGGTCCCTTGCCTCAATTCTTGAAAGTCAAAGAGTTTTTGGTCATAATAAAGTTGTGGCAACCATCGCTTGCAGAAAATTTCAACAAACTCTTCCCAAGTCAGCTTCCAGGAATTTATATCCAATTCCAGTTTCTTGTTCATCCACCAGTTAGAGGCTTCACCTTCTAACTGATAAGCACCCCAAGCTTCTTTAGTAACTTCATCATAATTTCTTATGTCAAAGTAATTTTCCATTTGTACTAACCATACTTCAACTTCATCTCCTCTGGCACTTCCATCAAATTTTGGAGGGTATACCTTCTTCATATCGTTTGTTAACTCAGTGGACACTTGTTTCTTCTTCTTCGCAATAGACAAAGTTGGAGATTTCTCCTTCTCATGGTTATGATTAATGCCTTCTCCATGCGAAGAACTTTCCTCTTCATTATTGGTGATAGGTATCTCAACTGCTTTTGCCTTTTCAAGATTGGACAATCTCGCCAGAATCTGTTCTAGCTTTGCTTCTATTCCCGTTGGTTCTTGTTCCTCTTCACGACTTGTTCCAGGAATATTTCTTGTCCTTTCATACACTTTCACCATGATTTAAAAGTTCACTTAGCCCTGAATGTTTAATACAAGTTAGCCTAATTATACTTTTAACTTTTTAGGAAAACATAAAAAACATATATTCACAATATTTTCATGCAAGTTTTGGTTTATCACTTTCGCTTATTGACTATAATATTTTGTACATTCACTCAGCTGAATGTTTCAAGTATGATCATGGTTTATGCAACCCTATCATTATATGCTAAACTGAAATACCCTTTCAAGATTTCTAAGCAACTACTTGTCCACAATATATTATTTAAATCAAAATCTTGAAAGTCAAGTTTTCCAGAAATGTTGATTACTTTGATGAGTATATCCACTTTAGAACATTATCTTAGATCTACTAACATAATTAGATTGATCTATCTTATGTTCTATCATTTTCCTTGGAATCTAAAGAGAGTTCACATATCCTACCAATGATGACATCCAATCTTCATTTCCTGGTATACTGGACATTACCTTGCCACATTCCATACAGCCTCTTACTCTATCTTTTCCTAGGTTATGGTGGTTTCTCATCCGACAATTTTCGTTGTCGCTCTGATGTCTTAACTCCGAAATTAATTCTCTTGTTTCATTCTCAAATTCTCATAGACTTGTAGTTTTTCTATACCAAATCCAAAAGTTTCCGACTCTTTGTAACTATAGTTTGCAACTACAAAAGTTTATCACACTCCTTCTCTTGGAGTTACAAAACCTTTTTGTTGGATAATGATATAATCTGGTTATTCATCCTAACCTTTCCACCTAACCTAATTGCATATACTTTCGCAATTCTAGGTGACATTTGCTGGTTTAGGAGTTCCTTTTCTAGGGTTCACTTTTAACTTGTTTCATTTTACATAAGTTACTAAGGATCTCATTTTTCCTTTTCACTTCACTAAATTCTTTTCTCTTACTGTTATGGCACAAGAACTTTTTAACCGTTATCTTCTTATAAGGTTTACGCATTGTTGCGTAATGAGCTCATAGGTTTCAGTGCAGAACCTAGTAGCTCTTATACCACATGTAGTGACCTAATCCAGCGTAAATTAAAACTTTCCAATTCTCACTTTAAACATGTAAAGGTGACAAGTAACAAGATAATACAATAAATATTTTCCTTTCTTTATTGATAAAAACGTACAAGTTACAATATGTTACCACATGAATTTCATTTCCATTGCAAACATAAATCAGAGTTCAAAAGTAATAAAGTTACATACATAGCTCGTAAGTTTTTGCACAAATAGAAGTAAGAAGGTCCAGGACTCCGTCCTTTCAAATCTTGGTACATCGGCCACTTGCTCTGGAGGAGAAACATCACTTAGGTGCTTTTCTGCCAACCACAAACTTATAATGTGGTCCCCTACACAATCATTTCACAATGAATGGCCCTCCCTTCGAAGAAGAGATTGGTAGGGTATCCTTTAACGATTACCAACTAAGCATAGTGTTGTGTCCTACCCAACTAGAACCTTGCTATTTCACAATCTTGATCTATTACTCAGATCACAATGAACTGACAGTGTAGTCTCAACTATCTCACATCTAGGTGGATGTCGTACTTTTCACTACTTTGGCCAAAGTATTCTCATTCAGTACTTCGAATGAAGGTCATCTATCATAAACACTACTCAGGGCCGATTTGACTTGAGGCTTCCTTACTCTACGCATAGTTTTTTTCCTTCGATGGGTGAATCCGTCACCCCATAAATCCTACAACCATACTATCCTACTAGGAATGAATGGCATAACATGTAACTATATAATCCATCTCCTATACCGGAAACCAAATATTCCTAGGAGTTACACAAGCTTTGTCGAGTTAACCTATTAACTAAAGTTGTGGAATGTTTATATTTTCATGATGCTTTATAAACCCATCCTAGTACTTAGTATCTAATTCGGTCATATTCTCCTTATGTGGAGATAATACAACTATAGCCATTTATTCCTCAATGCATCAACAAATTCTAACATAAACCATACATTTTTGAATGCAAGAGCTAATAGTATAGTACATGCAAAAATCTATTCCTATTTCACAAAATTATCTCCTTGTTCAATGACTCATCAGCAACACTATAATTAAAGTAATTCTTTTATAAAATTCTTTCCAAGTATACCATATAGTACTATCTTCATTCCCTATTGTTTTTCAATGAAAGCGGAATCTTACTTGTAATATTTTCTAAACAAAAGAAGAATAACAGTTTTATGAAAAGCAGTAGATATAACATGCCTGACAAGAACTTTCCAAAGGTGTTGATCAAGTGTGGGGCTACTACTCCTTTAGCCTCCAGCCAAAGAACTTCCAGCTAACTCTTTTGATAATCTCTTAACACAACTACTGATAATTTCCAATCTGCTATTCTCAGTTTTAAAGAATGCTAAACTGAATATACTCTTAGTGGAATTAGGGACTCACTCAACACAAGATAAACACTCTAAAATTTGCTCTCAAATAAGATAAATGTTCTCACGACAGAAGCTCTCTTAGCAGATTTAAACTCACTCACTAATGATGAACTCAATTCTCTCACAAATGATGAACTCAACTCTAAATTCCTACTCAACTATAATTCACAAAAACCACACTCTGAACTCAAAATGATTTAATTCACTGTGACTGGTAATTGCTGGTAATAATTCACTATAATTGTCAAACTTAGAAATGCAAGAAACTCAAGCAATACAACGAAATGGATATGGAATAAAATTACTAAACTCAATTTGCTCAATGTGTGTCTGCAATGAATGGAAGGGCGTGTATATTTATATACCCGAATTGCAACAGTTTTCCACTTAAGAAGGCATACGAATTGACAACAAGTGCCCAGAATTAGTCAAAAAGACACTTGGTGAGTTCTTAAACCCTAAGTCATCAAATTGAAGGTGATTCGACCTCCTTAGAGCCAACAAGAGAAGAATAAATCAACTCTCACATGGCGGATTTGACAACTCAAGGCATTTTTTAGATTTTAGGTTATTTTGAAGCAATTAAATTAGGAAGTTTGTTCCAGATGAAAGGTTCAAGGTTAAAATGTTCCCACGTTGCCATTTCGGGCCAAGAGATTAGCATTTGCACCATTCAAGGTCCAGTTCTCCATTTGCACGCTTTAGATGCATTTTTCTCCAAGTGCGTGACTTTCACAGTCAGCTTTTCATGAACTTTTCAAAATAAATCGTATTTTCCTCTTTTCCAAATGTTCATTAAAAACAATTTCGACTTTTCACTATATAAAGTATTTAATATTTCAAACAAATGAACTTAATTTCTATGTTGAGATTTATTTTTCTCTATAGCCAAAATCGAAATATTTCACCATTTAAATCCTTTTCACCATTTAAATCTTTAATGTTTCTATTCTATTGAATATTTTATGTGTTATTTAAATTTATACATTTGACATTTTAATATCACACATTTATATATTTATTCATATATGTATTTTAATTAAGTGTAATATTTTAAATATATAAATATATATATTTTCTGACATTATAATGTGATATATATATATATACATATATGTAAATATTACCTTAATATTATACATATATTTAAATATATAAATATATAATATATTTACATAGGTACTTATGTATTTATGTATTTATCCATAATTTAATCACATCATTAATATATACATTTATACATAAATATTTATGTAAATTTGCTAGGCAATAATATTAAATATTATTTTCACTACAAACATCAGGCGGAATGTGTACATATATACACATGTGTATACGTATGTATGCGTACATACATGTCGACACATGTGTATGAGCATATCCGTCTGCTTAGCATACACATGTATTGATATGTCTGTACATATAAATATGTGTTCTCAATGTATAGATGTACGTGCATTCCCAATCAATCATAAACACAACTTTCACATCATTCATACTTGGGTCATGGTATAGCAAGTCTGACGTTTTAAACAATCATAGCTCCTAAAGCATAAAGAAGTGAATTTAGAACCTTAAGGTCAATAAACAAGCCTATGGATGACTTACCGTTATCTCGACAAACAGACTTGGCTTACTTAATCTATAGTATGTGTGTGTATGCTTAATTTGGTAATTGTTACTATTTACCTGACCAAGTTCCTCCCTGAATGATGTCTCTCCTCTATCCGGAGGAACAGTCTTCATACTTGTACACCATGACATGACACCGGCAGTCATATGCTCATAACAAGGTAAAAACATCTCACAAGTTAGAATAACATTATCCATAACTTATATGCTACATTTAATTAAGAATTAAATCATTAGAAGTAACAATCAAATGAAACCATCATTCAAATAGGACACATTCATTTAATAACACAATCAAACATGTTTTATTCATCATAAAGATTCAAACATTATAATCAATTGCCCTATGCAATAGTAGCTATAAAATCGGGATGTAACAAATATAATGTAATATATATTATATTATATAATACAATGATATATAATAATGTTATAATAAATATATGATAGAAATTTTTATTATAGAAATATATTTATTATTATATTAAATATATAATATATATTATATTTGTTCTAAATAATAGACATATATAATATAAATTAAAAAATGTTGGTTTGTCATATTTTTACGGTATGTGGTTTTGTTTGTTTCGAAGCAGTAAATTATTTTCCTAATGATTTCTACGGATTAATTCAATTACGGTTAAGGTAGGATTAGGGTTAGAATAAAGTTTCAATCTAATTAGGGTTACATTCAATTTTAATATATTATGGGCTGCCCCAAAATATAGATTAATGGTTATAATCACTTTAAGTTTAACCCTAATATGAATATAATAATCTCTTTAAGTTTAACCCTAATATGAATATAATAATCACTTTAAGTTTAACCCTAATATGAATATAATAATCACAAGAATTAGAGTTCAATCTATGATTACAATTATGGATGCATTAAGAAGAGGATTGGAAGGATATAGATTGCACATGGAACCTCTCGAAAGGAAGGGAGGTCGAAAGAGAATAAAAAAACCAAGGGTAGGAGAGTAGAGGAGAGAGAATAAAAAAACTAAGGGTAGGAGAGTAGAGGAGTTAAAAGGAGCAGTGAATAGGATTAAATCACAAAAGAAATTAGATGGAAAAAATAGACTAATAATATATATAGAGAAATGAAAAAAGAAAGTGCAGGTTTAAACTTAATTGAAAAAAATGGTACACTACCCTTTATAATTTAATGATATGTTTTACTTAGACTAATATGTTTTCATTACATGATATACTAATACATTATATTAGTGTGATTAAAACTTGACGTAAAAACACACAGTTAAATCAGAAGCACTTTTACACTTGAGTTCAATGTTAAAAATAAAATATTATTAACTTTTAACACTTTGATTAATTAGATCAATTAAAGAAAATTTATAAATTTATTAAACATATTTTTGAATACATATGTTTTAGTATATTTAATGATCCATTTAAACACAAAATATATAATTAGGTCAAAAATAGTTACCAACTTACTGTTCAAAAATAATTAATGTTAATTTTTTCTATTTTAAAACATGGTGATTACATATATTTTTGGTTTTTTGGTGGGTTAACAAGTATTCTCTTTAAAAATGTAAATGAGATTGAGAAAAATGAAAATAGCTGTAAATAAAATTCAATTAATATGATAATTAGGTTATTTTATCACTCTTAGGTGATTTTATTTACTTAAGAGTTATTTTACTTTTTACTTTAGAGCTATTTAAGGATTATTTTCTTTTATTTATATTATAGGTGTCTCTAAAAGATATCTCTCCACGTACAATACATATATTTTTTAAATATAGGTATGCTAGTTTATTTAAATAATGTAAACACTTGAATAAATATAATAATTTAATATTGATATCTTTTTAGATGGGTGTATTTAAGATAACTATATTATGTTTTTCTTTTGATATTTTAAATATTTTCATTTTCATTTTGTAAAATAAATGTATAAAAAAAATTCTAATTTACAAAGAGAATATAAATATATTCAATTTTATTCAATATTAAAATTAGATTAAAATTTTAAAAATAAAAATAAATAAAAAATAATATTTTTAATAAAATTTCAATATTTTTAAATTAAATATATATATTTTTAAATATTAATACAATTAAAATATATTAACAAAAATACATTCTTAAATACATTTTAATTAGTTATACATTCTTAACATTTTATAATTTTAAAATTATAATTAAATATTGAAAGTTCTATGTGAAAAAATAAAATAAATATAATATATATTTAATAATAAAATAAAATAAAATATACTCTTATCTTTTTAAATAAATGTTATTCCTTCCATATTAACAAATAATATTTTTTATTGAATATATTTCAATTTAATAAAAAGTATATATTTAATAAAAAATTAAAAAAAATATAATCAATATCTTTTTAAATAAATCCTATCCTCCCATATTACATATTTTTCACCCACTTGCAATAGGCACGGCTGGAAGAAATTATTGACAAGTCTGCACTGGTCCAAGTTCGCATGTTGGTGAGAGAAACGAGGAAGGCAGAGGCATATGGCACATCCATACAAGTTTCCAAAGCCATCGGTTGATTTGATGTTTACAAGACACACATGGATGGAGGCATGGCATGGCATCCATCCCTCGGTGCATTCTTGGGGCTGGATAGTCATCCCCTATTAGGTATAGGGTTGAGGGTATTGGGTTTATGGTTGAGGGTTTGGGATTTAGGTTTCAAAGTTGAATGTAGGATTTAGGGTTTAGGTATAAGGTTTAGGGAGGGTTGAGGGTTGATGGATAATGTTTAGGATTTAGGGTATAAGCTTGAGGTATTGGGTATTGGGTTTAGGATAAAGGGTTTAGGGTTTAGGATTTAGGGTTTAGGGCTTAGGGCTTAGGGTTTAGGGTTCAGGGTACAAGGTTGAATGCATGGTTTAGAGTTTAATTATAGGGTTGAGGGATAATGTTCAAGGTTTAGGTTATAAGGTATAGGGTATAGG
>VDFB02047230.1:314107745-314207784 GCA_007258455.2 Sequoia sempervirens | reverse complement strand
TAAATTAGAATTTTTTTATAAATTTTATTTTACAAAATAAAAATTAAAATATTTAAAATATCAAAAGAAAAACATAATATAGTTATCTTAAATACACCCATCTAAAAAGATATCAATATTAAATTATTATATTTATTCAAGTGTTTACATTATTTAAATAAACTAGCATACCTATATTTAAAAAATATATGTATTGTACGTGGAGAGATATCTTTTAGAGACACCTATAATATAAATAAAAGAAAATAATCCTTAAATAGCTCTAAAGTAAAAAGTAAAATAACTCTTAAGTAAATAAAATCACCTAAGAGTGATAAATTAACCTAATTATCATATTAATTGAATTTTATTTACAGCTATTTTCATTTTTCTGAATCTCATTTACATTTTTAAAGAGAATACTTGTTAACCCACCAAAAAACCAAAAATATATGTAATCACCATGTTTTAAAATAGAAAAAATTAACATTAATTATTTTTGAATAGTAAGTTGGTAACTATTTTGACCTAATTATATATTTTGTGTTTAAATGGATCATTAAATATACTAAAACATATGTATTCAAAAATATGTTTAATAAATTTATAAAATTTCTTTAATTGATCTAATTAATCAAAGTGTTAAAAGTTAATAATATTTTATTTTTAACATTGAACTCAAGTGTAAAAGTGCTTGCGATTTAACTGTGTTTTTACATCAAGTTTTAATCACACTAATATAATGTATTAGTATATCATGTAATGAAAACATATTAGTTTAATTAAAACATATCATTAAATTATAAAGGGTAGTGTACCATTTTTTTCAATTAAGTTTAAACCTACACTTTCTTTTTTCATTTCTCTATATATATTATTAGTCTATTTTTTCCATCTAATTTCTTTTGTGATTTAATCCTATTCACTGCTCCTTTTAACTCCTCTACTCTCCTACCCTTGGTTTTTTTATTCTCTTTCCACCTCCTTTCCTTTCGAGAGGTTCCATGTGCAATCTATATCCTTCCAATCCTCTTCTTAATGCATCCATAATTGTAATCATAGATTGAACTCTAATTCTTGTGATTATTATATTCATATTAGGGTTAAACTTAAAGTGATTATTATATTCATATTAGGGTTAAACTTAAAAGTGGGATTTTCATAACCATTAATCTAAGTATTTTAAAGTTTGCATAATATATTAAAATTGAATGTAACCCCAATTAGATTAAACTTTATTCTAAACCTAAATCCTACCTTTTAACGAATCAATGCACCAAATTGCTAATCCAATGTAAACCATTGCATACACTTATCACCAAAACAAACAAACCACACATACCGTAGTAAAACATGACAAACTAACATTTTTTAATTGAGAATATATACCTATTATCAGAACATATATAATATATATATTATATATTTAATATAATAATAAATATATTTCTTCTATAAATAAAAATCCTACTATATTACATAACATTATTATTATATATCATCATTAGAATATATATTACATTATATTTATATTATATTGTATTGTATTATATAAATATAATATAATATAATGTAAATATATTACATTATATTTATATTATATTATATTATATAAATATAAATATATTACATTATATATATATATATATATATATATATATATATATTCTCTTTGATTGTTTTGAATTCATATTTTATAAGTCAATGGATTTAACATTTTTCTTTGTGCTCTTCATGTGAGAGGATCAAATGCGGTGGATGACATTTTTGAGAGAGTTTTGAATTTTTTTATATAGAATGTATTTTTTTTTAAACTATTAATTTTATTTGGTTAATCTTAGATAATATTATAAAAACATGACATACATATGGTACATTTAAATATATTTTTTCCTATTAAATATTTTCAAAAATATTTAGATACATATTTCGTGATTAATGAGAAACTACTTATTATAGATGAGGGTGCCTTTCTCTTTGTTTGTTTTTTGATATAAAAAGCAGCAAAAACAAGGGTGTTGTCCCATCAATACAAGGGACCAAAGGCCATCCAGAGTAAGCACACTAACAACACAGTGATAGCAGAGAGAACTAAGCCATCACCCACAACAAGCCATATCAAAAACCAAAAAGCAACAGTAAGCATAGGATAAACAAAGTCCATCATTCAAGCATGATACGGAGCAGATGAGTCCAAAGACCCCCAGGGGTCAAACCAAATAAATAGCATTAACATTTAAAAAGTCATAGAGAAATTGACAAAAATAAAAAGACCTAGAGGTCTAATTCTTTTCCTCCCAACAAGGTTTATCCTGAATAGCAGTCGCCCAATCTGCCATGAGGAACTTGAGCAACTCCTTAAAAACAACATCTTCTTCGCCATCATCCGTAGACTTGTCCTTCTGCAACAAACATAGACTAGTAGCCAACCTGTGCATGACCTTCAGGGAAAAGTGTAACACCTCCTAAACCTTTTTTTCCAGCCTCTCCATTCTCCCTTTCAGCTTGCCAACTTCTTCCCAAGCCTGCTCTTTTTCATTGTGATCTTCCTGCAAGGGGGCTTTCCCCTTATTCGTATTAGAGGCTCAGGGATTATTTTCCATCACATTGGCACTAGTAGGGCACTTCTTCAAACTTTCAGACACATGGGACATGCTACTCACCGAGACAGACTGGTCTTCCCCACCCACCACCTTTTTCTCCTGGCTTTCACTGTCACTCCCATTTTCATTATCTGAATCTAAGGCCTCCTTAAGAATTTCCACCTTGTCCTGCTTAAGGACCAGTCTATGAGATCTATGGGGGGTGTTAGCTTCATCAGTAATCTCGATGTCAGAATCAATTTGATGAAGGAAAAATTTAGTTTTGTTAGAGGCTTTAGCCTTAGGTCGCGGGGTAGGGGAAAGACACTTTTTTTCCTTAGCAGGGGATGTGCCATAAGGAAGAGCTTTCAAGGCAGGATTTTTTAGGCATTTTTTCTTACTCGAGCCCGACATATCCAGAATGCTAGCAGAGGGGGGAGTAGAGGAAATCGGGTTTTCATCGAGAGTAGGGAGAGACGAGACTTCTTGCACAGTGATAGGCCGAGCAGGGCAAAGGGCCATATGAAAATGATAAAGCCTAGACATAAGACCTTGGTGCAAGATAGTATAATTCTTTCCAGAAATTGAGGCTTCATTAAACTCTACCACAATGCTATCAAGAGCATGAAACAGGAAAAAAGGAATGGAGATATGCTGGTGGTTCCTAAGATGGTTGAGGAAATTAAAGTGGTAATAGTAGTAGTCCCCATACCTTCCCTCCAGCGTGAAGTACTTCATGATCACCATACAAACTCTATCCCACGGCTCCGATAGCGCCTCACAGTCAAAGCCACCCCGCAACTTGATAGGTTTCTCCACGCCGCAAAAGAACTAGTTCAAACTAATCTGGTCCGGCACCTTCATAGTTTTCTTCCAAATTCAACCACTATTCAAAAGCCCTGTAACTATGGCAATAACCTCCTCAGAGACTTCAAAGGAAATTCCACCAATGGTAACCCTACCATCATTCCAAGAGGTGAAAAACTTAATAGACAAGCCCTCATCGTGACCAATCATGGCTTCCATATACTGGGTAATTCCACCTTCTTTGCAAATGTGCCAAACAGTGGCATTCGTCTTCCGCTCGTCACACCTATCCGGCTCCACACACACTCTGTCCCCACCCATAGAGCCCACACCAAAGTCACCAACCACTAGGACATGAAAACCAGGGCAGAAGAGCTAGTAACCAATTCTAGAAGCATTGAAAGGGAAAAGGCCGGCGAAAAGTGACCAGAAAAATTGAAAATGAAGGTAATAAATGCCACATCTTGCAACCCACACAAAGGTAGCAGCTCCCTCATGTGAATCGCCCACGACACGTAAGGGCATGATATCGGCGTAATACTTAGCTGTCTCAAAAAATCTCATTAAATCGGCTAACTTAAAAAGTTCAAGACAAAAATTTAGGGGGTTCAAAAAATGATGACTCCATCGATCACTAGGGGTAGAAAGATTCACCATATCATCGGTTCACGAGAGGTCATGCATACCGTCAGACAAAGACATGATATCCATCACCTCACATAGCAGCCAATTGTTCAAAATCATGCTCCCACCAAAAGTACTAACCAAAGTTAGTAGGAGCCCAGCTAAAATAAGTAAGCACCTTCTAGGACTCAACATTAAGATGTTTGAGATCAACCCTTAAACACACCAGAGCCGAGGGGGGAAAAAATCCACTTTTCGCCAACACCGAAGCCCTTTAATATCAAGACCCGTCACTACCATGCTGTCAGCATTCACATTCCCCTCTCTAAAGACATGTTGAATAGCAAAGTCATGAAGACCATTTAGGAGTGAGAAAACTTCCTCCATAATACCTTTTAGAGACCACCCCACCTTCATCTTGCCTTTAGTGGCTTCCACAATTAGCATTGAGTCACCTTCAATTTCCATGGTCTTAACGCTGAGTGACAACACAATTTTAAGACCCCAAAGGAGAGCCATGCCTTTAGCCTAGTTGCTAGTATGATCATTCAATCTCCCAGCATAGGAAGCCATTATAATCCCTGATAATACCTCCTCTGGCTGTCATCCCTCCCCTAGCCGCCCCATCAAAATTAAGCTTAACCTAGGGCGGCTTAGGGGTTCTCCATCTAGTATGCTTCCTAATGATCATTTAAGAATTATCAAATCTCTGAAACTCACTAGGAAAATTCCAAATGGTACTTATGCTTCTATCCCAAGCAGTCGGGGGATTACTAGGCGTCTTCCATTTGCAAGTCGAAATGTTATTGTTGATGGTCCAAATAGCACAACAACAGTTAAGCAGGATATTCCTATTCTACTGTCATGAAAGAGAAAGAATAACACATGGATATCTTAACTCCCAAAGTCTTTGTAATCGGTTCTCGACTATGCTGATTTCACTCAATGGTTGATGTGAACTATAATGTTCAAGGGGCCTGCAGGTGTTGAGCTTGTGGATTGTTCTAAGATCAAGAATAAATTCAAACCTTCTTTAACTGGGGTTTTTAAAGAAACAAAAAAAGATGGATCAAAGCTTTGGAACTGAAGAGAATAATAATTCATCCAACTTAACCAAACTTGTTACCTTTCAAGGAATTGCTAACTAAAACTGAAGAACAAAATCAACTCGTGATTAACACACAGCTTCATTAATTCATAGTGTTAACTTCAACAACAAATTGTAACTAACTATTTTAAACAAAACATAAAATAGGATTTAATTCCTTGAAAGCTTTTCAAATCAAATGATTAATTGAAGATGAATACCATTTAGGAACACAACATGAAGTAGATTTAAATATGGTTGCTTCTACTGTTAGTGAAACAGATAAGCAACATTTACAACTCTGGCACAGTCACCAGTGTACAAAAAACCTATGTCTTCAGATTGCTTCCATCTATACTATGAGAACTAGAAGGATACATTACTGCCTCCTGTCGAATCTAACTCCTACTCTATTGCTACTCTTAAGTTTCCCTACTGCTACTGGTTTTTGAAAAATCTCCCTCTATCTCTATGCATTCTAAAACTTCTAAAACCTTCTCCTCCACCTCTTTACAAAGAGGCAAAAATCCCATATATACAGAATGTACCAAAAGGAATGCGTTGGCCCTTATTTTAGGGTTTGCAAAAATATCAGTCGGCTTCAGAAGGGTCGGCCCTCAGATCTTTTGAATAAAGTTGGCTCTACATTAAATGTGTATCCATGCTGTCCATGTTGGTGAAGGATTGTTCCGGGGATGATCTTAGATCTTTTGCATCTATAGCATTTACTTCTGGTTTCTGTGTCCATCTTCAAACTTCCTTGAGGGGCTGCCTTGAATGCTCTAAAGTATTACCATTAAAACTCATTTTCCCTTTTGCCAGTAGACCTCACAACTGTCTTTGAGATTGATGACTTCTTCTTCCTTTTGGGTTTCTTCCTGCTCGAGACCTTTCTGCACATTGACCATCTCTGGAAGCAGCATCGGACCTCCCTTTACATATGAACACCATCATTCTTGAGCCGATCCATCAATTTTGATCTCAGAATGAGTCCATGTCGTTTGCATTCTGTTGATCCTCTTCACAGAGGTAGTTAATCAGTCAATGGTTCATCTATAGTTCCTTCTGATTGGGCGAACACACTCCACATGAGATTCACGGGTAGTCAACAGTCATTCGGAATGAATCGCATGTTAGCAAGACACCATCAGTGTCTCCCCGATGCAATTACATTCTACAGCAGTTATCGGCATGACCTCGAACTATTGGTGAGACCTCATATCGGGCTGCAGGAGTTACATCGATATCCATAGCAATCGCCAAGACAATCGCCATCGACTAGACATCATAGTGAGTCCAAAACATTTGGCCAGGAGTCTCCCCAATGTCCATCTTGTTAACAAATGTCAGTGAGACATTACCGGGTCGGCAAGACATTACCCCGAACTCACTCCACCTCGAAGAGACCATTACACTCAAGAAGACATCTCCCTGAGCCCTAAACATTCACTTGGAAACTCTACGAGCTCATTCTTATTCCCCGAGCTCGAGCTCCTTTTATTTCAACAAGACTCCTTCAGTCGGTAGGACATTATAGCGAGCTTCAAACATTACACTAAAGGGAGAAAACATGTCGATGAGACTACTGCTAGTCAGCAAGATATCATGACAAGCTCTTCCATTCCCCTCGAGCCAACTCCTTTCTTTCGATGAGACCCCCGCTAGGTCGGCGAGACCTTTTTGTCAAACTTAAAACCCATCACTGAGACCCTGTTCCATTTCGACAAGAGTCCACCCTATTGGTGAGACCTCTTGTCGATGCTACCATCCTTCGCCAAGACCTTCTTCTATCAGCGGGACTTCTCCTCGAACTCGAAGTTGTTTCAGCGAGACCATCAGGTCGGCAAGACCTTATGGCGAGCTTCAAACATTACACCGAAGGGAGAAAACATCAGCGTGACTAAAAACCATCGGCGAGACCTTTTGCCAAAAACACCCCTTTTCGCCGAGACTCTTCGCAGTCGTCCAGACATCACACTGAAGGGAGAACCCTTCGGCGAGACCTTTACCATTTCGGCCAAACTTTATGGAAAATACATCCTTCTCCTCGAAGGCACAACCTGTCGGTGAGACATCACTTAGTCGCCGAGACTTCACAGCGATGATACCTCTTTTTGCCAAGACCTCACCCCGTCGGTGAAACCTTTCAGCGAACACAAACCACTCTCCCTGATGCCATTTTATTTTGGCAAGAGTTCACCCTGTTAGTGAGACTTTTTCCCGAAGCCATCTCTCTCCGCGAGATCCTTCCAATGACATCCCCATTCCACTGAGACTCTGATGGATCGGCGAGATGTTATATGCCGATATTATCTCATGTCGGCGAGACTTGCTTCCTTCGCCGAGACACTACACCGAAGTCACCTCTTTCACCGAGAGCTCATTTCACTTCAGGGAGACTTTGCTTGGTCAGCGAGAGTTCATGCCGACGCTACCCCTTGTCGCCGAGACTTCCATTCCAATCGGCGAGACACATAGAAACTCATAGCGACTGAAATGTCTCGGCAACCCTTTGGATTTCAAATGAATAGAACCAAACTTCCAGTCAGCAAGACAACAGGAGGGTCTCAGCAACCTTTTCCTTGAGGAGTTTTTTGTTGAATGGGACTGAGGCATGCTTTCTAGCTGACTTCCTTGAGAGATATCTTCAGATGAATAATTCAATCCTGCAAAACAAATGCCTCCATTAGTTCTCAAAAGAAAATAAAATACATTATAATAAAATACACTATTGCTTATGATTATTTCATTCAATTTTTAGCAGGAAGAAAACCAACTCAAGCTGAGACAAAACCAAAATCTGATAAAACAAAATATAGACCCAGGAGGAAAATGAAAGAAATTCCCAAGACCAAAGCAAATAACCAAAGGAAAAGAGAACAAAAGAAAAGGGGGACCCATTTTCTTCCAGAATAAAATGGGGTGGTTATGCAAGGCATAACAAATGGCAACTCGGCTGGAAAAATGATTTAGCCATTTTCAAGAAACTGAAAGATTCAGTTACCCAGAACTCCTGGTTTATGAACATCACAACTCCAATTCAAGGGTTAGTTTTAACAACCAAGGCTGAGCTAGAATCTCAAATGTAAATCAACAATGGCTACCCCTGAATCTATGTGTGTGCTCGATTGTGCATCACTCTTTTATAAATTTTTCCTCATCTTTTGAACAACAATGTGCCAGATTTGAACTACATGAGTTGATTCCCTTTAGCTGTCGTGCAATGATATCCTGGGCATTGCTCCGTTGCCAGTCAGGCATTCATAGCCCCGACGGAGATACCTCTAGTTTTCTCATAGCATTGGTCTACTGCCATCCAGGCGTCCATAGCCTCGATAGAGATATTGGAATCACCCATTCATATTGAGTCCTCTTTTCTTCTAGATAATTCTTTTTGCTTTTTTCTTTTCTCTTTTTCTTGGAGTTTCAAATATTTCATTCAGTTTTTTTTCTCTCAATATGTTAGATGTCAGACATCTGTTATGGTTTGAAAACTACCATGGACCTCATAACAGCACTTGGGAGATCAGATTTTTCACTCAAATCTTACAACACTATCATCCTAGGACAAATATACCATTACAAAGGAGATGATCTTAATGATTTGTGAAAGATTCAAAGGGAGTTAATGAATATTATTTACTTTGCACCTTGTTTTCAAGAATTTCCACAACCCTTATTGACAATGAGCACAAAACAACGAGCTTAGGACAAAATCACCCAATCAACAAACCTGAAAATATTTAAACCACTCTCGTCCTAATAACCAAATCATACTTTAGATAACAACCCACTATTTAAAGATGGAAAGAATAGAGAAAATCCAAAGAACAAAACAAAATAGACACCAAACATCAAAGGAAACGAAAGAACAAAAAGAAAGAACAAGCAGACAAATGACAAAACTATTTACAAACAGAAAAGAAAATTATTTACAAACAAGAAACAAACAAATTATTTACATAAAGAAAAACAAACTACTTACATGCAAAACAGAAAATTAGCAAGCTTTATGACTCAAAATAATGCTTAAGAAACTGCCCATTGGCAGGCAAGGGAACAGGTTCTCCAGTTAAACTACTCAATTGGAAATCATTTTCTCCTAGGATCTTAGCAATCTGATAGGGACCCAACCAGAGCTTATTGAATTTCCGGTGACTGCCCTTCTTTTCACTAGCTTTATCCCATAACAACACAAGGTTTGATATCCTGAAAGCCTTGATTTTGGCTCTTTTGACGACAACATGATGTCTAAAGAATTTCTGCAAGGCGGCATCTCTCTGCTCTTCTAATTTCAACAAGGCAACTAATCTTACCTCTATCCTATCATCACTAGAGTAGAATTTTTGCATGAACTCAAGGATAGGTATTTGCAAATGAATAGGGAACACAGGGTCTTGGCCATACACTAGCCTAAATGGTGAGGTCTTTAAAGCAGCCTTAATCCTAGTCCTATCTGCCCATAACACAAATCTTAGCTGGGTGTGCCAGTCCCTAGGCTTGTTTTCTAACAATTTTTTAATTACCCCTAAGAGATTCTTATTGGTTGATTCTGCAACTCCATTTCCTTGTGGCTAATAGTTTGAAGAATATTTTAAGACAATTTTGTGATCGTAAGCCTATGAAATGAACTCAGCAGAAGAAAAGGAAGAGCCATTGTCACATACCAATGCGAAGGGTACCCCAAACCTAGTTGTGATGCATTCGGTGAGGAGCTTGATCACTACCTTTGTTATGTTGTTCTTGCAAGGTATAGCCTCAGTCCATCTTGTGCAGTAATTAGTGGTGGTCAAAACAAATTTGTGTCCCGCAGAAGAATTTGGGTTAATTACCCCGATAAAGTCCAGCGCCCACTGGGCAAATGGTCTTACCTTGTAGACAGGCTGCAATGGTATGGTTGAATAGCATTCTTTTGATGCAAAAATCTGACATATGTGACATGTTCTTGTATGCTAATGGGAATCTTTGAACACACATGGCCAACAATAACCAGATCTGAGGATCTGGTGTGCTAATGAGTCTGCAGAACCATGACTTGTGTCGTCTTTCCCATGGAATTCAGTGATCACATGTTTAGTCTCTTGCTGATTAAGGCATCGTAGGTATACTCCCTCAAAATTCTTCCTGTATAGTAATCCTCCTTTGAGCATATAATGGGATCTCTTCATTCTCAGCGCTCTCCTTTGAGTTGCATTCATTTTCTTTGGGCATCGATTATTGAGCATGAGATAGATGATATCAACATACCAAGGGTCGTTGGAAAATGACTGAGTTGTGTATTGTTGTCAAATAATGTTCTCACCAACATTCACCATGGATTTAGACAGGCCTATATCTCTGACAAGTTTCATAGGGCGTATCTTCAGATCGAACTCTTGCAAAATGGCCATCCATTTCCCTCTTCTTTCTCCCAGCTTGTTCTGCATAAGTAGAGACTTCATAGCAGCGTCAGGAACTACAACAATAATTTGGCTTCGGAGAATGTAGTGCCGAAACTTTTTGATAGCTCTGACCAATGCAAAAGCTTGTTTTTCAAGAGGCGGGTATTTGATTTCAACATTCTTGAATGGAAAACTCATGAAGGCGATTGGCCTCTCCTCTCCCTCTTCTCTTCGTTGAGTTAGAAAGGCTACACATGAATGCTCAGAAGCAAAGGAATAAATATAGAACGGTTCCAAGTAGTCAGGGTAGTGAGGATTGGAGCTTCTGAAATGGATCACTTGACCTATGAAAATGCGGCCTTTGCCTCAATATTCCATTCTATTTTGGTGTCTTTCTTCATCATTTCATTTAATGGCTTAACAATTTTTGCAAAGCCCATGATAAACTTTCTCATGAAGTTGATCTTTCTAAAGAAAGATCTCATCTCTTTCTTACTTCTTGGCATGGCTATCTTCAGAATGGACTCAACTTGGTCTGGATCGATTGATATTCATCTTTCAGAGATTACGTGTCCCAAAGATTCCCTTCAAAAACCCTGAACACACTTTTTATGATTCAGGGATACACCATACTGGATACACCTTTCAAGAACTTTGGCTAAGTCTATCGTGTGGTTCAATCTATCTTTGGAGAATACTGTCAGGTCGTCCATGTAGATGATGATGCATTTTCCAATCAGATCTTTGAATGCCATGTCCATGGCACGCTGAAAGGCTGCTCCACCGTTTATCAGACCAAATGGCATCCTTCTATAAGCAAATGTTCCCCATTTGGTAGTGAAGGTTGTCTTCATTTTGTCTTCACAATTAACCATCACCTGATTGTATCCAAAATAACCATCCAGGAATGATATCATCTGGGATCCATTAATATTTTGCAAGACTTCGTCCAGAGAAGGGAGTGGGTAGTTGTCTTTTTCTAAAGCTCTGTTTAGATTTCTGAAATCTACACATAGCCTAATCTCCCCATTTTTCTTACGGACTAGAACTAGGTTGGCCACCCATGTTGAGTGTCGTATAGGGAAGATTATTCTTGCAGAAAGCAATTTTTGAACTTCTTTAAGGATCAATGGTTCAATCAGGGCGTTGTTTTTTTCAAAATGGTTTAGCTTCGGGCTTCAGAGGGATAGTATGAGTCATTACAAAAGCATCAAATGTCTTTAGATCTTCATATCCCTAGCCTATCGCAGCAATATCTTTCTTCAGTTACCTTAGTATATCTTTTCTAATTACTTCAGGGCAAGCTTTCCCTATGTAAACACTTCTTTCAGGGCCAGAATCAGCTAGGTTAACAGTTTCATATTCGCCTCCTTTATCTTCAACTGATATCTTCTCTCGAGCCCTTGGGTCTGAATCAAAAATTCTTTCCAAGGCCACCATTCTCTTGGGAATGCTATTGCTTTTTAAATTGAGGACCCCTTATGTATCACAATCTTCAAGGTTCCAATCTCCTTGATCCCTGTTGGACTCATTAATGATCTGTCCTTGGAAAACATCTGAGCTTGCTAGAAAAGCAAGAATATGTCGATCATCCTCAAAGACTTGAAAGTTCCTGACATTATCAGGAACTGCAGGGGTGGACATCAATTCTACCGAGAATCTTTTAAGTTTGGAGTCTTGCATGGGTTCCAGGGTACTTGCAGCAACAACTAATGAATTAGCTATTTGATTCTCTTCTCTAGGGATTAAGCTAATCCCAAAAGCATTGAAGTCTTCAATCAAGTTCCATACCCGATTTCTATAAGCTACCAGCCTTCTATTGTGACATGTGTATTGGCTGCGCACTTGCTTGATAACTATTTCTGAATCTCCTTTGACCATCAAGGCAATGACTTTCTTCTTATGTGTGAACATCAACCCCCGAGTTAGAGCTTCATATTCTACTATGTTGTTAGTGCATCCAAACTGCAACCTGTAAGAAGCAAAGAAAGTTTTCCCTTTTGGGTTAGTTAATTCAATCCCAACACCACAACCTGTTTTGGACTTGGATCCATCAAACGTGAGGGTCCACAGCTGATCATGAGCTGGGGTTGATCCTTTGGAGGTTATTGTGGGCATTTGGATAGGATGAGCCGGAGGTGGGGCTGCTTGATCTTTTGTATCAGATATAGGGAACGTGTGTTCAATAGGTTCCTTAGGTACACTTTCCAATTCATGCACATCTATATCATATAAGCTGTGGCTATCCTTCTGATAGTCACTTGTATCTTTGGTTAACCCCTTGGGTTTTGGTGCACTTGTGAGTGCAGGGGCGTCAAACAAACCTTGGGGCTGTTCCTCATGAATATGCTGGTTTGGAAATGTGACTGAGGCAAGTTCAGTTTGAGAAGGAACTTCCTTTGGAAGTATCTTATCCCTGGTTAACATTATTGCTTCTTTGGTTTCAAATGAGAAGTGATCTGCAATGGTCTCAGGGTGACTTAAGCTAGTTTCCTCAGCTTGGGAAACATGATTTAAAATGTAATGGAGGGTTGGCAAGTTAATTCTGAATGAT
This sequence comes from Sequoia sempervirens, assembly GCA_007258455.2. Lineage (NCBI taxonomy): Eukaryota > Viridiplantae > Streptophyta > Pinopsida > Cupressales > Cupressaceae > Sequoia > Sequoia sempervirens. The sequence goes on along the minus strand of VDFB02047230.1, from coordinate 314,194,770 downwards.
TTTGGTAGTGTACCCTACACCAATTAGGGAGTAAAAGACTCTGCAAATTGATATCTCCCGCTAAGACCAGTTGATCATGTTGTAGCTTCCTGATCAATGCCTGTTGATTTTCATTAATCTTAGAATCAGGGAACTTTTGTATTGACAGTTCTTTAGGATCAAGAACTGAAAAGGTTAGAATTTCCTCTCTTTTGTAAACCCCTATCCCGGTTTCAAAGTAAGCTACCTCATTGGGACAATCATATTCAGTGATGACATGCTTGAGGCGAGGTTCACTTTCAATCCTAATCTGCGTAGGCATTCCCCTCCATGGTAGCCACATATGTGAAAAGTCGAGGGAGAGATAACCCCCTATAATTTTCATCAAATCTCTTCTCAACAGCATACCATAAGTCTTGGGAATGTCTGCTACTTGAATGTCTATGTTGGTCAGGATCCTAGGGTCATACCCTACTTGCACATGTATATTTCTCAATTCTCCAACTACATTAACCTCTGTTTTGTCAAGCTGGATGACCTTCTTGTTTGTTTGGACATGATTCAATCCCAATTTCTTGCATACAAAAAATGGCATAACATTTCCGGAAGCCCCTGAATCTAACAAACAATTATGTAGATTCTTCCCATAGATTCTTAAACTCAAAAGAAATGGTGGGGTACCTACCTTGCTTCTGTACAAAGTTGCATTCATATCTGTAGCATGTGCCACCTTGTTTTTCCCTTTTGATTTATCAACTTCTTCCAAAGCTTTCAGCACTATCTCTCATTGAGCAGGGCACCACTTTAGGATGTCAAAATATGATATAGAGGTTTTATGTCTCTGCATCTCAACAAAAATATCAAATTTTTTGTTATAGCTTACATTACTTTTGACAACACCAAGCGAATTACCTTTATTATGGAAGTCGAGGAGGGTTGTTATCAACACTTTGATTCAGAGGCACTATGTGATTAGGTGGTGCTGATGTAGTGAACAAACCCTTATTCTGATTCCTCATGAAGTGTCCTCCCTTTGTCTGAAAGGCTTGGGCATCATACGAATCTTCCTCAGGTTCATTCTCACTTTGCATGGGGAATGAAGGTTCTTCCTCGAAGAGGTCATAAGTCATTGTTGTATCTACTGAGCCACCTTCTTTATTTTGATTCCCTTGGAATGTTTGGGCATCTGCCTGTGCCATCTTGACCATATTTTCCATTTCAAGGCAATTTACCTCAGATTGGGTTGCAGTATCATGCAGCCTGCACCAATTAGTCATAAAACTAAGGTCAGCCACATTTGTAGTATGTGACCTTTCCTCATTAGCTTGATAATTGTGAGAAACTCCACCATTGTTTGGCCCTGTATTCCATTGTCGGTTGTTATTTGGCCTCTGGTTATATCCTCTATTTTGATTTTGATAACCTTGGTTAGGGTATTTTTGGCCTTGATAACCCCTCTGGCTGTGATTGTTTTTATTCTGATAATTACCCTGATTGTTGTTGTTTTGATTAGGGTAGTTACCTTGGTTTTGAGAGGGGTTCAATCTAAGATGAGCCATGTCATTTGTGACTTGGGACAACATTTTCTTTAAGGTCTCTACCTCATTTGTGAGTTGAACTGTCTTTTCACTTTCAACACTCTTAGCAACAGGTGGTTGATCACCATGATTTGGTGCTCCGGTTTGATTATGATGCCTATGCAGACTATGATGAGCCTGTGATTGTTGAAAGAAGTCAGAAGTTCCATTGGCAAAGAATGGAATAGGAGGTTGAGTCTGCAATTTAGACATAGGCCCATAATGGGAAGGAGACATCCCTGGGACAGTATTGAATAAAGGGGTTGGGCTAGGCATCTGATACCCTATTGAAGGAAAACCTTCTCCCAAACTTCCTTGTTGAGAGCTAATTTTTTGTTGTAGCTTGATAGCTAGATGATAGACTTTAGACAGGGAATCAATGTCTACGGGTTGATAAGTCCTTTGTAGGAACAAGCCAAGTAAAGGGTCTATAACCCTAAAATATGCTTGAATGGCACTATTCTCAATAACTAGATAGGGGTCTTGCAGTCTCCTATACATTCATTGAGACCTATTATTGAATAAAGGCAAGGATTCACTTGGCTCCTTCCTAATGGTAGCGAATTGGTGGTACAAAAGGGTTGGATCCACATAAACTCTAAACTGATTGATGAAAGAATTCTCCAAGTGTGTCTAGGTCAGAATGGAACCTTGTGGAAGATTAAGATACCAGTTGTACACCATATCTCCTAAGGAATAAGGGAACAACCTACAAACTACATCATGGTGAGCTATCTGAGCTCTGGTAAAAGCATCCTTAAAAGCTTGTATGTGCTCTTCAGCACTCCTTGATTCACCATGAATGTATTTGGGACATAATTTCTTAGGATTCTTAGGCATATCATGAAAACCTCTGGGAATAGTCCCCAACATTGAGGGATTATTCTAAAAAAATGCCATTGGTAGCGGTGGTGGTGCTTGAGCTAGCTGTTGGATGGGTTGAACCAGCTGTGATGGCAGTTGAGATGGATTCGATGGTGGATTGATGGGTACCCACTGGGGTATAGGTGAAAATCCTAGTGGACTAAGTGGGGCTAACAAGGGTGGTATGATGGTTGAGCCAGTCTTGTGAATCTTGTGTCTTGTTGGGGTCTTGAGTTCTATCAAAGGTGTTGGATTTTCAGCTGATCGAAGAACTCTACGGGACCTTTCTGGTGAGAAAAACCCAATATTATCCAGCTTGCTCTTCTAGGCCCTCCTTTTAGCACTAGTTTTTGTTGATGGTCCAAATAGCACAGCAACAGTTAAGCAAGACATTCTTATTCTGCTCTCCTGAAAGAGAAAGAATAACATATGGATATCTTAACACCCAAGGTCTTTGTAATTGTTTCTCGACTTTGCTGATTTCACTCAATGGTTGATGTGAACTATAATGTTCAAGGGGCCTACTGGTGTTAAGCTTGTGGATTGTTCTAAGATCAAGCATAAATTCAAACCTACTTTAACTGGGGTTTTTAAAGAAACAAAAAAAGATAGATCAAAGCTTTGGAACTGAAGAGAATAATAATTCATCCAACTTAACCAAACTTGTTACCTTTCAAGGAATTGCTAACTAAAACTGAAGAACAAAATCAACTCATGATTAACACACAACTTCATTCATTCACAGTGCTAACTTCAACAACAGATTGTAACTAACCATTTTAAACAAAACATAAAATATGATTTCATTCTTTGAAAGCTTCTCAAATCAAATGATTAACTGAAGATGAATACCATTTAGGAACACAACATGAAGTAGATTTAAATTTGGTTGCTTCTACTGTTAGTGAAACAGATAAGCAGCATTTACAACTCTGGCATAGTCACCAGTGTACATAAAACCTATGTCTTCAGATTGCTTCCATCTATACTAAGAGAACCAGAAGGATACATTACTGCCTCCTATCGAATCTAACTCCTACTCTATTGCTACTCTTAAGTTTCCCTACTGCTACTAGTTTTTGAAAAATCTCCCTCTATCTCTATGCATTCTAAAACTTCTAAAACCTTCTCCTCCACCTCTTTACAAAGAGGCAAAAATCCCATATATACAAAATGTACCAAAAGGAATGTGTTGGCCCTTGTTTTAGGGTTTACAAAAATATCAGTCGGCTTCAGAAGGGTCGGCCCTCAGATCTTTTGAATAAAGTTGACTCTGCATTAAATGTGGATCCCTACTGTCCATGTTGGTGAAGGATTTTTCCGGGGATGATCTCAGATCTTTTGCAGCTATAGCATTTACTTCTGGTCTCTGTGTCCATCTTCGAACTTCCTTGAGGGGATGCCTGGAATTCTCTAAGTATTGCCATTAATACTGATCTGCCCTTTTTCCAGTAGACCTCGCAGCTGTCTCTGAGACTAACGACTTCTTCCTTTTAGGTTTCTTCCTGCTCGAGAACTTTCTGCACATTGACCATCTCTGGAAGCAGCATCATACCTCCCTTTAGATCTGAACACCATCGTTCCTAAGCTGATCCATCACTTTTGATCTTAGAATGAGTCCATGTCATTTGCATTCTATTGATCCTCTTCACAGAGGTAGTCAATCAGTCAATGGTTCATCTTTAGTTCCTTCTGATTGGGTGAACACACTCCATGTGAGATTCTCAGGCAATCAATAGCCATTCAGAATGAACTGCATGTCGGCAAGACACCATCGGTGTCTCCCCGATGCGATTACATTCTACAGCAGTTATCGGCATGACCTCGAACTATCAATGAGACCTCATATCGGGCTACAGGAGTTACAATGATATCCACAGTGATCGCCAAGACAATTGCCATCGGCCAGACATCATAGTGAGTCCAAAAAATTTGGCCAGGAGTCTTCCTAATGTCCATCTTGTTAACAAACGTCGGTGAGACATTACCGGGTCAGAAAGACGTTACCCCGAACTCACTCCACCTCGAAGAGACCATCGCACTCAGGAAGACATCTCCCCGAGCCCTAATCATTCACTCGAAAACTCCACGAGCTCATTCTTATTCCCCGAGCTTGAGCTCCTTTTATTTCAAAAAGAACCCTTGAGTCAGAAGGATGTTACAGCGAGCTTCAAACATTACACTGAAGGGAGAAAACATGTTGGTGGGACTACTGCTAGTCAGCAAGATATCATGCCAAGCTCTTTCATTCCCCTCAAGCCAACTCCTTTCTTTTGGTGAGACCCCCGCTAGGTCGGCGAGACCTTTTGTCAAACTCAAAACCCATCGCCGAGACCCTGTTCCATTTCGACAAGAGTCCACCTTGTCGGTGAGACCTCTTGCTGACGCTACCATCCTTCGCCAAGACCTTCTTCTGTCAACGGGACTTCTCCCTGAACTCGAAGCTGTTTCGACGTGACTAACAACCATCGACAAGACCTTTCGCTGAAAACACCCCTTTTTGCCAAGACTCTTTGTAGTCGTCTAGACATCACACTGAAGGGAGAACCCTTCGGTACAAGACCTTTACCATTTCGGCCAGACTTTATGGCGAATACATCCTTCTCCCCGAAGGCACAACCTGTCAGTGAGACATCACTTAGTCGTCGGGACTTCATAGTGATGATACCTCTTTTCACCAAGACCTCACCCTATCAGTGAGACCTTTCAGCAAACACAAACCACTCTCCCCGATGCCATTTTATTTCAGCAAGAGTTCACCCTGTCAGTGAGACTTTTTCCCAAAGCCATCTCTCTCCGCGAGATCCTTCCGATGACATCCCCATTTCGCTAAGACTCCGATGGATCGGCGAGACCTTATGCCGATATTATCTCATGTCAGCAAAACTTGCTTCCTTCACCGAGACACTACACCAAAGTCACCTCTTTCAATGAGAGCTCATTTCACTTCGAGGAAACTTTGCTTGGTTGGTGAGAGTTCATGCCGACGCTACCCCCTATCACCAAGACTTCCATTCTGATCGGCGAGACACATAGAAACTCATAGTGACCGAAATGTCTCGGCAATCCTTTGGATTTCAAATGAATAGAACCAAACTGCCAGTCGGCAAGACAACAGGAGGGTCTTAGCGACCTTTTCCTTGAGGATTTTTATGCTGAATGGGACTGAGGCATGCTTTCCAGCTGACTTCCTTTTGAGATATCTTTAGATGAATAATTCAATCCTACAAAAAAAATGCCTCCATTAGTTCTCAAAAGCAAATAAAATACATTATAATAAAATACACTATTGCTTATGATTATTTCATTTAATTTTTAGCAAGAAGAAAACCAACTCAAGCTGAGACAGAACCAAAATCTAATAAAACAAAATATAGACCCAGGAGGAAAATGAAAGAAATTCCCAAGACCAAAGCAAATAACCAAAGGCAAAGAGAACAAAAGAAAAGGGGGACCCATTTTGTTCCAGAATAAAATGGGGTGGTTATGCAAGGTATAACAGTTATCCAGGAGAAGCTTATTAAGGATTATCAGCAGACCTTCCACATTGCTCACCGTTTCTCTGAAAATCCTGTTATTCCTTTCTTTCCACATGCACTAGCAAATGTGAGGTGGAATAAGTTTCCAAAGAAATTTGATTAACGTATGATTGGAGGGACATTTCCAATTCAAGATGAATTGGTGAATATCTCTATCAAAAACCCAAGAGATGTTCAACCTTTGTAAAACGTTCTGCCAGATCTGGGTAGCAAACTGGCAGTGGATAAAAAGACAAGAGATGGTTTCTTCTTCCCTTCTGCAAAGAGTACACCAATTAGGGAATTGAAAGCCCCTTTTGATAAGGTTATAAATAGTTAAAATTTTCCCATGAATGGAATTCCACCAAAAGAAATTTATTTTAGGGATGAGCTGATGAATCCACACCTTCCAGCATTGCTCGTCACCACAAAACCTAAGTAGAAGCTGATAAGCAGATTTAACAGTGAACTCCCCTAAGTGGTTCTTTATCCAAAAAATTTTGTCCTCCTTGGGAAATAGAGGGAGTCTAACCATATTCAAAAGCTCTTGGAGCTCCTCAACCTTTGACAGAAGGTTAGGCCAATTTAAGAAAGACAACTTGAGAATTTTCCAACTAGCTCTAGGTGAGGTATAATCAGTAATATAAGTACCAATGAGATCTTTAGCGTGTTCCCTCAATATATTAAAATTATTGTCAGCAAGGGGTCTTCTCCTAATCTATTTGTCCTCCCATAACCTAATTGATCTCCCATTACCAATTTTCCATCTGACCCCTTCCTTCAAGAGGGATCTACTCTTAAGAATATTGTTCCAAATTTTAGAGCTCGGAGGGAGATCAATCAGGTCAAAAGCTCTGAAAAAATGTCTCTAATTAAGGTATTTAGCCTTCATTATTCTGCACCATTCATCCCTTTCCTGCACCAGACTCCAACCAATCTTGGCAATAAGGGCTTTGTTCAGATTAGTAATCTTCTTAATGCCCAGGCCCCCTTGACATTTGGGGTGACAGACAGTGTCCCAATTCATCAGGGCTAGTCTTTTCTTCTCCTCCATTCCCGTCTAGAGAAAGGATCTTTGAATTCTTTCCAACTTTTTAGCCATGGAGCCTAAAATCCTAAAGAGAGAGAGAAAGTAGACCAAAATTCCTTGAAGGGAGGCCTTAAGAAGTTGGAGTTTACCAATATTACGAAGAAGTTGGCCTTTCCAACCAGCAAGTTTCTTTTGCATTCTCTCCAAAATACTATTCCAAAAGTTGTGTGACACCTCCTTGATAGTAAGCGGCAGGCCCAGGTAGACTCCTGGAAGAGAAGCACCAAGACAACCCAGGATGGATAAAATCTTAGCTTGGAGATCAGCTCTAGTGTTGAAGAAATAGACACTGCTTTTGTTGTAATTTATACATTGACCAGAAACATAAGTTTCTTTGTTTTTTTTTAATTAATATGCTTTTAATTTTTAATTTTTTCTTTATTAATAAGATTTCAAATGTATAGAATTTTGTCTATTTACACATATGATATTGTAGGTATGTTTTATTTTTATTATTTTGAATTAATATGTTGAAAAGAAATTAAATCTTCTTAATTAGATTGAAATTGTATAGAACTGCACATTTTTTGTATAATATATATTATAATTTTCTCTGCAAATTAATTTTAATGTTTTATTATTTGATAACAAGTTAATAATTCTATAAGATCTACTTATATATCAATATCTTATTAAATAAAATGATTTGTCTTCAATTTTTTTAATTAACATTTTTAAGACTATATTGTCAATAAGATTGAAACATTAAAAGTTTTATCTTTTATAATGAAATATTTTAGAGATGAAGTACTTTCTCTTTGTCTATCTTAAACTATTTTTTGACAGCATTATAATTAAGAATGAAATTCATGACATTTTGCAATGCAACAAGAAAAATTATGTATACATAATGGACTAATGAATTTAGTCCTTTAAAGGTGGAGATGTAAAAGTCAAATCATTTTCTCAAATTAAATTATTTATAAAATAAATTATATCTATATAGTATTATTTTACATAGTAATTTTTTTATATATTAGTTTGAATGTTTTCATCAGTAACATAATAATTTTTAGCCTAGCCTAAGCTAGGTGATGTCACAAATGAGTGACTTCATCCCTAGCATGAACACATTACATGAATATGAATATTCCAAATTTGTGATGATGATAGCCTATCAAGGGCACAATGCTTGTGAGCTCAAAAGTTAAGTATATGAAAATTTTCAAATTTGTGACGATGATAGCCTATCAAGGGCACAATGCTTGTGAGCTCAACAGTTAAGTAAGAGTTTCGAGCATGAATTCTACATCTTGAATACCAACAACTTGAATGAGAAGGTTCAAACCTATGAGCACAATGGATCAATGAGGGTACAATGCCTATAATAAATAATGTACCAACAAGGGTTTGAACGTTTGTGGATATAATGATGATACCATGTTTGAACCATCACACTATTGCATGACTAGCCATGCATTTACTTGATTAACTTATATGACATGTCAAATATTTATTTTATAATTTAAACAAAGCTCATTATACCACGACTTGACTAAATATGTATTTGAGGAAGACTTAAAACCTTAAATTATCTTATAACTAATTTTTTATAATATAATATAAATTACTAATTTTGTATGACCATGCAATTGGTAATTAAAATTAGAGTTCTTAATATTTTTATAAATTCTCTAGGAAAATAACTACTCAATTAATGTGAATCCAATGGATATTTTTTAATAAATTAATGCTTTGAATGAGATAGGTTGTCACCAAGTTTTGAATTTTATGTTCGATGGGACATTTTTCAATTTTAGCAAGGAATCTCTTATAATAAATTAGTACTTTAAATAATGAAATTGTATGACTTGTGACAAAGGAAGGTCAAGGATAAAATCAATTTAATATTTTATTTATATTATTTTAATGGGTGAAGGATGGGAGTAATATTATAAATATACTTTAAAGAGCAAATATGCCTTTAGTTATAATGCATTCTAAAATGTAGAAAAATATTGTGTAAATCTTACAATAGTGTCAATCATCATTATTTTTATTCAACTACACATCACCAAGTTAAATTATTTAATAGAACTTATATAATCTTGTCATGAACTATGGGAAATGTTGCACTTCACATATGATTGTGATAATAATTAAAAATTTAATGGAATTCCATCCTTGATAATAACAATAGAGATGGCGACCAAGCTCACATGGTGATAGAATATGAGTTGTATAACCTACAAATCAAATCAAATTCCTTGTGGCTATGAGTAATCCACTATAAATGTGTAAGCAGTGCATAAAATTTTAGAATTGTATTATAGATGGTGAGGTCTTTCCCAAAAGATAAAATCTACTTGGAAAACTACTATTGAAAAACAATGTGAAACTATCATAATAGAATATTTTTAAATATAATAGAAATTTAAAATTTATTTATTTAACAAGGATTTCCATATGGTTAAAATTATGTGATTACAAAATAAGCAATAATATATAATAAAAAATATAGATAGAAAAGAATTTAAATGGAGAAATCCTTTTGAAAAACTCAACATAAGAAAGAGGACAAGTATTTATTGATCTTCAATAGGGAGATACATATACACACTAGCACTTTTCACTCTAAAATAATTTTATTTGTACCTATGTACCCATAAACAATCTCAAAAACCTGTTGCTTCATGTGTCCAATATATAAACATGAAGAGATGAAAAAAATATAAATGAATTTCTAGAAACTAGATACCAAACCATAGTATCATAAAAAAAACCATTCCCATCTTAGAGAGCTTATTTTGGGAATAAAAAATGCACAAAAGACTCAATAAATGGGAATCACATGGGCATAATCAATTCACCTCCTAAATAGAAAATATAATCGCAAAAGCACAATAGGTATCATAACTCTTGATGACTAAAAAATCAAGTATTAGTTCTCCAAAAATAGAATATCTAACTCATGTAGGACCCATCATATCATACAATATTACCACTCCTCGGTCCTAGTGCCTATATTTAGGATTGTCTAATTATTTATCCTAAAGATGTAATTTCCACCATTATGCCCCTTATTCATGAATACATATGATAACTAATAAAAAAACTCTAAAAGAATCTAAACTATACAATAATTTTTCAAGTACACTTTAAGTGTTCAAGGACACTCTCTTAGAGTGTTGGAGATACATTAATAATACATAGGGTTGCAAGGTAAATGTATCTTAATCCTAACATTCTACCACTTGACATTTCATATTAAAAATAGATCCATATGTAAAATAAATACAATTAATTACGAGTATTATGTTTCATAACCTTCAGGCACCAAGAGAACTTACCCATTTTAACTAGCTTCATAAGTGATTTTGCAACACTACTTAGAGTGCTAACCTTATTTGGCAATACTTTACTATTATCAATCATTTATCGCATAAAGTGATATTGAACATCAACATTCATAGAACAAGAACTATACATATGAGTTTTAACCTAAAAAATAGCACTATGGGTATCACATCCAATTTTAACAATTGTGCAATAAAAACCAATACCTATACTAGCTTTGTATAAATAAACTACCTCCTTATAGGCATGTGTAATAAAACTATACTCTTCTTATATGGTGGAAAAAAGTTATAGATTTTTTTTATTCATCAAAATTTTACCCTCTATTAGAGAGAAAACATAACTCATGTTCCTTCAACTATCAAAGCCACCTTCATAATATTCTTCAAAGAAAATCTATATGTTTAATTCACATGATTAACAATATGATAGAAAAATTGTAAGATTTTTCACACAAATATCCAAATACCTTCTCAAAAAATGTATAATTCTCTCCCAAGGTTAGTCATAAACCTACTCAAAACTCTCATTGATTATGAAATATCTAGTCTTGTAAAACATTACATGCATAAAACTATAAACAACACTAGCAAATGGGATGTTATAAATTTCATCAAATTGATCATTCAATTTAGGAAACATACCTAAAGTATGTTTTTTAAGAGCCATTATATTTCTGAGTTGGACTCATATACTATTGTTCATGTCAAGTGTGGTATTTATGAGACTTTCCATATTATATGATATCATCTCATTATAGATTGATGATTCAAGAGAATTCATCTTGTCAGTTATGACACACAGAGTTATACATACATGGATCCATGTGATTTCTATTGTGATGATTGATTCCAGTGATGAGTAATTATGTATGGTTGATTTAAATGATAACATTTTTTTCCATTTACATGTAGAGGTAATTTTATATTGCGATTATTCCTAAAATATGTTCATTGTGATATTGTATATGTGATATTTATTTATTGGAAAATAAAACCCTATGAATATGGTCATTGTGATATTGTATATGTGTGAATATTATACTTTATTATTATATTGCTTTAGCTATGAAATTTTAGATGACAAACTAATCATTGAAATGTAGTGTCCAGGTTAACTATTGGCCAATGGGATGAGGGAAATATGTAGTGACACTATTGTGAAATACCAACATAGCTAACCTGGTCTATTTGGAGAGACATGAGTCTTTTGTATTGTGTAATGTGCTTTGTGATTTTTTGTTGTGTCATTGTATTGTGAAGTTGTCCTAAACTATAATGTACTATAACATACTGTGTGGTTGATATTAGTAAAAATCGTGAAAGTGTACTCATGTGGGAAATATTAGGCCCTTATGAGTCAACATTTAGTTAAAAAAAAAATTAAGTATTAAATAGCTTCTAATGTATATATATATATATATATCCCTAGGTAATAAGGCTAGTGGCTAGAGGCCCTCCCTTTTGAGAAAAAAATTGAGAAAAATAGAAAATTTGAGATATTTTTATTCAATCAAATATAAAGTGATAAAAATTAAAATTATGCATGGGTTTTAAGTGTTGTAAATGAAGTAGAGGTTCAAATATGATGTGAGGCCCATCATCTAATAGTCACTTATACCTCATATTCTACTTGCATTTGCATGAAAATAATTTGAGATACTCTCCTATGACTCTACATTTAGGATTGTGGTTCATTATAAACTTTGGGTTTAATTATAATTTGCTTGTTATATTAGTTATTTTATTGAATCACAATTTCATGGCTATGATAGTTAATAAATTTTTAATCTTAGATGCTATAGAAACTGGATACGATATGCTTAGTATGTGTAAGTGCAAGAAGTTAGGTCCATAAAATGTTCAAAAAGTGGAAGTGCTTTTCCTAATTTTTTGAATTTGTCAAAGTTGGACTAAAAATTGGAACCATTTACATGCATTGAATCTTAAAAATGGTGAGTAATATGAAATTTAGTATTTTGAGTCTAGTTTTCAAATATGTAATTTATTCTAATACCCAGATGATATAAAACAATTTTTAATAAGCATGTATAAAACCGCGGGTTTTAAAAGTCATTTTTTAGGACCATACCATGCATGTGTATGAACACCATAATTTGACCTAAAAAAAATTAATTTTCTAATTCCTTTTGAAGAAAGATGTGTAATATAATTTTTGGCTAACAGATTGGGCACCTTGAGATTTCACTTAGTGATATTGACTCCTTTACCCGACGAAATGTGCCATTACTTCTAATAGCTCTAGATAACTGCTCCCTTTGAGAAAGCAATCACCCTTTGAATTGAAGAGGTACAACTCCCTCATATGATATTCAATGAATTGAAATAAATAGAAATTAAATCTATGTGTGCTTTTAACCAGAAAGCAATAAAGGATAAATAACAGAAAGATTTCTAGTATCAAATGCAATGAAAAGATGATATAAATACTAGCACAAAGACCAGCTTGCATAAGATGATCTAATTATGATATAAATACTAGCACAATGGCTAGCTTGCATTTTGTTTGCATAGTGGACAATGTGTTCCACTTGTAACCTTTTTTGGACAAACACCCTAGAACTGGTCCACAATGCATTGGACAACTAGTCAAAGCTTGATCCGTTGCATTTTTTCTTTTTCTTTTGCCTTTTCTTTTTCCTGTCTTTGATGGCGTATGTTTGCGATCTGGTTATGACTTCATATATCATTTGCATGTGTGTTGCTTTGCGCCTATGTTGGTTTGCCATATGATCTTGATCCTGGGGGCTTGGCCACCCTCTTGGTTATTGTCACCCTATCTTACTATCATTTGTTCATTGGAACCCTTCTTGATTGTGTGGTTGGCTACTTTAGTGTGAGTTTGAAGCAAGTTTATCCTCTCACTAAAGTGGGGGCTAAATGTAGTGTAGGAAAATGCATAACCTTGCATTTTCACACTTGTTTGGGTTCACCTTGCTTTATTTATCCCTATTTATGTCTTAATTGGTCCTATTTTGCATCCACAAGCCTAATAAACTACATCTTTTTCTGGCTAATGCTGACATTCTTCAAAGGGTAAATGATAATTTAATGATTTTGTCTGTGTCCCTGATTTGTGGACTGGGACTAAAACGCCACCTAGGGAATCTTTGTCCTCCATGGGTCTTGAGACCCTGATTTTGAATGCACCTAAAAAGGTCACTTTTTGGAGTTTGTGCCCCAAGTTTCATGCCTTGGGACTAAGATGCCACCTAGGGCATCTTAGTCCCCCTTGAGGTATCTTCAAAATTTAATTTCAAATCTTGGCGGGATTTAGCCTCCTTTAATTAATGATTTCATATGGCAGCTTGGTGTGGTGTAATTTTAGGATATTAAGCATAGATAAGTATAAATACAAGGTTCCTTCTCTCATTTTCATAATAAGCAAGATATCCAAGCATTCTAGCAATCTTAAGAGATCATTATAGAGCATTCAAGAGTATTCCTTCAAGCATTTGGAGCCATCATCAAGATTCAAACATCATATCAAGGAGATTCTTGCATCATGTGTGTTTTTGTGCTAACATTTGTGATGTAGGGTTTTGATTCAAGCAAGCAATTAGAGTCAAGATCTCTCAAGCATTCCATTGATTCAAGTTCTACATCCATTCCAGCCATTTCACACAAGTTTGCAGATTTCACAACAAGGTTTTGGTGAGTTGTAACATTGTGTGTTGTTCATTCATCATTTCCCTTCATTATTCTATTTCATTTCAAGGTTTAATTACCAAAAAGTGGTTTGACCAAGGCAAACCCCCATTTACTAACAACCAACAAGTTTTTTCCTCTTGCATGTTTGTGATTACAGATTTAGATCAAAGACTTGAAGATCATTTGAAGTACAAAGTTGCAATGTTGCATTGCAAAGTTTTCATCTTCACGAAAACTCACCTATAGGTCAAATCTAGAAGTTTTAGAACCTAAGATCAAAGAAGAACAAAGTGCAGACATCAAGCCTCAAGAGTCGCATTCAAAGAGTTTAGAAATCTAGATCGGGGCTAAGATGGTAGTAAAGGCGTCTTAGTCCTCCTAGGGTTATTTTTCAGATATTTTTCCAGATCTGGTTTCAACATTCAAAAATTATGCATCTACCCTAAAAAATAGCAGTGAGACTAAGACAACAGTAAGGGCATCTTAGTCCTCCATAGCATATTTTGATAGCTTCTTTGCATTTCCAAAATCCTCTTTGCATTTCCAAACTTCCCAAGTACATACATCATAACTTCTAGTTGCATTATTTCATCACTTGCATCCTTCATTTAGCTTGCATTATTAGGTTTTGTGAGTTGAATGTTTATTTTTCTTTTCCAAGCATTTGATTGGTGGTGAACCCCTTAAAGCTTAAAGAACCCCCTCTTAGGTCTTCCTTGTTGAGAATTGTCTCACCTTGTGAGGTTGATAGTCAATCCAATTAGGATTCCTAGGACATAATTAAATGACCTAGGGGAAGAGAGAGTGAGTTTTCAACCCTTTTCCCCTACATTTCACTTTCTAAACCTTACGAAGCTCAAAGTTCATGTTGTGTGGTGCATTGTCAAAGTTACCAGAGGTACAACTTTGGTATGGTGTGGGAGCCTAATAATATTCTCTCACTTGTAACAATGCATAGTGAACAACACATTTCAGTTGTAAATTTTTTTGGACAAACAACTTAGGCTTGATCCACATCGAGTTGGAAAAATAGTTGAGGATTGATCCACCCTTTTTATTTTTCTTTCTTTGAGTCTTTTGTATTGTATGATTGAGTGTCTTGTCATTGTTGCATACATATATATGTGTTTATTTATGCCTTTGTTGGTTTTGCCATGAGATCTTAGATCTTTGAGGCCAGATTGTCCTTCTTGACATTTATCATCTTATCCTTCCAATAGTTGTATGATTAGACCTCTCTTGATTGTCTACTTTAGTGTGAGTTTGATGCAAGTTCTTCCACTCCCTAAAGTGGAGGCTAAATTTAGTGTAGAAAAATGTATCACTTTACATTTTCACACTTTTTTGGGCCCTCCTAATTAAAATGGACTTAACAATGCCTTAATTTAATGTTGAAAAATGTATCCCTTTATATTTTCACACTTGTTTGAGCCCTCTTAATTAAATTGATCTTAATTATGCCTTAATAAGCCCTATTTTACATCTGCAAGGCTATTAAATTGCAATTTTTGAAGGGGAAACCAGACAATAATTAATGCCTAAACATAACACTTAACCTTGAGCAATGTGTGTTTCAAGAATAGGGACCTAGGACCCAATCACCCATGGTTGAATGGTTCCTCCCTAGGCCTTTGAACCTAAATTTAAATTATGTTTTTTGTGGTATTTTAAGGTCCCTGAATCCATATTTCAATTTTAGCTTGTTATATTTGAATTTTAAGAAATTAAGGATACATACCTATAAATATAAGGTCTTTTTATCAATTCAAGTCTAAGTTTTTCCAATTTCAAGCTAGAATTTTTATGCAAGCATTCCTATAGAAAAGTTGATGGTCAAGAACATTCAAGAGAAGATATATCAAAGATTTATTATAGCAATCAAGATTCAAGCATCATGTCAAATTCTTCTTGTATCATGCATGTTTTTGGAGCTAACATTGTTATGTAGGTTTCAAGATCAATTCAAGCATTCCAAGTATTATTTCAAGTATCAAGATCCACAACCATTGAATCCATTTCATGCAAGTTGTAGACCTCCAATCAAAGGTTTATCTAAGGGTTTGTTGATTGGTAACGTAGTGTTGTTCCTTCATCATTCCTTCTTTCATGTTTCATTTCAATTAAGGGTTTAATTACCAAAACGGGGCTTGACCAAGGCAAACCCCCATTCACCAAAAACAAACAATTTTTCCCTCATATGTTTGCGTTATAGATTTAGGTGGAAGAAAGATTGAAGAACTCTTGAAGAGAAAATTTGAAGAAGTTGTAAAGTTGTTGTCATCTCATGAAAACTTAGATTCATAAATTATTTTTGAAATTTTGACTATGAAACTTGGACAAATCAAAAGCTTCAAATCTACATTAGAGGCTCTTGAAAGATTGTTGAAATCCTTGTTCTTGGACCCATTCACCCATGGGTGAATGGATCCCATTTTGGCTTCCAGAAAGCACTTTTGGTGACTCATACACATATCTCTACCCTTCTTAGATCTACAATCATTTTTTTGGTTCTGCTAAAATTGAGCTTTATATTGTTGTTTCAAGTTTGAATAGGCATAATTAAGTTGATTTTATATTTTTAATTTTTCTCCCAAAAGTGTTGTTTAAGCTGGAACCCCCATCCCCAAGCATTAAATAAATCAATATATCCCTCATTGAGTTGACTCACCTAAGTGTTGTTAGTCAATTCTTTGTGTGGATCTCATTTCTTGAATGATTGTGGAAGATAGGTGCATCAAACCACCTTTCTTTATTCCTCTTTTGATCACCCAATATTTTTCACCTAATCAAATATAAAATGAATAGGATATTTAGTTGCAAAAACACTAAAGAAGAATTATTTTGATGGTACATAGAATCTTCTTTCCATTGTTTAGAAAATGATATCCTTCATACTTAGCGTTTGTTAGAGTTAGAAGAATCTTAAATTTTCATATGGATCTATATTGAGTGGTTTAAGTTAATCTTGAGTATGGTGGATGTGTCCACTAATGTGCATATCTAATTTAACAGATAACAATATTATATAGCTATATTCACTATAACTTGTGATGTGTTGATATGGACAAAAAGTAGCATCTAAAAATTCCTTTGAGGAAGTTATAATGTCATAGGGAAAAGTTCTCCTAGGTCAAACCCTACCACACCAATTTATCAAAATTGTATGTGAATAATTGAAGATGATTATTTCATGCATGCAACTGGTGTATATGATTTTGATGTGAATGTCAAATCCTTATAAGCTTCAAATGGAAAATTTCATACAATGCTTTCTCTTTGTAATCCTCTTAATTTCCTAACAATCATCACTTGCAAAAAATAATTTATTTAAATACAAATACATCACAATAAGTTGCACAAAATTTTACCAATTTGGCTCACAATTAGTGAAAATGAGCATGAAAGATAATATTACTTTTAAAATTTTAAAATCTAAGGTCAATCTCAAGACACTTGGGATTCAATGGAAGGGTCATAGAATTGATCTAGGATGAGGAAATGCAAATATCAATATCAAGAATAGATGCACGAAAGTCTTGGGTGATAATACATGAAATGAATAGAAAAAATATAAATGAAAGTGGAATGGGTAGAAGAAAGATTGAAATTATGATCCAAACATAGAACAAGAGTTTTCCACTTGTTAATATGCAATTATATTAAGTCATTCCATCAATATAGGCCCAAAATTATATGGGAACTGTCATGAGTATTCCCTAATTTTATATTTATAATTATCTTGTGATAATCACAATATCATGAGTGTAATAAACTTAGTGATTCAAACTTGAATATTATTTAAAAAGACACGCTTTGTAGACTTTTGAACAAGATTATATTTCATGTTTACCTTAAGCCTTATATTTCTTTCTTGCACAAAAAACTTGTTCCTCCAAAGACATTTGAGAACTTAGGTACCTACAAATCAAACTACACCCTTGGAACTTAGAAACACTCTTTTTGAACTGATTTAGATTGAGATTGATGATTGGAGATCCTTCAATAGTAGGCATAAATGCTATATATTTTCTCCGTAGATGATTTGAATTCTTCTTACTACTTGTAATTGCGACATAAAATTCTTTTTCTAGGTGAATGCTCTAAAGCCACATAAAAAGAGTGTCTCTAAAAGATTCAGAGGAGGAGCCTGCTATGCTTATTCCCTCACTCTCTTCCAAAAGTTATCGCAAAGAAAAGAGATCAAGCATGAAAGGAAAGAATGGTTTCTCTTTGTAATCCTCTTATTTCCTAACAATCATCACTTGCAAAAAATAATTTATTTAAATACAAATACATCACAATAAGTTACACAAATTTGTGCTAATTTGGTTCACAACTAGTGAAAATGAGCATGAAAGATATAATATGACATTTAAAAGTTTAAAATTTAGGGCAATCACAAGCAACTTGGGATTTAATGGTAGGGTCATAAAATTGATCTAGGATGAAGAAATGAAAATAACAATATCAAGAATAGATGCATGGGAGTCTAGGGTGATAATACATGAAATGCATAAAAATAAATGTAAATAAAAGTGGAATGGATAGAAGAAAGATTGAAATTATGATCCAAACATACAACAGGAGTTTGTCACTTGTTAATATGTAATTATAGTAATTCATTCCAACAATATAGACCCAAAATTAAATGGGAACTACCATGAGTATTCACTAATTTTATATTTATAATTATCATGTGATAATCACAATATCATGAATGTATTAAACTTAGCGATTCAAACTGGAATATTATTTAAAAAGACACTTTGTAGACTTTTGAACAAGATTATATTTCATATTCACCTTAAGCCTTATATTTATTTCTTTCCCATAAAACTAGTTCCTCCAAAGACATGAAAACTTAGGTACCTACAAATCAAACTACACCCTTGGAACTTAGAAACACTCCTTTTGAACTCATTTAGATTGAGATTGATGATTGCAGATCCTTCAACAATAGGCATACATGCTATTAATTTTCTACATAGATGATTTCACTTCTTCTTACTACTTGTTGTAATTGCAACATCAAATTCTTTTTTCTAGGTGAATGGTACAAAGCCACACCAAATAAGAGTGTCGCTAAAAGTTTGAGAGGAGGAGCCTCCAATGCTCATTCCCCCACTCTCCTCCAAAAGTTATCACAAAGAAAAGAGATCAAGCATGAAAAGAAAGAATAAAAAATCAATAGAGCTCAAATCATGTAGACAATCTCATTTAGTCAAATAAGATTGAGTAACCATTAAAATTTTTATATTGATAATAGATAAATTTGAAAATCATGAGTTTTGACAATGTCAACTTTTTAAAAGAATGGTATAGCTATAATATATCTTTCATTCATTTGATAATATATTGGACAAATTTTATGCTTTTATCAATATATAGAAAACAAAAAAAATAGCTATATTAAGTCTTATATACATAAGAAAAAATATTGAGTTCTATTAATTTATACCTCCATTTGTGAACACAGAATATTGTCTATTTTTATTGATGAGTTTTCTCTATTTAAAATAGAAATAGAACCCAAGTTCAAAATACACTCTTCAAATATTTCAGATTGGTGCCACTAAAAATTAAGTTGAAGGGAGTCAATATGTACATCGTAAACTTATTTAAAGTTTGAATATATTTTATTTACGACCTTACAATCAAATTTGTTGCCCATCCTCTTATCTACAATACTAACATATTGTAGACATGCATATGTATATAGGGGAAAGAATCCAGTAGTTGTGCACCCTAACTTCGCGCTTCTAATTATCCTATGTGGAAATTTCAAATTACTCCCAATTTTTTACAGCAGCTTACTTGGCAAGTCCCCTACTAAGGTTTTAGGGCCACATCATCAAATATGATGCCACATCAGCATGCTTTTTGTCAAGGTGTCCAAAAAGGCCCCAAAAAAAAGTGAGACCAATACTCGTGAATTCACAGCATGTTTTATTGAGCGCTGATGTGGAATCACATGATTGGTTGCTTTTTAGATCAAAGGAATACATTTTGTTTAATTATAGGTAGTGATCATCAACACTAACAACTTTAAAGTCACAACTATTGGTCCAATATTGATAAAACTATTAGACATTATATAAACAACTACTATCACAACTATTGAAACATGCTCAGGTACTGGTCCTCTCCCCTATGCTATGCATGAAATAAACTAGATAGACACAAACTCTCTTTGTTGAAATGAACAGCTGAAGCGATGTTTGTTGGAAAATTATTATCCTTCTGGCAAAGCTGCTTGGATGGTGATATCGCTGACTTGTTTAGCGCCTTCTCCTAGTATATATATGCTTTGTTTATCTTCTGTTATGTCTGCTGTGCAGTTTCCTCTGTAATTCTTTCTGTATTTTATTTCTTTCTTACTCCAATACCTAAAATAACATCATATGCTATTCAGAGAATTTTTTTGAGGACGAGGCATTATTTTTAATGCAGCCAGAAGAAAGGTTGTCGTGTCCAACAACTGTAAGCACAGCAAACGGATGTCAAGTCATATCACTTAACACAGTATTACTAAAGAGGTGTTATAATTTGTACCATCTACTGGCATGTGGTTTTGTTTGTTTCGAAGCAGTAAAATATTTTCCCATTGGTTTCTACGGATTAACAGACTGGTACATTTGCAGACAGCGATACATTTGTACATACGGCCATCAGGGGCATCCTTATCCCTGCATCATATGTACGTAGCATCTTTTCCAGGCGGGACTTCCGAAACTGTGCAGTTTGTACGTTGATTTTTACTACTGCCGGACGTTGTTATCTCGGCGCTACACACCTACTTCCTGTTTAAATTGTAGATGACGGCGATGATCGCTGCTTATTTCTCTTCTTTAAATTTCATTATAATGTTTTTAGGTATATTTAATTTGATTGATTTCTTTTTAAAAATGTTGTTTTTTAAATAATAAAATAAAATCACGATATTATTATTTTCATATCAGAATGTAGAAATGTTAATTGAATTTAACCTTTTACTATATAAGTCTAATTATAATAGTTTTAACCTTTTACTATTACAATTAGTGTTTAATATATTATTATTATAAAAAAATATAATTTATTATATAGAAATACATAAATATCCAAATATGTTGTATCTTAAACATTTTATCTAGAATATTTTTTAATCTAACATATTTGGATATTTATTTACATATAAAATCATTTTTACTTGCTAAATGAGTACTAAGATGATGATATTTAATTGATTTTTAATTTATTTGAATGGTAGAAGATTATAATAGTTTTATTAATGTTTTTGATATCATTCATTTATGAACTTGGCACATGCTTGTATTTCTTATTTTCTTATTTCTGGTGCTGGTTTGTAATTGTCGATTTGTTCTTTTACAGAGTTTCTAACTGCATTTCTCCTCTTGTATATTGCATTTTCTCAATAAATAAAAAATAAAAAAAATATGGAACTAATGATACCTTTTCAAGATTAATCTTTTGATCCTTGTTCATCTACTATCTTTATAGATTATCAAACCTCTTTTACATATTTTTTTCCCAAAAGATTAAAGTAATTAATGTACATCTTTAGATTTTAATTATAGATTATAGAGGTATTTATAATTTAAAAATACATTTACATTGGTTAGAACTAAAAATAATGTAGAATATATTGTGTAGATATATGTATAATAGAATAAAGGTACTATCTATGCTTCATGTGATATAAAAATAATTCTTTTAAATTTATTTATTTATTTATTTCATATGTTAATCAATTAAATATATGAAATTTATTTCACTTTATTTTATAATTATTTTATTTATTATATATAATGCATAAATTTTAACCTTAATTATTTTATTTCTTTTATTTATTTAAAAGTTATTTTATTTTTATTATTTTATATTTATTCAAAAAACTATTTTTATTTATTTTATTTTATTTACTTGTTTTAGTTTTAGTTCTTAGGTAAATGTTAAAACTATGATATCTATTTTTAGAAAAAATATCTAAAAGAGTTTAATATTTTTCATTGTCTCTTATATAATATTTTTAAAAAATGTGTATGAAAATTATTTATTTCTTTTACAAACAATAAAAATAAAATCATTATATTATAATTTTCATACCATTCCAAATAATAATGTAGAAACATTTAATTGAATTTAACCTTTTGCTTTATAAGTCTAACTATAATAGTTTTATATTACTATTATAATTAATGTTTAATATATTACTATTATACTAAGTATAATAAGATTTTATAGTTATTCAATCACCAATATTCAATCTTATATTCTTATTATCAAAATTAGTGATTGAATATTATAAAATCTTATCAAATTTGAAAGGAAAAATATTAATTGAAGAAAATCAAAACATAATTATTAAAAAACATGAAAAATATGGTTGGATTTATTTTTTAAATATTTAAAATGCATTTATTATATATTATAGTTATATAATGTTAATTTAATTTTTTAATATTTTATATAATATAAATTTAATTTTTAAAATAATAATAATAATATTATATTTATTATATATATTATTTATATTAGAAATTATCAAGTAAAAATATAATGTAATGTATAACCAATATAAAATATATATTATACATATACAAATATAAAATTATTATAATTAATAATTAATACATTTTAATTTAATACAAATTACCTAGTTTAACTTGTAAATATAATGCAACACATAACTACTATATAATACATATTTTATATAATTGATGGAAATATGATTGCATTTATATTTAAAAAATTTAAATGTATTTATTATATGTTATATTTATATAATGTCAAATTATTTTTTAATATTTTATATAATGTAAATTAAATTTTCAAAATATTATTATTATTATATTTATTATATATTATATTTTATATTATAAATTATGAAATAAAAATATAACTTAAATAATTAATACAAAATAATTATTATAATTAATAAATAATATATTTTTATATAATACAAATTAAATTAATATATAAATATAATGCAATACATAATTACTATATATAATACATGGATAATACATATGATAATTATGTATTGCATTATATTTATATATTAATTTAATTTGTATTATATAAAAAATATTATGTATTTTATGTAAAATTAGTTCTTAGGTAATAATTACTATATTTATTTTCTATGGATGATGCATGGATAATACATGGATGCTCTGGGGCATCTAATTAGTTCTTAGGTAAATGTTAAAACTAAGATATCTATTTTTAGAAAAAAAATATGTAAAAGAGGTTTGATATTTTTCATTGTCTAACCTTATATGTACTCTAATGTAATAAAATAACTAAGGTATCCTATTTATCAAGAAATAGGTTATAAAGGTATGTGCATAATTTTAAATATCTATCAATTGTATTTATTTCATAGATAGTACCCTTATTCTATTATACATATACCCTTATAATCTAAAACATTATACATATACCTACATTAAAGAACAAATATATCTTTCATTTCTAGTATTTTTTTATATCACCTTTTAAATAAATAAAAATAGTTCTTTAAATCCATAATCTAGTATAATTCTAGTTTATAATTATTGTATGATACATTTTTTAAATTATAAAATTATACATAATAATTTTAGTCTAATAGTACATAATGTGAGAATCAGTTTAAGTACTCTAACGTGGAATAACCTCTTGTTGAAATAATACTCTAATAATGTGAGAATGTTGAATGTTATACTTAGGTTATTAGGCTTTGCTTGATGAGAATGTCTCACATTAGGCATTATTTCTATCATTCAAAATAAGTAGATTAAATAAATAAAAATAACTCTTTAAATAAAATAAAATAATTTTAAAAGTTAAAATTTATGTATTATATATAATAAATTATATTTTTTTATAATAATAATAT
This sequence comes from Sequoia sempervirens, assembly GCA_007258455.2. NCBI lineage: Eukaryota > Viridiplantae > Streptophyta > Pinopsida > Cupressales > Cupressaceae > Sequoia > Sequoia sempervirens. The sequence goes on along the minus strand of VDFB02047230.1, from coordinate 314,170,891 downwards.
ATTAAACATTAATTATAATAGTAAAAACTTATATAATAAAAAGTTAAATTTCTGATATGAAAATAATAATATCGTAATTTTATTTTATTATTTAAAAAAAAACATTTTTAAAAAGAAATCAATCAAATTAAATATACTTAAAAACATTATAATGTAATTTAAAGAAGAGAAATAAGCAGCGATCATTGCGTCATCTACAATTTAATAGGTATGCAGCGCAGAGAACAATATCCGGCACCAGTAAAAATCAACGTACAAACTGCACAGTTTCCGAAATCCCGCCTGAAAAAGATGCTACGTACATATGATGTTGACAGCGGCTATCCATGATCATGAATGGTGCCCCGGTGCATTCCGCATTCCTGGGGCTGGGTAGACGCTGCCCCCATAGACAGACAGTGCCGTCTCGTTCGATGTATCGAAATTGTCATTATGCCAGACATTGACATGACTGAGTATCGATTTCCTCAAGGGTTGATTGGCTTTTAAAACAGCCATACCATGTGATATTTGGAATAAATGTTGATAGTTTAGGATTGTATCCGATCCCAATGATGTGGTTCAATGAATCCATAATTTATTGTGTACCAACCCTTCGTTATCGTTAGTTCTGGGAGATGGATTCATTTGACATTGTCATATATGTCAGTCCTTTCTACGAGGGAAGACTGTGACTGTGTGGGAAGGATAAATATAAGATGTTAAATTTTATTTTTCTTCAGAAAGGACAGGATAAATTCCTCCATTATGGTGTAGAAGACCAAGGACGAACCCCCTTATCTATCCTGTCCTTTCTGAAGAAAAATAAAATTTAATATCTTGTATTAATCCTTCCCACACAGTCACAGTCTTCCCTCGTGGAAAGGACTGACGTAGATGATAATGACAGATGAATCCATCTCCCAGATATTACACGTAACCAGATCAAATATAGCATGGTCAGAGCAATGCACTAGGCTAACGATAGGGAAGCGTTCGTACACAATAAATTGTGGATTCATTGAACCACTCAGTCATGTCAATGTCTGGCATAATGACAACTTCGATACATCGACTGAGAATATTGGAGTAACCTTTTCAATTAGGTGTAGCAAGGCCTAAATTTATCTTTGAGTGAAGTAACTTTATCTCCATATGTCTTTGATTCATCCAAAGTTTTCGATTACTTAATTCGTGAAGAGCATGATGTTCATTCTGATCGGACTTACTGATAAATGGTCATACATCAAATTGTTTTATTTTCTCTTTAACAAAATAGTGATGATAATTGCAAAGTCCCTTGAGGATATCATTTAAGACAAAACTAATGCTTTCATAACTACGAATGTGGCTACAACTTATCAAATATGTTAGTTCTATGATTCCACCATAAGACCTGTAATATGTATATAAATGTGAAAACAATATAGTAATGCTCAACAATAGGTGGGGCCTCACACCATGCTTATTTTGATCTCTTGAACCTTCTTTTCCAATTCCTTCAAGTGGAGATCATGATCAATTTTGAGCACATTGATGGCCTCCTCAATTTCCATAATTTTTAAATTTAACTCTTTAGACCCAGAAGTCTCCAGATCATCATCATCCTTGGCAACTTTCTCCTAAAACCCTTGAACCTTAACATTGACTTTGTTGAGTTCCAAAAGGAACCACTTGTTCAGTTTGAACATGTTCATCACACTCTCTCTCGCCACCCCTTGAACATCATAAATCCCTTCCTTATCATCATGTAGGTACGAAAAATCCTCCAAGAGAGGGTTAATGTTGGTAGCATCACCAAAACCCTTGGTCGGGCCAGTTAAAGGGGAATGATCCAACTCCTCTTTGTCAATGACCTCCATGAAACCATCCTCAACCATCTTCTCTTTCCCTTTGCTGACCACAACCCCAAGAGCTAACCCATGCTGTATTCCACACCTCTGGACACCGCATCCACCCTCCTCACCCATCTAAGAGCCTTCAAACTAGGAAATAACCTTTCTAGTTTTCTTTTTGGGGAAAATTTACTTTGGAGACACCTTCCTCCTCTTTTTCCCACCCTCATTCAAAGTGGAGGAAGAGAGAACTTCCACCGAATTCTTCTCGACCTCTGTCTCTTGCCATTCGTCGTTGTCATCATCATCCAAAGAGTCAGACCCCGTATCTGAATTTTGCAAAATTTTAGAAATCTATTTCTTTTGAACTCCCCCCATTCTAGAAATAACATTGTTACCAAGTCTAAAATTTTAAGTTTTGGAGGCCAAATATATACTAAAATCTAGAATGGAGAAAAATAGTAAAAATTTTATAGGCAAAAGAAAATTTTCAATCCAAAATAGACAATTCTAGGTGGTCAATTTTTTAGATCCAACCAAATTTGAACCAAATATAACTTAATCCTATAATTATGATTAATAATGACTTACTTTTTAAAAAAATATTTCTAATTATTTCATTTAAGTTTAATGACATAATTTTTTCTAAAAACTTTCCAATTTTTCTCCTAGTTTAATTTTTTTCTAATTGTAACATCCAATGCTTTCAATGGAATGTGCCTAGCTAAACTTAGGACATTTATTCTCTACTTTTTGTTTTCTTTAGCTTCCTTAAAATTTAATATGCATTTCTAAATTTCTTAGAGAGGTCTTTAGTGTAAGATATCAACCTTTGTTAAGACAATCTAAATGTGAATAGTAATAGCATGCAAAGTGTAGAATATTAAGGTATGAAGACTCTCCTTATTTTCTCATTAGCTATCTTAAATTTTGATTACAATTTAAGGTTTCTAGTTGAAAATATGAATAATTGTCTACCTTTTTTACTTTAGTCTTTGTTGTGTTTAATATTTTTTTCGTTTATTTTAAATTAAAGATTGCTAATGTAAACATGAAGATTTTTTCTACCTTTATCCTTTTACTTTATTATTAACATTTCATAATATTATGTAATTTTATGAAATTAAAGGTTTCTAGATTTTTTTTTAAATTCTTTTTAACCTTTTTTCTTTACTTTTCCTAGATTTACAATTTTATGAAATTGAACATTAATTATAATAATCAAATAACATCTCAAAAGCTTCTATATTTAAAAAAAAAATCACCTCACCATCCTAAAACCTTTGTTAAACTAAATTCCATACATAATGTTCCTAAATATCATATGAAAAAAAATATATCTTAACAATTTACAAGTCCCTAATTTACTAAATCTATCTCTCCTTCAAGCATGCCATTAGAATTGGCATGGAAGCACCAAAACACATTATTTTTCTTATGCCTCACCATAATTATTAACTATCAAGAATAAAATTATAATTTTATAGGATAAAGAATTAAAATTCTAGGAAAATATTCCACCCATCCAGCCTGTCTAGATATTTTGAAAAAGGTAGCTTAACCTAGTGGTCCCATGGATGAGGCATGCCACAATTTTGTTTGCAAGTACAAAAAATGTGTAAACTAAAAAACTAAAGCATTTCCATGAATATTAGTATAAAAAAAGGAAAAAAAAAAAAAACCTAGCACCAATCAATTCCTCTTTCCAAATAAAAATTAATTAAATAGCACTTTTTAAGAAAAAACAAATATAATTGCCTCTAGAAGAACCAAGACAAATCAAGAAAAAAAATTAACACACCTTTATAAATAGGGAAATAGATTAGAATTTTTGTTTATAAAAGTGCATGTACTTGGAAACTTTGTTAACAAGACGTGGATAATTAATATAGTTAAATTTATTCACACAAATTTAATGTGTCCATTGATTTTAAAATGTAATAAAATTGAATCGATAATTTAATTTATGAATTGACTATTCACAACATGAATGAATAGAAAAATAAATAAATAACAATTTTCAAATTATTTTATAAAAAAATTAATTATAAAATATAGCATTCTTAATCATTTTTTTAATTATATATGATGTTGGATAAATAGGTAAAAATAATTGCATCCAATGAATGCATTAATATACCTACTTTTGAAAGAACTAATAAATATTTTTAATAAACTAAAAAAAAAAAATGGAATCAATAAAAACCATAGAGTATTATTAGTATTTAAACTATAAATTTTAGAAATAAAATCTATAAAATGAATTAAAGTTGAGGAGGGAGAAAGCCATGTTCAACATAAGAATTAGAGTTACCTAAAAATTTATGATATGGTGTAATAGACCAAATACAACACTTCAAACTTTGATAGTTGAAATCACTGAAGTAATTGCTAGTCTCATATTTTATTCACCTTGGATATGTTCTATCCTAAGAGTAATATTGTATCTAATTAATAAGTTTAATTAAGATAACTAGGATAGTTAATTATTCTTATTGTTATCAATGTGGATGTGCACCCTTGCCAAGTATTTGACTCAACAATCCAATGAAATATGGAGACACTCTAGGGCTTGCAAGTTGCCTATAACTTAGAGTAAATCTCCATAGACGACTAGTTCCCTTGGTGTCTCACCTAATTTAACTTATCTTGTTGCTTCTTGTTGATGAAAAGAGGAGAAAAGTCATGAAATGAAACCTAAATCCTAATGAGGTGATGTACCAAATTGCTTTTAGGATCTATATTGTTTCTTAACACACACAAACTATTCAAATGAACAACTCGTTTCATGCACAACTCAGGTTTTGACATGCTCATACATTAGTGTTTCATAGGAAATTTGAAGTTTTCTCAATCCTAATAGGAAAAAAATAGATGTTTGCACAATTAGAAGTTGTTCAAACCATTCACATAATTTGTAACTTGTATAAAATATGTATATCTCTGCATGAAAGTATTGAAGGAAATGAGACATACATTGAGGATTTATATATAAATCACAAAAAATATATCAATCATTCATGCTTGCACATAAAATATAGATTAGAGAAGGTAAAGTACTTGCTTTATTCATAAAAAGGTGCTCACAAACTACTATACAAGCTTGAGAATTGAGTTTCTTTGAGTTATAAAAAGAACCTTCAAAAGTTACAATACATAGCCAAGAAAAGTTAGAACTAACAAAAATCTATACCTAGGCCTCCCTTTATGCTATCCAACAACTTGCTAAACATTAGGAGCATATTTTTCACAAATGGATTATATGTGTTTCCTTTAGTTGGATAAGTCAAACCTCTTGGGCACCTAGTTGACTTGTCCCTAATATTTAGTCCTTGAAATGCTAATTGTAGGTGGTTGAATGAAGGAATATTTTTTCTTTGACCTTATCCATCCATCAAAAGCTTCTTGAATAGCTCCTAGATGCTTGGAGATGTCCTAAATTGGGTCAAACTACCCTATATTCTCTCAAATTGTTTTACAACTCACCAAACTATTCTAGATGCTTGGGAAAAGCCATAATTGATTATTACTTCCCCAATTGTTGGAACTTTCTCAAACTTGTTAATACGACATGTCAGAGAAGGTTTGAAATGGTAAAAAAATATCCTAGAGGTGTATGAGAATTCCAAGTGCATATTTCTAAAACTTGTCATCATCACAAGATCCTCTCTATTCTTGTATTTTCACCATATATTCATATTACTTGGTGATTTTTCCATATTTCTACTCTTTGTTGCCTATCAACCATCATTTCAAAATGTTATACATTTGCAAAAAGCTTATCATTTCCTTAGATTTTCACAAGCTCATGTACAATTTATGTCACGGTCACACTTATTTTGACAACACTATGATCACTTGACAAAATAATAGGCCTATGTTTTCTTGTTTGGTCTCTGTCACTCAGTCCTCTATACAACCCTCTACAAATGACCTCTACCCTTTTATCATTTTGAGTTTATTGAACTATCTCAAGGCTTCTCATGCATTTTTACTCCATGACTGTCTAGTATCCTTGCATAAGGTCACTATCATGATTCCTACTTTGTGTCACTATAATTTTTTCCCATGATCTTTGCAAACTAGCCTTTGGACTATCTTGTAGCAGACTTACATCAACATGAACTATCACTGTGCTCTCCTCTTGGTTGAATTTTTCCATGAATGTACTTGTGTTTCTTCTATCCCATGATGTTTGGGTATTAATATTGGACAAACTAGGCATGACTCCCATGGATGTTGGAACTTTACTATGTCTATCATGCCCATACTCATGCATCCATCCAACCCAACCATGATATGACCAATCATAGGCATGCTAACATCATTCATGTTGTTGAAACTTATTCTTTTTCATTATAAGTAATGATTGTCATTTTGATGCACTTTGAGCTCCTAACAAATATCATGATGACTGTTACCTTTGTCATATATTCTTTGGTATTTTAGGGTGTATATGACTATCTATTATTTGTGCCTTTTGAGTGGAAGTTATTTGTAAAAAATATTATCCTTTGATGTATATAATCTTTCCTATATTTTTTCTTTTCACAACATTGTCCTTTATGCTTATCATTGATCCACCCCTTCACTCATGACCGTTCACTGTTATTTCATAGGGTCTTGGTGTAGGTTTAGAATCTCACAAGCTTGAATGAACATCTTATGTCCCTGAGTATCCTTGACTGTACTCGTGTGTCTTACTTCTCAACATGCCTTGTCGTTCAAGATTTCTAAGAGATTATTTTCAAATGCAAGACTTCTCTATTCTCTTGTACATGACAACATTTTTCATCTTTCTATGTGTCCTGATAGTCAATAATCTTTGTCATTCATTCTTACTTACTGTCATTTATTTTCTATCCTTTGTCCACTAATTCAAATACTAACTTTCTGGTAGAAACCCCCTTATCTATGAAAATATGATGAAGTGAATGACAACACAGACTTGAAGGTGTATGATAAATCCCAACAATGTTCTCATGAAACCCTAAAAACTTGATAGAATTAATGAACATGTTCATTTTTGTAAGATGGTTTGGTAGAGATTCCCTAAAATTCATGACAAGAATTGTTGTCTACTCACTGTGTCTACTTAATCAACAACACCCAAGGTTCATAAAATTTAATCTATGCACATCAATGCCCCTTAAAATTGAAACAACACCTCATAAAAATTGGATAGGCTTTTTGGGGATTTGATAACTTGTCGAAGCTTTGTCATGTTGTATCTCATTATTTGGTACTCAAACTCAAACAAAATAGTGCATACTACATGTAAATTGGTAGGGGTGTGCATTGCCAATAACCACAAACCCTACAACAGGCTTTCATGGCAATATAAATTCTTCAAAAATGATTTTAAAGGACTTGTTTAAAATAGTCTTGCCTCCTTCAACTAACATACCCCCACCCTTTTGTATACCTTGTCTCATCATATGATTCATGAAACATACATCATGGTTATTTTATCTGTACAACCTTAAATAGCCCCCTTTCTAATTGTCACTTTTGTTCCCATAATACCCTCCATTGTGTAAACCTTGTACAGTGGCTCATAGCTACTTGAAAAGAAGATGAAATTGATATTGTCATTTTTAAGAGCATTCTATGTTGATGGTTATAAGAAATTCTTCATGACGGTGAGAGGGTTTCAACAGAGAAGACAAACTCAGGTCCTCTTCACCAAACTCCATGTGCATGTCTTGCATGCTCTTGCATGGTTAAACCCTTTGACAATGTATTACTAACCTATATACTATTACTACATATTGTATACATCTAAAAATGGTCACATTAAATCAAGCCTAATAAGTAATTAAATATGAATTGTTTAATTAATCTTCTAAAGTCATCTACATATAAATAAATTTAATTATTTATTTATACCGTTCACTTTCTAATTCTTCTAATTTAATTAAATAAATAAGTTTATTTAATTATTACCATCTTCCATATTCTTCTTAATTAATTAAATAGATTTTATAATTTATTTATATTAATTATCATAAGTTTGAATTTTATTTAATTCAAATGATATTCCTCTAAATTCCTTTTCCACATTTAATTAAATATTCTGAATATTTAATTAAACACTTTCTAATTCTTCACCCTACATATAATTAAATATTCTAAATATTTAATTAGAACTTTCCTTACTCTACATTTAATTAAATATTCTAAAATATTTAATTAGAACTTTCTTCTCTTCTTATAATTAAATATTCTAAAATATTTAATTAGGAACTTTCTTCACCTCATATTTAATTAAGTATTTTATATATTTAATTAAACACTTTTCTATCATCTTCTCACACATAATTGAATATTAATTATTTAATTACGGAAACTTCTAAAATCTTTATCACATATAATTAAATAATTTATTTATTTAATTATGGGATTTATCTTCAACTATCAACTAACTCTTACAATGGCCACTTTCCTTCAATTTTGAATGGAAAAGATTGTGTAGGAGGAAACATCTTCCATTATTCTCTCAACCTTCCATCTTTTTCTCAACTTCCAGAATCTCTCACCGTTCATCTTGACAGGCTTATTTTCAACCGTTGATCTTTTCCAACTAGATTCTTGCCTCCAAAAATCTATAAATACAACCCTCTTGTGAGTTGAAAACGATCCTAGCTTTGGTGAATTTAGTGCGATTTACTATAGTCGTAACATTCTAATCAACATTTAGCAATCTTTTCAAGCATTTTTCTTTCAAGTTCATAGCATCTTAGTTTTCACATCATAGCTTAAATCATTTAGAAAATAGACATGCATTTTGCATAAGCTCGTTCTTCGAAGTTGTCATTCTAACAAGCTACTGCTTACACCAACTGAGGGCCAGTACTTGTGATAGGGAGGTTGGATGAATCAATCATTGATTCAGGATCTAGGTCTTGTTTGGAAGACCTCTAAGGTGTCCCACTTCACCACTTCTACCTATAGGATCTTCTAGTATTTAGGATCCCTTGGTCCAACTTTTCCAACCCCAACTACCAACACAATTTCTTGCTACCAAGTCAAGACTTGGTGCAATCTTGCAACTCTAACCTTAGCCTTAATTCACCCTAAAGGCTACAAACCTCCAAATTATTGAAGATGACTTTGCAAGGGTGTGGAGGTACTTCAAAAGACTTCAATCCATCCTACTATGGTTCTTGAAGGCCCATCTGACTCCATTTCTTGGTTGCTTTCACCAAACCCTCATTTAGGTCTTAAAAAGGCTACTAGCCCTAGGAGCCCTAATTAGGCCTCCTTCTCCGAGAAAACAAGTTAGTTCTCCAATCTTTCCAAAGAACCCCCAATCTTTCTTGGAGATTCTTGGTTCATACAAACACCTCCCAAATATTTTTGGGGTCTTGGGTCTTAGCTGTCCGTACAAAGCCTTAACTTGAAAATGGGCAATACTAGGGTTTTTTAAGCCCTTTTCTAGTTTCTGTCAAACTGTCAAGTCTTTCCCCGACTAGATGAATTGATGGAGTTTCCTCCTGATTACCAGGTCTTGGCAAGACTCACACCTACCTTCACCAAAAGGAAATTTGTCAAGAATTTGTCACCCCTGCAAATTATGTGCTCTGCACTTAAGTCTTCCTAGTCGGGCACTTTCCTGGCTCGCCTAGGGAAAGAATTCCACAGTGGCTCTTGTGCTTTCACAAACCCTAAATCCTACCATATATACATACATGGAGTCTAGTCACTTTTCCCAAAGGTCCGTACAATTTGTACGGTGGGAAAGTTAACTAATACTCCATTTTCTCAAAACTCCCTGGTTCAGACCAGCAACAGTGTGGAAACAAAACTATTTACAAATAGTGATTGAAATTGAATAAAGAGACTAATTAATGGCACACAATGCACTTGTAGAACTACTACACTACCTCCTGCACAAGTTACAGTGCCATGATTAAGCCATTAAAACCTAACTTCAATGTAAAATCAGAAAAAATGCACTTTTAAACACAATTGCTTTTCTTGAATTCATAAAACTTTCAAAACATAACAAAGGCTTCCAACCCCCACCTCAATGCCGAGGCTTCCCATAAATAGGGTCTCTCTTTCAGTTATGGGCTCTCCTTGGCTGCTTGTAACTCCAATTGAGTATTATTTTCAAAAATTGAAAAGAAACTCCTAAAAGGCCTAAAAGGTCAAAACCTCATTTGTAAAAAGCCTTAAGCCTAACCAATGGTCAACATGACCTTCATCAGATGATCAACACCTAATCAAAAATGCCAATAAGGCTTACATCCAAGTGAACTAAGTTTTATTGCTTAGTTGTCCTAGACAACCTATGATAACCTATGGGTGCTCCTGCACCACTCTCCCCCTCATCCAAACACTAAGGATTGTGCGGAGAGATCAGAGATAAATCAATACCCTACTTCTTGAACTAAGCTTCATCCACCCATGTGGCCTCAGATTCTGGTTTGTCTTTCCATTTGATGAGATGTTCCATGTATTCCTTATGCCGGGTAGACTTACTCACCCTTGATTCTAAGATTCTCTCTGCTTGCAGCTTGTCTTTAGGAGGTAAGGCTATGTTACTCACATCCTTCAAGAAATCCACACTTTTCTGACCCAAATCAGTGACTGGTCTTTTATATCTGATCAAATCAGCCACATTAAACACTGGTGAAATGCTTAGGTTTGCAGGTAGCTCCACCTTGTAAGCATTCTTTCCATACTTGGCTAACACCTTACATGGTCCCACTCTCTTCATCTGCAACTTGGTTGATGTTCCTTTTTGCAACCTAGATTTGTTGAGATGGACCATGACATAGTCACCTACTACAAATTGTAGATCTTTCCTAGACATATCTACCTTAGCTTTCAGCTTGTGAGTAGCTTCTGTAATTGTCTTCTTCACTTGCTCTTGAATCTCCTTCATGGTCTGAGAGAAATCTTCAGCATGGTCACTCCTATGCTCCATAGTTCCTAGGTCTCTAAGTACACACACACACCTCTTGGGTGCATTACATACACTATTTCAAAAGAACTTCTGCCTATAGTCCGATTCACACTATCATTGTAAGCATATTTAGCTTGTGATATGACCAAGTCCCATGTCTGTCCATACTCCTTGGTGAGGCACCTTAGAAGGTTACCTAACACTCTATTAACCACCTTAGTTTTTCCATCGGTCTGAGGATGGTAGGCTGATCCAAAAGACAAGTTAGTACCTAACCTGCTCCATAGAGTCTTCCAAAAATGACTCATGAACTTCACATCCCTGTCTAAGACAATGCTCAATGGTAGTCCATGGATCCTCACAATCTCCTTGAAGAAAAGATGAGCAATATAGCTAGCATCATGGGTGGTCTTGCAAGGAATAAAATGACTCATTTTGCTAAACCTATCTACCACCACATAGACACTATCAAACCCTATCTTAGTTTTAGGGAGTCCTACCACAAAGTCCATGCTAATACATTCCCATGGTCTATTTGGAATGGGTAGAGGTTAATACAAACCTGCATTACTAGCTCCCCCCTTGGCTTTCATACAAACTACACACTGCTCCACATACCTTCTAACATCCCTTGGCAACTTGGGCCAATAATAGAACCTCTGTACTAATTCTATTGTCTTGTTAATACCAAAATGACCACTAAGACTACCATTGTGCTTCTCTTGGATAAGATTCTCTCTCATTGAACCTTTTGGAACACATAACTGATTCCCCTTGAACAAAAGTCCACTCTGCAATGTATACTCTGAGAATTAAACTATGAAAGTGATTCTCAAAATCAGAACATACCTTATATGCCTCTGAGAAGTCTTCATCTTCTCCATAGAGATACTTGAGACTCTTTATCCCAATGCTCTTTATTTGTATCTCTTGCACTATTAGCAACCTCCTACTTAGTGCATCTGCCACCTTGTTCAACTGTCCCTTCTTGTGTTTGATAGTAAATGTGAAAGCTTGGAGGTATTCCATCCATTTCAAATGTCTATTGCTCAACTTCTCTTGTGTGTTCATGTAGCTAAGTGCCTGGTTATTAGTAAACACTACAAACTCTTTAGGTAGGAGATAATACCTCCACTTTCTAAGTGACTGTACTAGAGCATACAATTCTAGGTCATAGGTAGAATACTTTTTCTTAGCTTCATTGAGATTTTCACTAAAGAAAGCTATAGGTCTACCTTCCTGGTTTAGTACTCCTCCTACTACAATTCCACTAGCATCACATTCCACAGTGAATAACTTATCAAAACTAGGTAACAAAAGGATGGGTTGAGTTGCCACTTCTTGTTTCAGTTTCTCAAAACCCTTCTCCACTTCAAGAGTCCGTTTGAACTTAGTTTTTAGGCCACCTTTGATTGTATCAAGTACTGGTGCACATATGCCACTAAAGTTCCTTATAAACTTCCTATAAAACTGAGCTAACCCATGAAAACTCCTTACCTCTATCCCTGTGGTTGGTGTAGGCCAATTTAGGATAGCTTCCACTTTGCTTGGGTCCATCTTCAATGATCCTTGGGATACTACAAACCCCAAATACACAAGCTCTTGTTTGAAGAACTCACACTTTTCTAGGTTGATGGCTAACCTCTCCTCCTACAATCTTTTAAGAACCAACTCCAAATTCTTTAGATGTTCTTCTGCTATCTTGCTAAAGCTGAGTATGTCATCTAGATACACCACCACAAATATACCTATGAAATCCTTAAGTACTTCATTCATGAGCCTCATGAATGTGCTAGGGGCATTTGAGAGGCCAAATGTCATAACTCTCCACTCATATAACCCATCAGTTGTCTTGAAAGTTGTCTTCCACTCATCCCCATCTTTGATTATGATCTGATGGTATCCACTCTTGAGATCCAACTTGGTGAAATACTAAGCTCCTCCAAGACAATCCATCAAATCCTCAATCCTAGGAATAGGGAACCTATATCTGATTGTAATTCTATTTATAGCCCTAGAATCAGTGCATAGCCTCCACTTACCACCTTTCTTGGTTGCTAAGACCACTGGTACTGCACGTGGACTGATACTCTTCCTAATTAGTCCTTGGTCTAATAACTCCTGCACTTGCCTAGCTACTTTTAGGTTTTGATCTAGTGTAAGCTTGTAAGCTGCTTTGTTTGGCAATGAAGCCCCTGGTATAAAGTCAATCTGATGACTGATGGATCTCTTTGGAGGTAAGGTTGTTGGTGTTCCATCACTGACTATGTCCTTGTACTTCTCAAGCAACTTTTGGACTACTTCTAGTATGACTATTTTCTTAGCCTTATCTTCCTCCTTGGGTTGCACCATTACCACATATCCTTCCCCTCCTTGTTGTAGAGTGTTGATTAACTCCTTGCCACTACTTAAAAAGACACTAGGGGTCTTTGACTGTCCTTCCTCATCTGACAGTGACTGCAGTTTGAATGTCTTTCCATCCTTCTTGAATGAGATAGTGTTCTCCTTTCCATCATAGATGGTTCCTCTATCATACTGCCATGGTCTTCCCAATAGAAGATGAAATGCATCCATGGGCAACACATCACAAATCAACTTGTCCTTGTATCCTCCAATGGAGAACTCCACCGTTGTCTACTCATTTACAAGAACACTCTGCCCTTTGTTCAACCATGTCACCTTGTAACGACTAGTGTGGGGTATCTTCTCCAGTTTTAACTTCCTTACTGCCTCCTCAGAAATAATGTTATCAGTAGACCCTGAATCCACTATAACCTTGCACACCTTTCCAAGTATTTTGCATCTTGCCTTGAATAAGGCTCTCCTTTGCTTTGGCTCTTCTTTGACTGGTTGTCTGATTAGAAACCTGCTAAACATCAGGTTCTTCCCCATTTCTGATTCTATGTGACTAACCTCTGGTGACTTGACACTCATGGTGTCCTCTTGAGCATATGCTACTCTCTTTTTTGTATTTGATGAAGATGCTTTCTTCATGCACCTATAACTTGGATGACCTACTTGACCACAGTTGTAAAACTTCATACTAGTAAAGTATGAGTTACTTCTACCTACTCCCCTTCCTCTATTTGAACCTCCTTGAGGTCCTTTGCCTCTTCCATAACCTCCTCTAGAAGTTGTTTCACTTCCATGCTCTATGAGTTTAGACTCTCCCTGATTTCTTTGTTTAGTCCCTCTACCTTGGTATCCACCTCTATGTCCTCTTTGATCTCTACCTTTTCCTCTACTCTTAGAAGCCTAATCTTGTTTCCTCTTACTCCTCTTTTCAATCTTTATAGCCAATTGATAGCATTGGTGCACTATCTTGGGACTTAGAAGAGTCATCTCCTCTTGAATGTTCCACTTCAAACCGTTAAGGTATCTAGCCACCTTAATATTTTCATCCTTAGATACATTAGACCTCATGCAAAGTTTTTGGAACTCCTCCATATAGGAATTCACATCTTGGTCTCTTTGTCTCAAGCTCTATCTTTTCTTGTGCAACTGAATTTCATAATCTTCTGGCATGTATGCTTCTCTCACTTTGGTAACCATTCCCTTCCAAGTATAAATAGGATTCTTGCCTTCCTTTTCTCTCTTTGTCTGAATGAATTTCCACCATGTCAAGGCAGAACCTCTCAATCTTGATTTGGCCACCTTTACCTTCTGTGCTTCAGTGACTCCATCACACTCAAAATGGTTTTCCATTCCCTCTATCCAATCCATGACCAGATTAGCTTCCATTTTCCCACTAAACAGTGGTATGCCTTCAAGTGCTTTTCCACTCAAAGCCTTCAATGCCTTCAAGAAAGGCTCTTCATGCAAAACAGAGTCAGGTTCAGGGATCTTTTCTTCCTCTGCAACCTCTTATTTCTTTGGTACCCTTCCTTCCAACTGCACATTACTCATTACTTGCTCAAGTTGGGCTATTCTTTCCCTCAATAGCCTATTGTCTTCCTCCTGTTCTTCGACCTTCTTGGCCAATTCTGCATTTGTCACAATGTCAGTAGAACCACTAGACTCAACCTCTGACATATATTATTCTATCCCAAATCTTTTGCTGCTCTAATACCAATCTGATAGGGAGGTTGGATGAATCAATCACTAATTCAGGCTCTAAGTCTTGTTTGGAAGACCTCTAAGGTGTCTCATTTCACCACTTATACCTATAGGATCTTCTAGTATTTAGGATCCCCTGGTCTAACTTTGCCAACCCCAACAACCAACACAATTTCTTGCTACCAAGTCAAGACTTTGTGCAATCTTGCAACTCTAACCTTAGTCTTAATTCACCCTAAAGGCTACAAACCTCCAAATTATTGAATATTACTTTGCAGGGGTGTGGAGTTACTTCAAAAGACTTCAATCCATCCTACTATGGTTCTTTCCCATCTGACTCCATTTCTAGGTTGCTTTCACCAAACCCTCATTTAGGTCTAAAAAAGGCTACTAGCCCTAGGAGCCCCAATTAGGCCTCCTTCTCCGAGAAAATAGGTTAGTTCTCCAAATATTTTCAAAGAACCCCTAATCTTTCTTGGAGATTCTTGGTTCATACGAACACCTCCCAAAGATTTTTGGGGTCTTGGGTCTTAGCTGTCCGTACAAAGCCTTAACTTGAAAATGGGCAATACTAGGGTTTTTTAAGCCCTTTTCTGGTTTTTGTCAAACTGTCAAGTCTTTCCCCGACCAAATGAATTGATGGAGTTTCCCCCTGATTACCAGGTCTTGGCAAGACCCACACCTACCTTCTCCAAAATGAAATTTGTCAAGAATTTGTCACCCCTATAAATTATGTACTCTACACTTAAGTCTTCCTAGCCGGGCACTTTCTTGGCTCGCCTAGGGCAAGACTTCCACAGTGGCTCCTATGCTTTCACTAGGTATCTAAGTACACACACACCTCTTGGGTGCATTACATACACTATTTCAAAAGAACTTCTGCCTATAGTCTGATTCACACTGTCATTGTAAGCATATTCAGCTTGTGATATGACCAAGTCCCATGTCTATCCATACTCCTTGGTGAGGCACCTTAGAAGGTTACCTAACACTCTATTAACCACCTTAGTTTTTCCATTGGTCTGAGGATGGTAGGCTGATCCAAAAGACAAGTTAGTACCTAACCTGCTCCATAAAGTCTTCCAAAAATGACTCATGAACTTCACATCCCTGTCTGAGACAATGCTCAATGGTAGTCCATGGATCCTCACAATCTCCTTGAAGAAAAGATGAGCAATATAGCTAGCATCATGGGTGGTCTTGCAAGGAATAAAATGACTCATTTTACTAAACCTATCTACCACCACATAGACACTATCAAACCCTATCTTAGTTTTAGGGAGTCCTACCACAAATTCCATGCTAATACATTCCCATGGTCTATTTGGAATGGGTAGAGGTTAATACAAACCTGCATTGCTAGCTCCCCCTTGGATTTCATACAAACTACACACTGCTCCACATACCTTCTAACATCCCTTGGCAACTTGGGCCAATAATAGAACCTCTGTACTAATTCTATTGTCTTGTTAATACCAAAATGACCACTAAGACTACCATTGTGCTTCTCTTGGATAAGATTCTCTCTTATTGAACCTTTTGAAACACATAATTGATTCCCCTTGAACCAAAGTCCACTTTGCAATTTATACTTTGAGAATTGACTATGAAAGTGATTCTCAAAATCAGAACATACCTTATATTCCTCTGAGAAGTCTTCATCTTCTCCATAGAGATACTTGAAACTCTCTATCCCAATGCTCTTTATTTGTATCTCTTGCACTGTTAGCAACCTCCTACTTAGTGCATCTGCCACCTTGTTCAACTGTCCCTTCTTGTGTTTGATAGTAAATGTGAAAGCTTGGAGGTATTCCATCCATTTCAAATGTCTATTGCTCAACTTATCTTGTGTGTTCATGTAGCTAAGTGCTTGGTTATTAGTAAACACTACAAACTCTTTAGGTAGGAGATAATGCCTCCACTTTCTAAGTGACTGTACTAGAGCATACAATTCTAGGTCATAGGTAGAATACTTTTTCTTAGCTTCATTGAGCTTTTCACTAAAGAAAGCTATAGGTCTGCCTTCCTGGTTTAGTACTCCTCCTACTGCAATTCCACTAGCATCACATTCCACAGTGAATAACTTATCAAAACTAGGTAACAAAAGGATGGGTTGAGTTTCCACTTCTTGTTTCAGTTTCTCAAAACCCTTCTCAACTTCAAGAGTCCATTTGAACTTAGTTTTTAGGCCACCTTTCATTGTATCAAGTACTGGTGCACATATGCCACTAAAGTTCCTTATAAACTTCCTATAAAACTGAGCTAACCCATGAAAACTCCTTACCTCTGTCCCTGTGGTTGGTGTAGGCCAATTTAGGATAGCTTCCACTTTTTTTGGGTCCATCTTCAATGATCCTTGGGATACTACAAACCCCAAATACACAAGCTCTTGTTTGAAGAACTCACACTTTTCTAGGTTGATGGCTAACCTCTCCTCCTGCAATCTTTTAAGAACCAACTCCACATGCTTTAGATGTTCTTATGCTATCTTGCTAAAGATGAGTATGTCATCTAGATACACCACCACAAATATACCTGTGAAATCCTTAAGTACTTCATTCATGAGCCTCATGAATGTGCTAGGGGCATTTGAGAGGCCAAATGGCATAACTCTCCACTCATATAACCCATTAGTTGTCTTGAAAGTTGTCTTCCACTCATCCCCATCTTTGATTCTGATATGATGGTATCCACTCTTGAGATCCAACTTGGTGAAATACTGAGCTCCTCTAAGACAATCCATCAAATCCTCAATCCTAGGAATAGGGAACCTATATCTGATTGTAATTCTATTTATAGCTCTAGAATCAGTGCATAGCCTCCACTTACCACCTTTCTTGGTTGCTAAGACCACTGGTACTGCACATGGACTGATACTCTTCCTAATTAGTCCTTGGTCTAATAACTCCTGCACTTGCCTAGCTACTTCTAGGTTTTGATCTAGTATAAGCTTGTAAGCTGCTTTGTTTGGCAATGAAGCCCATAGTATAAATTCAATCTGATGACTGCTGGCTCTCTTTGGAGGTAAGGTTGCTGGTGTTCCATCACTGACTATGTCCTTGTACTTCTCAAGCAACTTTTGGACTGCTTCTAGTATGACTATTTTCTTAGCCTTATCTTCCTCCTTGGGTTGCACCATTACCACATATCCTTCCCCTCCTTGTTGTAGAGTGTTGATTAACTCCTTGCCACTACTTAACAAGACACTAGGGGTATTTGATTGTCCTTCTTCCTCATCTGACAGTGATTGCAGTTTGAATGTCTTTCCATCCTTCTTGAATGAGATAGTGTTCTCCTTTTCATCATAGATGGTTCCTCTATCATACTACCATGGTCTTCCTAATAGAATATGACATGCATCCACGGGCAACACATCACAAATCAACTTGTCCTTGTATCCTCCAATAGAGAACTCCACCGTTGTCTACTCATTTACAAGAACACTCTACCCTTTGTTCAACCATGTCACCTTGTAAGGACTAGTGTGGGGTATCTTCTCCAATTTTAACTTCCTTACTACCTCCTCAGAAATAATGTTATCAGTAGACCCTAAATCCACTATAACCTTGCACACCTTTCCAATTATTTTGCCTCTTGCCTTGAATAAGGCTCTCCTTTGCTTTGGCTCTTCTTTGACTAGTTGTATGATTAGAACCCTGCTAAACATCAGGTTCTCCCCCATTTTTGATTCTATGTGACTAACCTCTAGTGACTTGACACTCATGGTGTCCTCTTGAGCATATTCTACTCTCTTTTCTGTATTTGATGAAGATGCTTTCTTCGGGCACCTATAAGCTAGATGACCTACTTGACCACAGTTGTAAAACTTCATACTAGTAAAGTATGAGTTACTTCTACCTACTCCCCTTCCTCTATTTGAACCTCCTTGAGGTCCTCTACCTCTTCCATAACCTCCTCTAGAAGTTGTTTCACTTCCATGCTCTATGAGTTTAGACTCTCCCTAATTTCTTTGTTTAGTCCCTCTACCTTGGTATCCACCTCTATGTCCTCTTTGATCTCTTCCTTTTCCTCTGCTCTTACAAGCCTAATCTTGTTTCCTCTTACTCCTTTCTTCAATCTTTATAGCCAATTGATAGCATTGGTGCACTGTCTTGGGACTTAGAAGAGTCATCTCCTCTTGAATGTTCCACTTCAAACCGTTAAGGTATCTAGCCACCTTAATATTTTCATCCTTAGATACATTAGACCTCATGCAAAGTTTTTGGAACTCCTCCATATAGGAATTCACATCTTGGTCTCTTTGTCTCAAGCTCTGTCTTTTCTTGTGCAACTGAATTTCATAATCATCTGGCATGTATGCTTCTCTCACTTTGGTAACCATTCCCTTCCAAGTAGAAATAGGCTTCTTGCCTTCCTTTTCTCTCTTTGTCTGAATGAATTTCCACCATGTCAAGGCAGAACCTCTCAATCTTGATTTGGCCACCTTTACCTTCTGTGCTTCAGTGACTCCATCACACTCAAAATGGTTTTCCATTCCCTCTATCCAATCCATGACTAGATTAGCTTCCATTTTCCCACTAAACAGTGGTATGCCTTCAAGTGCTTTTCCACTCAAAGCCTTCAATGCCTTCAAGAAAGGCTCTTCTTGCAAAACAGAGTCAGGTTCAGGGATCTTGTCTTCCTCTACAACCTCTTATTTCTTTGGTACCCTTCCTTCCAACTGCACATTACTCATTACTTGCTCAAGTTGGGCTATTCTTTCCCTCAATAGCCTATTGTCTTCTTCCTGTTCTTCGACCTTCTTGTCCAATTCTATATTTGTCACCATGTCAGCAGAACCACTAGACTCAACCTCTGACATATATTATTCTCTAATACCAATCTGATAGGGAGGTTGGATGAATCAATCACTGATTTAGGATCTAAGTCTTGTTTGGAAGACCTCTAAGGTGTCTACTTCACCACTTATACCTATAGGATCTTCTAGTATTTAGGATCCCCTGGTCTAACTTTGCCAACCCCAACTACCAACACAATTTCTTGCTACCAAGTCAAGACTTGGTGCAATCTTGCAACTCTAACCTTAGTCTTAATTCACCCTAAAGGCTACAAACCTCCAAATTATTGAATATGACTTTGCAGGGGTGTGGAGGTACTTCAAAAGACTTCAATCCATCCTACTATTTTTCTTTCCCATCTGACTCCATTTCTTGGTCGCTTTCACCAAACCCTCATTTAGGTCTAAAAAAGGCTACTAGCCCTAGGAGCCCTAATTAGGCCCCCTTCTCCGAGAAAACAGGTTAGTTCTCCAAATATTTCCAAAGAACCCCTAATCTTTCTTGGAGATTCCTGGTTCATACAAACACCTCCCAAATATTTTTGGGGTCTTGGGTCTTAGCTGTCCATACAAAGCCTTAACTTGAAAATGGGCAATACTAGGGTTTTTTAAGCCCTTTTCTAGTTTCTCTCAAACTGTCAAGTCTTTCCCCAACCAGATGAATTGATGGAGTTTCCTCCTGATTACCAGGTCTTGGCAAGACTCACACTTGCCTTCTCCAAAAGGAAATTTGTCAAGAATTTGTCACCCCTGCAAATTATGTGCTCTACACTTAAGTCTTCCTAGCCGGGCACTTTCTTGGCTCACCTAGGGCAAGACTTCCACAGTGGCTCCTATGCTTTCACAAACCCTAAATCCTACCATATATACATACATGGAGTCTAGTCATTATTCCCAAAGGGCCATACAATTTGTACAGTGGAAAAGTGAACAAATACTCCATTTTCTCAAAACTGCCTGGTTTAGACCAGCAATAGTGTGGAAACAAAACTATCTACAAACAGTGATTGAAATTGAATAAAGAGACTAATTAATGGCACACAATGCTTGTAGAACTACTACACTACCTCCTGCACAAGTTACAGTACCATGATTAAGCCATTAAAACCTAACTTTAATGTAAAATAAAAAAAAATGCACTTTTAAACACAATTGATTTTCTTGAATTCATAAAACTTTGAAAACTTAACAAAGGCTTCCAACCCCCACCTCAATGCCGAGGCTTCCCATAAATAGGATCTCTCTTTTAGTTATGGGCTCTCCTTGGCCACTTGTAACTCCAATTGAGTATTATTTTCAAAAATTGAAAAGAAACTCCTAAAATGCCTAAAAAGTCAAAACCTCATTTGTAAAGAGCATTAAGCCTAACCAATGGTCAACATGACCTTCATCAGATGATCAACACCCAATCAAAAATTCCAATAAGGCTTACATCCAAGTGAACTAAGTTTTATTGCTTAGTTGTCCTAGACAAGACTGTCCTAGACAACCTCTGATAACCTATGGGTGCTCCTGCACCAACTTGCAACGAATCCTTGGAGATAGAGCACAATAAACACTTTTGAAGGAGCTGTTGTTTTAAGAGTTTTCTTTACTTTTCAATTAGTTTCCTTTGATTTAATGGCTTATTGGTGTGTTGGTTTATATTTCTTTAGTTAGCTCACACATAATTGAACACACATTTTTGGCACCCACCATGGGGCCCTTGCCTTGTTTTTAACATCTACTTGCAGGTTTTCTAATAGTATTTCGCATTCTGAAGTTCGGATTTTTAGAAAAAATCATGCTTTAGTGCATCCGTCAAATATTTCAACGCATCCGTAGACTGTTTTAGCACTTCTGCAAGTTTTTTGGCGCATCCGGGAACTGTTTCAGTGCATCCGAAAATTACTTTAGTGCATATAGGGAAAAAAATGGTCATACATTTAGCTTAATTCATTAAAATTTTGTAAAAGAAATAAAATTGCATTTTTAGATTAGCACATTTAGGCTTTGTTTTAGCACATTTAAGGTTTTCTGCAGCACTTCTGATGTCTATTTTAGTGCATTAACTGGTTGTTTTAGTGCATGCAGGTTGTAACTAAACAAGGTTCTAAGTACGATGCCTTCCGCAGATAGGACTTTTTCTGGCTTAAAAAGAACCTATCTAGGATAGTCACATCTGGTTTTAAAAAAAAGCAACCCTAGGGTAGACATGGATTAAAATGAAGCAATCTAGGATAGTCATCACACAATGATTTTTGCGGTTAAAATGAACAACTTATTTTCGTGAAGCAATTATCTTCACATAGTTTAGATCATTGTGATTTGGGCTCTAAAAAGAACACTGTTTGCTTTGTCTGTGGCAATAGGTCTATGCTCTCCCCTTAATTGGGTGATCAAAACACCAGAACTGCCTTTTTAATTCATGCAATTTTACATGCTTTCTTAAATCGTTTAGAAGGCCTGCTCTTGTGGGAAAAAGTAATCACCCAAGAGGAACGACCTAAGTGGGTTCAAACCAAAGCCAGGTTATTCCAACCCACTCTAAAATTTAAAGAAAATCTAGGGAAACCCACTTTTTCTAGAAGTGTGCAAGATAACCATCCCCAAAACCTTTGTTCTAAAGGTTGGGAGGTCTCCTAAGGGAGTTTATTATTTCCGCTCTGAATGAAAACCCTTACTACAAACCTTAGTATAGAAGCCAACCATGTTAGTTTCTGAACATCCTAATAATCACAGTGCAAGGGGAGGGAATAATCTACCCCCAAGACACTCACCATATAACTACCAAGGACCATTTGCTCAGGGGATATGGTATCCACTTCCATCACTCTGAGTATGCACCTAGAAAAGACAAAAACACGGGTGCCCCTTCGGGGGTGACACGGCTATGTGAGTCGATGTAGTTCTAAGATGTGGGCTATGATTATTATGATGACCCTTTTGACAATTAAGAGTGAGTCTGTCTGAAGTGTTTGTTTTTTCAATACCCGTGAAAATATCAAGAACATACACTCATTGTTTAGATTCTAGAACTTTAAGAACAATTGTCTTCCTATTGCATGCTTTGTTTTCAAAACATTAATTCATATCAGATCATCCAAAAAACATAAAGAAGAAGACGAAAGAAGAGATCCACTTTACAACATGGGTGATAGGGAAGAAAATCCTTTTCATAAGTTCCATACTAGGAATAGTTCAAATGATGAAATAACTAATGAAATGATTCGAGAAGCTGAACAGGATCAACAGTTTCACATAATTTTGGACAAGATATTAGAGCGAAATAAAGAAGGATACTTTCTTTTATTGGCAAACCAAGGTGCCAAATTTCCCTCTGACTATGATATGGAGAAAATTAAGGAAGATCCTGAAAAGACTGAAACTCCTTAAATGATCTTAGTACTCTTACCCAACAAATAAGAGCACTCCAAAGGAAAATCAAGTAAATACAAGGGGGCACAACTAAGAAGTCCTTTGATGGAAATATGAATGTAACCTCTTCTCCTCCAAAAACAACATCATCCAAATTCAATGTTTTTGAATTTTTGCAAAGGTTAAATGAGAAGCCCAAATCTTAGCCATCAAATAAAATTGACCAATCCTGTCATGTCATGCATTTATCTTCATCCCCCATAATTCAAATTGAACCTCATGATTCTTTCACCCAAGATAACGATTCCATTCAATCACCTTCTTCTATCATATCCTCTACATCCAATGATTCATTTCAATCTACACATCTTGATCAAAACATTCTTTCCACTCCATCCCATGATACCAAAATTCTACAAACCCTTCCTATCTTTGATCAAGATCCTATCTCTCAAGAACCATATGATGATCTCCTCCTTTCATTATTCACCCATGATAATCCTCTTCCATCTCAAGAACAAAATGTTCTTCCAAGTTCTCCGTCCACCCCATTCAATGAATCCATACTCTCTTATGATTCCATCACATCCCAGGAGTAGAACAATTCTTCCATCCTATCCAAAGGGTAAGTGCACCAAGATGGTTCCCAAAAAGGGGGCTTAAGTGGCCACTTTTTTTTTGAAATCAGGAAATACTGACCTTGGACGTGAAATTGAGGATAGTTACACTCAAAATTTTGAGATGGAACAAAAACAAGGATCAAAGTGCTCTAAGTCTACTTTTGTAAACTACTAATTTATTTTGAAAATGGTTAAGATTAAGGGGTTCAAAAGAGGGATGTACAGAAATTGGTGTTGTTTTTGTCAGAAAAACATAACATAGCAACTCTTGTACGACCTGAGCACGGTGAAATTTTTTGTAGTATTTTTAAAATCGATATGGTCAGAAGTTAGCTAATAGCATCTAGTTGGTGCATAATTTTTCTAATAATTTTTTAATGAATATTTGATTTTTTACTAATTTTCTAAGTAGGCACTTCCTGAAGAGCGGAATTTTGGCCGTGCCCACTACAAATTTTTGAAAATAATTGATTTTTTTTTCTTTCTTTTTTTTAAATTTGTAGAATGGAGTCTAGTTTCTAAAAATGTAATTTATTTGAAAATTTGATGAACGGTTAATTTATAACAAAAAAACACTAAACACTGCTTTTTGGAAAAAAATAGACATACAAAAAAAGAAATTATGGATGAAAGGCTTAACATTGTTGAAAAGTGAAAAAAATTACATCGTTGGATAGCTAAGAGAGAACCTAAAATTACCCATGTTTTTTATTTTGTCAATATTGAACTAGATGCAATCTTGATGGTGAGCACGAACCCGATTATGTGAAAAATTGTAGAATTTGCAAAAACACGTCTCTGGCCTTGTTGGGAATGCCCTCCAAGCCTTTGGGTTGGTATTCCAAGGAAAATAATTTCACTTTTTTCTTTGTTTTTAATGCGAAATAATGCGTGTGTGTTATAACATGCTCGCATTTTTAAAAAAAATTTCATAAGTGGCCAAAAAATTGGTACCCAACTTCATGCACCCGCCCCAAAGATTCCCTTCCATTTGGTGATCAAGCT
This sequence comes from Sequoia sempervirens, assembly GCA_007258455.2. Lineage (NCBI taxonomy): Eukaryota > Viridiplantae > Streptophyta > Pinopsida > Cupressales > Cupressaceae > Sequoia > Sequoia sempervirens. The sequence goes on along the minus strand of VDFB02047230.1, from coordinate 314,146,327 downwards.
ACTCCATCTCCTTCATCTAACAATTATTTTCCTAGTCAAGATCAAAGTATCCCATCATCCTCATGTCAAGAGCCTATCACACCTCTTCAAGCTATCCATGAACCCTGCACCTATAAATTGGGATCCTCCACCTTTGTCCACTCCAGTTTACTTCCAACACCTATCCTTTCATCCATATCATATCCTCCTCAAAATGGACTCACATCTTGTTTCACAAACAATGCATATCCCATGGGTAAATGAATGTGTGAAATTATGAATTACAAAGGAAAAGGCTTAGGCCATCATGAGGAAGGTATCCTAGAAACCCTTTCTATCCAAGCACATACATATTCTCATGGCCTTGATTATACACCTCATGCTCAACCTAGGTATCCTAGTCCATCAAACTCTCCATCCATCCTAGGTCCTTATCCTATTCCATCAAACACTCCATCTATCCTAGGTCCTTATCCTAGCTCATCAAACCTTCCATCTATCCTTGGTCCTTATCATCCCAACCCTAGCTCATCAACCCTTCCATCCATATTAGGGTCCCACATTTCTCCATCTCCTATTCTTCAAGAACAACAAAGGCACACATCCTTGATCTGCTTTCAAAATTCTTCCTACATTAACTCATCCATCCTACCTACATATCGGTCATCTCAATACACTCCTCCCATTTCTTTTGGAAGCAACTTGGGTGCCAAATGTCAAAAGATTGAATATAAAAATCCACATGTATTAAAGGATCAACATGTCTCCTCGAAGAGTCATGCAAAAATAAAAGAAAATTTGATCCAAAAATCAAAAGAAAAATTCAAAAGGCCATAAAGGCCCATCAAAGAAAAAGAAAATTTCAGAAGGCCACAAAGGCCCATCAATTCAAAAGAAATTTTTTAAAGACTGCAAAGGTCCATAAATCAAAGAGAAAAATCTCAAAGGCCACAAATGCCCATAAAGAAAATATTAAAATCAAATTCATGTGGATTCCTAAAAGTCTCATAGAAGCAATAAAATCAAAATTAGCATCCAAATTTGCTAATCTGAAAGCTTCTCCCCATCTCCCATCTAAAAACATATCACCTTCCAAATCCATTTTCCCTCCATCACTCCATCACACTTCAAGGTGTGTGCCAATTTTAATCTTGCCATCCTTTCCATCTATCCATCACCAAGCCTTCCAACCTCCTATCCATTATCCAACATCCAACCCCCATTCTCCTCCTTTAATTCAAAGCTTTGAATAAGGCCTTAGCTTCTACTATCATGCCAAAATTTATAAGTCTAATTCCCATTCCCATGGTCTATTAGAGCACATATTCGAGGGATATTAGTTGTGAAACTTGATGCTTAAACCCTTCCTCCATCCCCCTATCATGAAAATATTATCTTTCATATCCATCTCCCTATCCATATACTATCTTCCATTTTCCTCTTATCATTCATGGTCATTATCCTCATTTTCACCTTTGATCTTGACAAGGTTAAGGATCTTTTTGAAAATCACGCATCTTATCCTATTCACTTCATCCAAATCTTCCATACCATATCCTTCGTCATGCATCTTCTCTTATATTGTGGGGCATCTTGTTTTTTCAATTGGTCATCCCATTCCATCTTAAATGTCCTTGAAAAATTAAAAAAATCATAAAACAATATCAAAATAAATTAAAAAAAAACATCAAAATCCAAAAAAATCAAAATATTTCCAAAATCCAAAAACAAATTCAATAAATTGTATGCTTTCATCAATAAAATGGTCATGTCTCATCCTAGACTGGGGGAAAAATCTTGAACTCACTAGGGGCAACTTGTTTTGAGCTTAAATCAACAGACAAGCAACAACAAGACAACCTAGTGAAAACATCCATCATCCTAAACATCAAGCTGAACATCAATCACAATCAATCAAACAACTGACCATCCAAATCAACATCAAAAACAAAAAAAATCAACTCTCATTGGATGATCTCTTCTGAATCATGGTTTGATCACTTTAACACTTATGTTCAATTGTTTTATCTTGATTGTTGTTATCATTTCTCTGGAGTACCTCGATGATGTCTGGAACTAGAGGGGCTAGGAAGGAGAATGATATTTTCTTTGTCCGCTCTCTGTGAGTTAATCAATATTACTGTGAAAATTTTCATGGGACATGCTCTATAAAGTATTATTGATGACATTTCAAATTTGCATAGGAAAATGATTAATTCTTGCTTGTTTATGAAAGTGATGCTCAGGTCATCTTGGTCTCATTATACCTAGATGCTTGTGCTATCTTGCACTATCAAATCTCAACAAAAGTTGTATGGAAGTTGTACTTAGGTCATCATGGTCTACATTATACCATCGATGCTTGTACTAACTTTCAACATATCAAAAGGCTCAATGATGATAAATAAGCATAAAGTTGGCTCAAAAAATGACAACAGTGTGTGGTTTATTTTGCATAGTTAAAATCTGCATGGTTAATATAGATGGAATCCATATTAGTTTGTGCATGAGAATTATCATATCCATCACATCTCATCTGCACTATCTCAATTAATTCATCCAATCCTTTCTTCCAATCTCATCTAATCAATCCATTCAATCTAGCACAAATCATTTAATCATACCTCTGGTCTTGTTCCTAGCCTTACTGCAAGCCTTGATCATTATCATCATCGCCGGGATGTATCCTTCCCTATCCTTGTGTTGTTTCAGGATGTATTCTTCCCTCATCAACAACACTCTCATCATCATCATCATCATCATCATCATCATCATCATCATCGGGATGTATCCTTCCCTATCCTTGTGTTGTTTCAGGATGTATCCTTCCATCATCAACAACTCTCTCATCATCATTAGTGGGATGTATCCTTCCCTTATCAACAATACTCTCATCATCATCATCATTATCATCATCATTGGGATGTCTCCTTCCCTCATCAACAAAACTATCATCATTATCATCAATCCATCTTGGCTTGTAGTTTGACTGGGGCAACATCAATCCATTTGTGCTTTCTTTCTTCTCATTTTATCTTCCCAATCTCCTATCACTTATCATCCTCTCTTGTCCATCATTTTACATCATCTTCCTCATCTCACCTTTCATCTAATCAATCCATCATCTATCAACCTATCATTGATCCTCACCTATCATGAGGTCAATCATCATCATCCTATCATTGACTCTCACCTATCATGAGATCAATTATCAAAATCATCATCATCATCATCATTTCATATCAATCTTTCAATAGCATTTTTTTATCAAATCATCTTTATCGGTCGATGAATCAGACATCAAATCAATGTAAATTTTCAAAAATCCTCAAAAAATTATGACAAATTCAAAATTTTATCCGATTCATCGCCCGAGGGGGCATATAGCATCATCAATCAATTTTTCAAAGTCAGGGGAAAATTTTCGTTATCTAAATTTTTCTTTGAAGCAATGCGTAAAACACATCACTTCAAAGAGGGGAAAAATGTATACATCTAAAAATAGTCACATTAAATCAAGCCTAATAACTAATTAAATATGAATTATTTAACTAATCTTCTAAAGTCATCTACATATAAATAAATTTAATTATTTATTTATATCGTTCACTTTCTAATTCTTCTAATTTAATTAAATAAATAAGTTTATTTAATTATTACCATCTTCCATATTCCTCTTAATTAATTAAATAGATTTTATAATTTATTTACATTAATTATCATAAGTTTGAATTTCAAATTCAAATGATAATCCTCTAAATTCCTTTTCCACATTTAATTAAATATTCTGAATATTTAATTAAACACTTTCTAATTCTTCACCCTACATATAATTAAGTATTCTAAATATTTAATTAGAACTTTCCTCACTCTACATTTAATTAAATATTCTAAAATATTTAATTAGAAACTTTCTTCACCTCATATTTAATTAAGTATTTTATATATTTAATTAAATGCTTTTCTATCATCTTCTCACACATAATTGAATATTAATTATTTAATTATGGAAACTTCTAAAATCTTTGTCACATATAATTAAATAACTTATTTATTTAATTATGGGATTTATCTTCAACTATCAACTAACTAATGACAACTTTCCTTCAATTTTGAATGGAAAAGATTGTGTAGGAGGAAACATCTTCCATTATTCTCTCAACCTTCCATCTTTTTCTCAACTTCCAGAATCTCTCACCGTTCATCTTGACAGGCTTATTTTCAACCGTTGATCTTTTCCAACTAGATTATTGCCTCTAAAAATCTATAAATACAACCCTCTTGTGAGTTGAAAATGATCCTAGCTTTGGTGAATTTAGTGCAATTGCTATAGTTGCATTCTATCTATCATTTAGCCATCTTGTTTTCTTGAGATTAACATAGTATTTTAGCTTCATCATTTAGCATAATAATCATGATAGAATAGTTTTGCACAAATTTTTTTAGTTTCATTTATCATAGTTTTGTATCTTTGTTTTAAAATCATATCACATCATTTAGCAATAGACATGAATGTTGCATAATCTCGTTCTCTAAGTTGTCATTTTTCCAAGCTGTTGCTTACAACAACTAAGAGCCAACAACTTACAATAGATCCTTGGAGATAGAGGACAATGGGACGTCATTGAGGAAACTGTTATTATTGAGAGTTTGTTTATTCTTTAAATTTAATTTTCTGCAATATGTCACATTGGTGTGTTTATTTATTCTTTTAGTGATTCCACATATTCACACACACACATATTAAATACTTTTTCTTTATTTTTGTCCTTTCATGACTGCCATATCTACATGGGGATATGATTGGCCTCTTCAATCCATAGTCCTCTTAGGATTGTCCTACTTCATTAACCCTTGCTAGTATCTTCTTTGTCACTTTAGACTTGTCTAAGGAGTTGTTTAGACATAAACTTGATTGATCTGCTTGAACTATTGTTAAGGAGTCTTTTGTGATGTCTGACTATCTAAACAATGTTCATGCACAATGGTGAATATCACTACAAGGATCACTTTTCTATTGGATAGGTGGACAAATAGAGTTTTATATTCTTGATAATAATGTCCATCTATAGGATTCATATTTTTGATGACCTAGAACACACTGTTGTTCATTGCCCTTCTCTTACATTTCAATTGTCATTGTCATCTTTTTCCTCTATAATCCTTATATATTGTTGCTACAAATAGCATTCAAAACATTATTTTCATGCATACATAGATTGTGACTTGGACTTCCAAGACTAAATAGGGTTGAGAACCTATCATACCTCATGACAAAACCAACAAATTCTTGGATATATAGTAGAAATCCTCATTGTTTTATAACATATAAATCCTTTGTGTATCACTATTTCAATTGACTATCCTTAGTAGGACTGTGATGTTTCCATCATATTACTCTCTTCTTATAATCATCTCTATGGTTTTTAAAAAACATTGTATTGATTGTCCCTTGTTGATAATCCTCTCATGTCTCTTACCATCAACACCACTATCTTTTCATATTTGTATTGTCCTCTTTACTTGTCCTATCACAAACATGCAATCTATTGTTTTTTGCATTTCCTTTTATTCACAAATACATTGTCTAAAAAAATCATGCAAAGATCTCTCATGCAATGTGTGAAAACCTTTAACATTGTCCTTGCTTCTTTATGAACTACTATGTAGTTGCTCTTCAGTGTTTAGTCATTGCTATTCTCTCATTGTAAAATATCTACCTTGAATAGAATAACTATGATTCACCATGTATGTATAGGCTCTCATCCTATTCTCATTCATCATTACTTAAAAAAACTCTCCACTTTTGGGAAAGAGTAGAGAGCCCTAGTTGCATGGAAGTTGATGCATGTATGGTGTATTTGGACTTTGGAGTATATAAGAATATTGTATCCAACTCAAATAAGTAAATTTATGGATTATAGTGATAGGCCAAAAGGATATATTTGAACTTCATGTAGCAAAATGGAGATACCTTGTTTAGATAACTCTACAAACCATGAATGATTTTACACCTTTCTATCACTTTTGTAGAGTCTTAAGCTTTTTGAAAGACCCTCATAAGTTTAGCAGATCTACATTAAATTTATAGGTTTTTTAAACCCTACACGAACTCATACATATTCTATCAAAGCTTTCATAACTTAACATACCTGATAAGGTGTTGAGTTGCAACTATGCAGAACCTAAATCTTAAAGACCCATGAACACATGGGAGAGATGTATTATGAGTCTCTAGAACCTTTCTCTTTTCAATCAAAATGACATGCCTTTCTTATCTTCTTCTTCAATGTGGTTTTCATGACAACAGATAACCAAAACCCTAGAAAAGGGGTAAAAGCACAAAGTTGTGTCACATTTTCAACCTTGAAATAAATAGTTTTGAGTGAAACATTTTTGGTCGGAAATGTTTCGACCAAATAGGTTTCGACCGAAACCATGTGGCCTATATGTGGCACACAGAGTTTCGGCCGAATATGTTTTGTCCGAATCCAAAAAATTTAAATTTTTCCCTTTGCTGCTTTGAAATTGGCTTATTTTATATGCATGGTTTCAGTAGAAAGGGTTTTGATTGAAACCCTTTCTACCAAACTATCTATGTGGTATCCTAGTTGGTAGCCAACTTAGATTTTTTCAGAATTTTCTGAAACTTTCAACTTCAAATAAGTATTTCTTTAGTCAGAATGATGTTTTTTTTTTTTTTTTTGAGAAATACCTATTTGTAGAGCTTAGAGTGGAGAATCCAAATATGTAATTTTTAAAATATTTTGATTATTTTTAATATATTTTATTTTTAAAATAATGCAAGTAGGTTGTTAAAGTTAAAAAAAAGGCTGATTAGAAATTTAAAAAAAAAATAGTAAAACATATTAAAAAAATTTAAAAAATATATGGTGCACTAGGAGAGAGTCCTCTTCAAATGGGTATAATTTGTTTTTTGAAAATGATTAAAAAAATAGACAATAGTTGATGTCCAATGAAAATTGTCAAATTTTGAAAAGTTTGACTTTAAAATGTTATTACGAGAAAAATATACATCAAAATTTCAAAAAAAATTCCATGCACTAGATATTGAAGTCACCTATTTGGAAAAAAAAAATTAGGGGAAAATGAATATTTTTTCTATTTGTTTCTTGATGTCAAGAGGACACCACTTTTTCTTAAAATTTTCAGCATTCCAAAATTTGCTCTTAAATTGATAAAAAAATAATCAAAACAATTTTTAAAAAATCTAAAAAATTACAGGATTAAACTTCATCAATATTTCTACCTTTCATTAGTTTACATCATTTTGAAATTCAAAACATAAAAACCACTTTTATGTGGTTGAAGTTCAATTTTTTTATTTTATTTTTGGCTGATTCCTTTATAAAGTGTGACACAAGTTTGTGCTTTTACCCAAAGGATTGACTTAACCTATTGAAACTCAACTTCACATTAAAGAATTTCCTCCAAAATCTCATTGTAATGTCATAAATTGCATCCTATGCAATTTCACATTACATACACCTTCTTTAGATAAATTAAGATAATTACGCTCTCTTTCAACTTGAAACCACCTCTTTCCATTTGGCATGCCCAGTTCCTCGACTGTTGAGTTCAATTTTCTTACGGGCTGGTGCTCGTTGCGGAGACATCTGTGTGCTGCCCTATTGTCTTGTAAAAATATATGACTGATCTAGTCATTGGGACATTACACCTATCGTAGTTTGGTAGTGTAATGCCTCTGCCAACCTACATGCTCATTGGGAATCGCTAGGGCAAGATGTGTAGACTAAAAATGCCCTCTTTCTTGAAGATTCAATATTCATTCTTGGTCTTTTGAAAAGCAACACACACATCTCTTTCTTCTTCTCTCATTCTTCACCATTTTACAACATTTCTTGAGCACTCACAACATCCTCCATCTCTTTTTGTGTATATCTTTCAAAGAACTCTACTACAACTTCTAGAGTAAACTCTATTGTAACCTTATCTTGTAAAGAAGCCATTGTCATCTTGGAGATTCTTGTTACTTCTTCACTACACCAACAAGCTACTTAGCTTCTGTTCTTGGGAGTGGTAACTATTCAAGTCTTTTCATTAAAGCATATTATCTATTTTGTTAGCATATTGTTCTCTTTATCATTTTACGTGTATTTAAATGATCTTTTCTAAGGATTTCTATGGAGGTGGAAGCACCAATATGGGGAATTGACTACAACAAACTCCTATACAACTACCTAAGCCTTTCTCTTTGGTCTTGTGTGTAGAGGTGCAAATAAAAGAACTGCTTGGAGAAAGCTTGGACTTCATGTCAAACATTTTTGGTAATATCTTAAACCTATCTTTGTCATTTCCATTTAATCTTCACTTAATATCTTTATTCTTTTTATTTTACATTCGATGTATATTGGTATTTCACACCCTTTTCATGTCTAGAACCTTGTGTGGAGTATTCTGAGTTTTCTTGTTACGACTTTTTTTTTGTTCATACAGGACACTAGCGTGACACACTTCCATTTGAGAATCATGCATTAGTCCTAGAAAAAGAGCTTGTTGAGTTGTCTAGAAGACCTTTGTATCCCACACTTTCAAGTTTTGATGTCTAAAAGGTCTAGATAATTTATGCACTCTGTTAAATCTCGCATTCCTCTATTTCTAGTTCACTTGAGCCATGTCAATTAAGGTAGTTGAGAGATATTTTTCTCCTTGAGATCCCATCATCTTGAGGGTAGAAAATTCCCTCCTCTACATTTTGGTGAACCTGACATGAACTCACCTTCTTGCAAAAAAATTTCTCCAAAAATAACATTTAAAACCTTTGAAATTTTTTTCCTCCTCTTGCATTCTTTTCTCTCATTTTCTAGAATTGTAAGGATGTGCACTGTGAATACTCTTCTATGAGCTTCACGACTTAATTGAAAACTTATAGATACATAGTTAGAAGAAGCTTGAGACCTACCATACCCCTAGACCACTATAGTCCTACTAGACCTGGTCCGATATTTTCTAGAAATCTAGTCTTCTAGCTCTCAACTGATCTTTGCGAACTCTTCTAATTTGAACTATCAACCAAATTCTCCTCTTGGGTCACTTCTATAGATTATGAGGTTACCCTTAGGGTAACCTTTGAGCAGGTTCAATCTCTAGAGGAAAATCTAAAACACTTTGAAGATTTCCTTAGTCTTGATAAATTATTTACTGAAGCCACCCCTATTGTTGATAACCTAAGAGATTTGCTCATCTCAGATCATAAGGGCCTTTAGTTTCTCTGTGCATTAACCAACATAGTTGAGCCTCATGTACGTTCATACACATTAGTATTAATTCAACCTAATGATGCTCAATCAGATTTCACTGGAACTCAATTGAATATTTCAATGCCTGAGGTATCTTTGCATATGGTGGATCCTAATCCTATTGTGCTTCATATGTCTTCTGCTAATAATACAAATTTGTTATGTTTGTGCATCTTGTTAATCTTAGAATTAATATATCTCAGAATCCTTTGGGGTATAACATCCCTCCTCTTCCTAGCTTCATACCTCAAACTTCTATTGCAATGTCTAATCTAACTCCCCCACCATCTAATTCCATTATGAACACTCTATTACAAAACATGGGTCAAATGCAATCTCAACTTGCCAATCTAACTAATGTTGCTACACAATCCAACTTACTTCGTACTATCCTCACAACCCTATTTGCACATATTGAATGCTCCAATGCTTCAAGGAATCGAGATAATAAAATTCAATAAGTATAATGGTAAGGGGGATCCATAGACACATGTTAATTCCTTTATCGCTTTGTGTAGTGACATTTTACATCAGGATCATTTGCTAGAAAGATTGTCCTCGCGATCCCTTAAGGAGATCGTGCTGGAATGGTTCTGCTCATTGCTCGATAATTCCATCTTTTCTTTTGATAAAGTTATGAATCAGTTCTTACAGTAGTTCCAAGTGATCATTGTCTCCAAGGTCGCTATCACTAATCTTGTCCACTATAAATAGCAACCCAATGAAAAGATAATTGATTTCATTTCTTGCTACCAATCAATCTCTTCACAAATCCCCTATGCCCTGCTTGATCATGACATTTAGAGAATGTTCATGGGAAGTCTCTAGCTAAAATTGAGGGAATGAGTCTCTTTGATGAAACATCCTTCCTTTTCTCATCTGTGTATTGCACTATGGGATTATCAACAAAGGTTAGACCAGTATCGAGCTTTGGCCTCATCCTCAAGTCTTGATAATTTTGGAGTTGTGTCTTCTTTTGGAGGGTTAAAGAAAAATAAAGAAATAGCTAATGTAGTAACCATTCCATAAACAATTGAAAATAATACACTCGGATCACAACGTAATCAGGTCTTTACAAAATTATATGTTTCTTATTCTAGTGTACTTTAGAAATTACTAAAAGACAACTTAATTACCCTCCCAAAAATTAAACCGCTTGTTTACAACAAGCCATACCCCAATTGGTATGATGCTTCCAAGTTTTTCCAATACCATGAATGCTTGGACATAACATCAAATGTTTTTGATAAGATAAGCAACATTTACATGGTGTCGTACCCTTTACACGAAGAGCCCGGAGGGCCAAAAAGAGACAAGTAGAAAAAAGAACCAATAGAAACATTGCAGAAACACCACAGACTAACAATCCACCTTGGCACTAAATACTAGGGGAAAAGAACACTTAGAACAACCAGCAGTCCTAAGTCAAAGACAAAGGAACATCACAGGCCTTTAGCCAAAAAAATTGCACCAAAACATAGGATCGAGGGCCCAAAGAACCTCCTGGAGTAACCAGGCCACGAACCACCTATAGCAACTGGACTGTAGTAGATGTCCTGCTCAGATAAGGCAAAACTGATCCAAACAGAAAACAACCCATTCATGTACCCAAAACAACAAGCCCTAACGACTTGCTTGAAACAACCAATCCACAAACCACCTACAACAGACGAACCACAAAACTATAGGCCCATCGGATTGCTTGAAACAACCAGGCCACCAAACACCCACAACAAATGGACTGCAACAAACCTTCCACACAAGTTAGGCAAGAAGTGCTTAACAAATTCTTACCAAAGGAGGGGTAAAAAACACAAGTTGCTATAGAGAAACTAGAATCCGACCACAGATAACACCTCAATAGGATCCAAGAAAGGGAAAAGAAACAAGGTAACAAGAGCACCCAAACACAAACCAACCTTCTAGAGCACTCAACCTCAATAGAGGAGTAAGATAGCACAACATAAAGGAAAGCAACTAGAAGTCCATAGTAGCACTACCAAGCCCCTCTAGCAAAACCCATCTCCACATCAATAGGAGATAGCACCACCTCTAAAGGAGAAGCCAAAGAAGATCCCAAGCAAAGGAGATCATTAATTTCAACCAAAACCACAACCTCCACCACAAAAGGATAAGACTCCACCTCAATAGAAGTCAAAACATGAGGAAACGGGAAGAAAGTAAGAAAAAACAAGCATCATCAGTACTATTAAGCCTCAACCCAACCTGGGTTGTGAGAGAGAACAAGACTTCCAAAGGAGCGCAAAAGCCAACCCCCATCAACCACATCTACAACAAGAAACTAGCAGCTCCAATCCACCAACATAGACCAATCTTCACCACATGCATAGAAAACCCCCATCTCTCCAGAATAAAGATGGTCACACTAACCTTCATTCCCAACAAGACGATGACCATGGGTGACCAAAGAGTAAGCCAATGAAGCCAACACTTAGCCACAAACACAGGGAAAGGTCCAACCAACAACCAGACCCCCAAAGGGTCTGAGATAACTCCATCACTGTAGCAACAAACACTGGAACTAAACACCACCTCGACCCCAAAAGGAGGTAGGAAACACCAACACCAAGCCATAACAAGCCCCAAATTCCACAACAAAATGAAAACCATTGAAGGAGCAACCAAGAAGGACCCCTTCAACACCATTGTATGCACTTGAGACATGTAATTCAAGATCACATAGATAGTGGTAACATTCGACTGGATAGTAAGAAGAAAAACCCAAATAAATATGTAGCTAAATCTTATAGTCAGTTGCAAATTTACACTGATCCTTCCCCCCTCACTCTTCCAATTTTATCACTACTTCTTCCACTCCATCTAATGATGTCGTGTATGTGAACATGGTATCCATCACACCGATCTCCCCTCCAAGTTAGAAGGTTAAGATGTCTAGCATCTCTTTTACACCTAATGACTTGTATTATCATGGAGAGTACTTTCCCTTTACATTCCTACTTAGGTCAATGGTAATATCATTACTAGCATTATGGTTGTCCTTTCCAGTAGGGTCAATGTTATAATAGAGGAGACACTCTACATTAATGGCCTACATAGGGTGAGGTATGATGTGTAAGGCTACCATTTGTATGGACGATGGTCTTTCTCTTACCTCTCTAGGATTTATTCTTTTTTCTATCCTTGTAGGACCTAAGACAATCTCTACAACTTTAGTTGTGATACTAGAGTCTGACTTATTTAAAGAAAAACTAGGCATTCCTTATCTAGTTTCCATGAATGCAGTCGCTTTTATTGGACATAAGTGCTTGAAATTTCGTCGTGAGGGAATTGTGTATACTGTCCTGGATATTGGATATAAGCCACTTGTGTCATGTGGGGTTTCCCTCTTGATCATTTTTGGCCTACTCCGGTGGGACCCATGCTATCCCATGGTGACTTGTTATATAAAGCATATTGTAAGTATAAGACTAGGGGATTAGCATCTAATCTGATCCCACCTCCTTCTTCCACAATCCCTTTTTAGTCTACTCCTATACAAAAATGTACTTTGTCCTTTGGACCTTCTTCATTGGGGGCCAAGGACAAACATGCTCCCCTAAGTAGACCTCTCCATCCTTCTAAGACCTCACAACTTCTAGTGGTGTCTTTTATTCCTTCGACTATGCCTAGCATATGAAAAGGAAAGGACCCTGCATTGGAAAAGTTGTTATCCCATGTCTTTGAGCTCCCAATTCTTCTTAATATCCCTCAGGGTAAGGAGTTTACCTTAACTATTCCTTCACATATAGCCCTAATATCTTGACCCTTGAGGGTTCCTCTTGTTCCTCCTCTTGCCCAAAAGGCACAAAGAGGAAAAGAAGATTTTTTTTTTAACATGCAAGTCTTGTATTGAAAAATGTTGTATTAACAAAAACACTGGGTAGAACTACCCCTTCAAACAATAGTGATTTAAAGAAAAAAAATGGCTAGTTCAAAAACCAATGGTGAGAATCTTATAAATCTAGAGCCTATTATGTTCATCTTCATAAAGAACTTGCTAAACATGTCACATCCCATTTTGATCACCTATTTTAGATAAAATCTTAATGATTAAATAATTGTTTAGGGTGAGAAAATTTGATATTTAAATGTTGCATTGTGTTTTGCATGATATTATGATAATGAATATTGCATTATCTCTACAAAAAATTGATTTGTTTGACTTGGGATTATGGTATTAATGATGGAATAATTATTGTCCTAATGTTTGAGGTGGATGTAAGATAAAATTCCTCCCCTCCAATATATCAAGGGGGAGCATCATCTAGGAGAGGATGGTAGATTCTAACTGTTGTGCATGTTTTGCACACATGCCCCGCCGTAGGCAGGGACCCCCTTTTTTTGCTCCTGACAGGCTGCTTTGCTCCTATCTTGTTCTGTGTGCCCCATTTTCCAAGCCCAAATTGGTCATGTGTCTTCAAACGATCAAATCCCCCTACCCAAATTCACCTACTTGGGGTATTCAAATCCGAGGAGAAACAAAGTCCCCCATCCCTTTTCTACCTTTTGTCTTGTTCTTGCTAACTTGGTCCCTGATCGTTTGATTCACTTTTTTCCACATTTTTTGACTTTCAGGACAACTTTTTGGTGGATTTGGGATGTGTTTGTGGTGCCTAAGTGAACTGCCAAAGTTTCGTCAATGTTCTGTTATATTTCAGTGGTTTCAAAACTTTCCCTCCGGAACTCCCTCCCTCTTTGGCTGTTTTGGAAACATTCGTGGACCCCTGCTAGTCCAGTTTCTACATTTTTTACTTTGGGGCCAACTTTTTGGTGGATTTGGGATGTGTTTGTGGTGCCTAAGTGAACTGCCAAAGTTTCGTTAATGTTCTGTTAAGTTTTGAGGGTTTCAGAACTCCGTCCTTCTTTGGCTATTTTAGAACATCCATGGAGCCCTGACGACCCGGCCTCTGGGACCCGGCCCCTCCGTGGCCATTTCTGGGACTTTGTCCCTCCGTGGCTATTTTGAACATCTGTGGAGCCTCGGCAACCCGACCTCTGAGACCTGGCCCCTCCGTGGCCATTTTCGAGACTTCGTTCCTCCGTGGCTGTTTCTGGGACTCTGTCCCTTCGTGGCTATTTTGAACATCCGTGGAGCCCTGACGACCCAACCTGTAGAGCCCGGCCCCTCCGTGGCCGTTTTGAACATCCGTGGAGCCCTGGCGACCTGGCCTCAGGAGCTCGGCCCCTTTGTGGCCATTTTGAACATCCGTGGAGCTCTGACGACCCAACCTCCAGAGCCCGGCCCCTCCGTGGACGTTTTCAGGACTCCGTCCCTCCATGGTCGTTTTGAGCTTCTAGTTTTTTTCAAATGAGTCCAATCTTAAGGAATTTTTTTTGGGCACTCTTCCTTCCCCTTTTCCCATGCGTTATAATTGGAAATTATCGGTTTTGCTATATTTTGTGGGGTCCTGGAACTTCCCTTATGGTTTGTTATCCCTCATTCGCTGTCGGCCCCCTTGGGCCTGCATTGATGTTTATGGTCCAAATGAGCTCCAAATATGAATATTATGATCTTTTGATGTTGCATGGATGGATCTAACAAGGATTTTGCAAGATTTGACTAATGTTTTCCTTGATTTGTGTATGAAAGCACTTACAACACTTCATGTATGTAGGATTCAAGAAGCCTACCACGGGTCCATCAAGGAGACCTATTGAGAAAGCTGAACAAGGAAAAGCGCATCGCTCCTGTCACCATTCATTTCATGTTTGCCTCTCCCCCTAGCACACACCAACAGAGTGGGTGTTAGAAGAAGGCCTGTGCCAAGGAAGTCAATGACAAAAACGCAAGGGGGTGGCCTTGAAGAAAGCATAAGGGAGCTATCCGCCCGAATCAGGGGCAACCAATCCATTGATGCCAATCGTCAATGGGCCCGTTTGATCCAAGGAAGAACATTACAAACACATCAAGTAAGAGGGAAACTTTTAGGCAATTTCTGCTATAGTGAAAAGGGAAATCAGCTAAGTGACAAAATTGCTACAGTGACTGGCACTAGATGACAAAACAGAGAAAAGACAGGGAATGTATTTTAAATTGTTGAATATTGTGGGGTAGGTGAAACCCTATTGTAAACAAATCTGGGTCATTCGTTACAAATTGATCCTATCCATTCATTTAGGCTTTAGAAAAATATAAATAGGGGCTTGCCCCTCATTTGTAAAGGGTTGGAGAACTGATGTAAAAACATTTTGCAGTAATAGAAAGTAGCATTGCATGATTTATGGGTGTTCCTTTTGATTTTTATCTTTATGTATGCATGGTTCAACTTCCCTATTAGCTTAGGTATTAGTTTCTTGAATGGAAGTGGTGATGGTGATTGTTGTTTCAGTATTTGATGAATTTCCAGTTCATGCTTTTTGTGGTTCATTGATGATGAGTCACTTTGCAAAGCTTGTTTGAGCTCTTTACTTCATTGCTACAACTTAGTTCAATTACATGTGCATGATGTGTGTTTGTAATATGAAAATCTACAGTCCTTAGAAGATTGCACTAGTTTTGTGTAGCTGTAGGTTCTCTTGGTCAATCAAAACTTAGTTTTAGGGAGTTTGTTTACTGTAGCAGCCTCCATGATCACTGTTCATTCATAGTTTCAGATCCAGGAACCATCTCTCTTGCCTGCCCCTTTTCATTTTTTTTAATGAGTGACCTATGCTAAGGTTCATTGCACATTGTAAAGCCAAATCCAATGATGAAATGGAGTTCAAGACTGCTATTTGAACCTGCAACAAATGCACAACTCTCCCATCTTGAGAACTCCATTTGCAGATCCAACTTCCCATGCTTTGTAACTCATCCGTAAGATCGCCTTGTGATTCCAACAAATCACATCAAACAACTGAGATATTCCAAGCACTGTCAAGACCTGACATTAGAGACCTTGGGATAGTGTTCTGCAATTTGATTGTGGAAGATTGTCTTTCAAGAGAAGTAGTGCACCTATGCACTACCTGTGTTGAGAAGTGCATAAAAACCACATCAACACTAACAATGCGGAAAATGAACCATAAGCTTAAGAACCCCACAATACTTGCACAATTTTGTAGTGCAACTAAATAATGATGTTTATGTAGGCACATAAAGGTATATTGAAATGTCATCAAGTCAATGTGCAATTTCTACTATCTTTATGTAATTGTAAATTTGAAACAAATGATTTTATGTTTAAATTTGGCTATAGTAATTTATTTTATACAATTAATATTTGAAATCGATTATTATTTACTGGCTCTAGGAAAATTCACCACCAAAAAATTCACCTCCAACAATTCATTGCCATGACAAATTCATCTCGTGGAAAATTCATCGCCAACAATTCATATCATATTGGTGGCAGTGAATTTTCCACAAGATGAATTTGTCATGACGATGAATTATTGATGATGAAACCTTATTTACTTAATATATATTTAATTTTGTACTAATAAGAATTATATAAATAAGTATGATCTAGAATTATTCCTTTCCATTCCAACCATTTTATAACCAACCTATTTATTAACAAGAATGGCATAGGGGTAACTAATAATCCTATTTTTAGAAGCCATGAGAGTTAGTGAGAGTGGAGTGTAAGGTGTTTTGTGGGGAGAAATGAAAAGATAAGATTTATGGCAATCTATATTTTGGAACCCACTGCCATCAGATATTTTTTCTTCTATTGGAGATCTTGGCACCAAGAGGAGATAAGAAGTCAAGTGCACCATTTCTACTCTAGCAATTGAGTCATACCATCTCTTCTTTCCCTTCAAAGTGAGATTAAAAGATTACCATCAAGGAAATTTATGAGGGATTGAACTTAAGGTAAGTATTAATGCTTTATGTTATTATTTTATAAACCTGCTCACCTATCATTCATATCAATGAATTTTTCTTCAGCTGGAATGTTGCTAAGATTTTGTTCTCACTGTTTTAGCTTACAATTTCATATTCTGCACTAACACCCCCCCTTAAGCGTAGCTAGGTGAAATAGATACATGCAAAAAAAAATGCAAGGATGTGTGAAAACATAAATGAGTCCCGCCTACAAGGCCATGTTAGGTACCCAATTATAAAGAGGAAAGGAGAAACCTAGTGGGAAAAAATTCTAACCAAAAAATACAATAATGATATCCATCACAAATCCAATCAATCTCCATCCACACAAAGGATGTCAAGAGAAGCAATACAACCCCCTGCATAATGAGATGATCTACTACAAAGAAGCACTAGAAGCACACTTGTGGAGCAACACTGGAATCCTTAATACGAAAAGCAAGGAAAGATAATTTGTTTGCTAGAAACCATATTAGAGTCATTGAATGACTCAGATTGGAATCATGATAAAGCAACAATAGACCCGATGCCAAGAAACACTCAAAAACTTGCAAACTGGCACAACTCTGAAATCTATGAAGGAATCGTTGATTGAAAAATGATTTGGAACTAAAATTATGTGCAAAGATCAAAAAGAAAATGCAAACCTAATGCATGAAAACAAGAAAGAGTGCATGCACTGATCAATATTCACATCTGCCTCCATGATTTTTTGCCTTGTAATATAAAAGAAATTTGCACTCAAAATAGTCTATGCTCTAATACCATGTAAGAATTTATGTTAAATAAGCCCAAGATACAATGAAAGAATAGGAAAGCATAAGACAAAAACTCTTATTTTCTATATAGAACACAATTTATTCTAGCATATTTTTCTATCATGCTTTCCTATTCTTTCATTGTATCTTGGGCTTATTTAACATAAAATCTTACAATTTCTACACATTTCATCATTTTGACGTTGTATTTCTACTTCATATGGTTCTTATAGTTTTAAGTAATCATCTTTTATATGATTTTTTCATGCATGACTACCAAGATATTTCAACCATCTATTGGATGAAATTTCTTTGTCCATTATGTTTTGGTGGTATCCATACTCTGTTAGTGTTCAGGAAGGGAGAATATCTTGCCCATTATTATGGAATTTGAGTTTACATCTATTGGAATTTAATATATATATGTGGATGAAAACTTATCATCAAATCCATTTTTTGTTCATCTTGCCATCTTGGCATACCCTACAACCATATCTCTTGAGGGAGTTTTTCTAAACAACTCGCATACCTAGACTGTGTTTCCACATTTTGCATGTATGTCTACATGGACAGTGCAGTGATAAACCTCTCTATCCTTTATACTTTTATGGATGTCTAAACCCTATTCAAAAGTTCCCATTTTTGGCTCGTATAGGGAGAATATTGGCTAAGATTGCAGAATCTAGTTTGAGTTAAAAGCTATAACAGATGGAACTTGGATTAAACATGATTATTTCTTTGTTTCATTATTTTGTTCAATGGTGTATTTATTAGACCATCTCAATAGGAGGTTTTGTTTGTTTTTATTTTTTATTTAGACAATTTTCAAGGATTCTCCATCCATTCTTTTAGAAACTTTCATCTCAATGCAAGTCCTACCTCAAATTGAATTGAAGGTATTGGGTCCATCTAATGTATACTTTCCTCTACTTGCACACTTTTAAAATCTCATTTTCAAAGTTCCCTACCTCTTGGGATAGATACAATGTGGTTTGACTACACAGGGTTACCTTTGAAATGGTTCCTACCAATAGGGATCTTGTTTGATCTCCTTTGTGAAGAGCCCAAAAGACCTTGGAATATAATAGTAGAGGCTTCTAGAATATTTTAACTTCTTGTTGAGAGAAAATACAAGTTTCAATGAATTATAACATTTGGAAAAGTGTCATTTTGGCTTGTAAGTAGTTTCCTAAACATTATTGTGTTGTTTCATTCAAAGGATAAACATTAACAATTTTATTAACATGTTCTTATTTAGTAGTAAGTTTTTCCAAAAAAATTATAAGTTCTATTTTCTTACAATCTATTAATTATTTCATTCTCATTACACTCATTCTATTAAATTGATTTCTATATGTTCTTCAACAAAAGAGAAATACAATTTGATATTTGCAAGAAACAAAAGTAAATGTGTTGATAAGATTTATTCACAAGATGCTATAGTGAAAAAACTTAGTATATAACCAAGCGTAGAGATTAGACCTATGTAAAAGCATTGGATCAAGCTTTGGCTTAGCATTCAAAATGTTCCACATGTTTTTCATTAGTGTATCCTTGAAAACATAGGATGCAGATCTTGATCTTGTGACAAGGTTGAAACTCGTCTTTACTCTTGTGTAAGCCATAGATATTTTGGTTGTACATTATATTAAGTCACTTGTTAGTATAAAATTATTTTATGAACCTAAAAGGTGGTATACGAGTCAAGATTGGTATTAATTTGATCCTCACCTTACCTTGAAAATTCTAGAATGGGTTTAGCGGGCCTAAGGGAGTAGTCACTTCATTTATATCATGGAGTTACCCACATGAGAGTGTCTCATAGAGGATTTTACTAAGACCATAAACCTTGATTTATAGTATTGTTTCAATCAATTTTCTCTCTATAGACTTGAATTAGAGTCACATGATTTAAGCCTAATTTGTTTAGAACTCCTTTATATATTTTTTCCTTTTATTAGTCGATCTCAATGGTGGTTAAGTTAACCCCCTCAGTAAAGAGGATTATCAAGCTTAGTAAACGCATAATGTCACCTTTTCCTATGACAATAATATTAATTAACATAATTTTATGTTGTCGCAAATGTCTTGTTTATTATACTATGAGTTCATAGACAAGTTTTATTTAATAGGCTATGTAAGAGAATCATGATATTATCTTGCATTTCTTACGCAACTACATGACTATAAGTCAACATTAATTGAGAATTTATAGTGTATTATTGTTAGCATCAAGTATTAATATGTGGATGTATTTCATGGTTATAAACCATAATTATCCTTATTTCTTTGTATTATTATTCATAAAACTAACTCAAGGGTAAGGGATATTGGGAGATTGGAAAATAATATATATTCATATGCTTTGTAATTGGACAAACTCAAGGTGAGAGATACTAGATGATTATTGTACAATGGTTTATATACATATATACATCTATACATATATATGTATGTATGTGTGTGTATGTATATGCTGTTTTGTGCTTATGGTTATCTATCTAATTTAATAGAATATAGTAGGACCAACTTAGGGAAAGGAATGCATAGACATTGGTAACTGAAAGATTATTTATATTTTGGTCTATACTTCTATTTCCCTAATTAATTAATCATTAGGAAGTCTCAAGCAAGAGACAGTAGTGTTGTGAACAAATGACCCACATTTATGCAATTGATAATTGGATGATTTGGCTAAGGTGATTTTATAGTTATATACATCATTAGTTTGTTGTACCACAAGGTCCTTGTTATTCAAATATCATGCCATCCAAAAGGAATCTAGGATATTTCATCATAGGTTGCAAGTGATGTGTGTGTGCATACACACACATATATATACATATATATGTATGTATGTATATATGTATGCATATATATACTTGATTCTTATACATGGTTCTACTACAAACATCCTTATATATATCACTCCTATTGAAGGGGTGGAGCACTTCTAGTGGGAAGATGAGTGGGGACCATTTGGTCTATGGTTGTATATAAAAAACTTGGATGATGTTTTCCCTCCTACAATTGGACATCCATGATTTCTTGCACTCAAATGAGATGATTATGATTTATTACCTATTACTGATGGTTAAAATATTTTTAATAAAAATTCAAAATATGTAATGGATATATCTGCCACATTGGTGGGATAGTAGTTCTAATATGAATTTGTATTTTATTAATCTTTTATTTGTAAAAAAGTATCATGGAAATATGTGCAATGATATAATATTGGTATCTCTATTTTAAAATGACAATCTATATGTTTATGGATTTATGTGTCAAAAAATAAAATAAAATTAAAGTTATAGCATTTCTATATTATTAATCTCAAATTATTCTTTAATTATTTTGTTAATATGGATGACTCATTACAATTTAGTATTTCAAATGGTTTTTTAGAGAATCCACACATCTGAATCCTTGATTAATTGACAAAAAAATAGCACTCTATGGTGGCAACAAAATTGATGACAAAAGAGATATTATTGTATTGTAGTAACCAAGCTACAAGGTTAGTGATAAGAATATTTCTATCTATAAAGAAAATTTTCTACTTCACAAAACAAAAATTTCTAAAGGAATTCTTCTCCAAAGAATTCTCAATCTATTTTTTTCTATTTTACAAAGAACCATAACATATAGGATCTTTAGAAACATTGAGATGAATTTGAAAGAGGTGTTTGGTATTTGGTCTCAGCTCATTGCTGAAATATCTCACTTTTCAAAGGAAAAACCCTTGACAAAGGTCTGACTGAGGTGGAAATAAGCATGGAAAAATCTTGGCACTAGAACCTGGATGCCAACTCTTATGACAAATCCAGGTCCCTAGCTCGGACTGCCACTATTTGGAAACCCCCTGAGAGGGGCTGGTATAAACTAAATTTTGATGGGGCTGCTAAGGGAAACTTGGGCAGAGCAAGTATAGGAGGTGTGACCAGGGATTACAAAGGAAATTTTCTGGCTGGTTACGTTGGGGGGGTTGGTGTTCATTCTTCGATGATTACTGAAGCTAGAGCATTGTTGAAGGGCTTACTGGTGGTTGTGTCCATGGGGATTGAGAACCTACATATTGAGGGAGACTTTAAGTCAATTATTGATGCTGTTAACTTTGACAGATTATTGGGGTGGAGTACAAAAGACATTCTTCTTGACATTAGAATCCTAGTGTCAAAGTTAAAATTAAAAGTTGCCAACCATATTAATAGGGAGGGGAACCAAGTGGCTGATGCCTTAGCGAATATTGGCTCTCACTGGAAATTGGCCAAATGTTGGCGTGCGCTAGGGAACCTACCTTTTGACATTCAGGGTTTATTATTGAAGGAGCAAAGCCCTTGCTTGACCCATGATGATAATTGAACATACGCCTAGCTAGATTTTCTGGGGGGTCCACATGCTTATCTGTTGGGCCATGTGGACAAATTTTACCGATGAGATGGATAACAAGTGGCAGAATTCTAATTGTAGGATGGAGCCCGATTTGAAAAAGGAAATCATGAAATGTTGTGATAAGTACTTGATGATTAACTCTAAGATGGACCATACCTTACATAATCTCCTTTTGGGGATCTTGTTAAGCTATCGTATTTTCAAGTTCTTTGATTTAGAGTTTGATGTGACTAATAATTATGAGATAAAGCTCCTTATTGGACCTTTTTTGTTCACTTTTTTGGCTCCACGTCTTTTAGCTATCCTTTTTGTGTTAACCAATTTTGGCCTGCCGCTAAAAGCTAACTCTATAGATGTTTCTAATTTTGGCCCCGCAGCCATCCTACCTAGATTTCTGAGCAACTACTACGTGGAAGGAAAACCTTCCTTTCCTTTCATGTCCAACTTACTTAGCTATTTGTGTGTAGAGATCCTCATTTATGATTCCGCTAAGATTGTTTCTTGGGGTTTACTGGCCTATGCGTACGACCTGTTCTTTGCCTTGATTGTCAAAAACTATCGGTTCTGGTTTAAAAGCTTTGTGGTGTGGGTGATTTTCACCTTTCTTTTTTCTCTAACCTTATTTTCTCTCAAGGTGCCTAGTTATCCTGTGTGCAGTGTGACATTATGGGAGGTGATAGGGTGCGGATGAAGTCGGATAATTGCAGCGAACTTTGTAAGGATCTGCTTGTTTGGCACATTTGTGTCGAGGGTGGTCTTGCTTCTCTTATGGAGAGACTTGTAGGCCATGACCCTAATTTGTCTGCTCAGTTTGTCAACTCATGGAAAGATTGTCATGTGACGATGGGTGGCATTTCTTTCACTGTGGATGAGGAAGTTATAACGCAGGCGATGGGTCTCCAAAGCACTGGTATGAAGCATCTGAAGCACACTAAAACCTAGGATATTGAAAGTATGAACAATTTTTTTGTGTGGAACGAAGCGCCGGTGCATAACTAGTCGGGTTTTGAATGGGAGGATCTCCCTCAACCATGGAACCAGGTGTGCCTTGCCTTGATGAAGTATGTGACATTGGAAGGTAGGTACACAACCTATTACTTCTACCATTTCCCTCTGTTGAATCACCTCAGGCATAAAGTCTTGTTAATCTTTCCTTTTTTCCTACTAATGGACCTTGAAAATTTTGTTGAAAAATATGTTGAGACCGTTGCCCTGAATCCTAATGACCCTCCTCCCCTACCGCTCCACCAAGGCCTCATTTTGAGGCTCTACCACTTCCATCTTACTCTATGTCTACCTAAACCCATCTCGGTTGTTCACATTGAAGAGATTGAGCCTCCCCCTACTACCAACTTATCTCTAGCTGAATCTAAAGGCCTTGTCAGGAAAAATCACCCGGTTCCTGCTGACTCGCAAAAACCCAAAACCGCTGCTAAAAAGCTTAAAGGGAACGAGGGAGTGGCCCAAACTAGTGGGATGACTAGTCTGTGTGAACTTAAATCAACCTCTGCCAAGTCTACCAGCAAGCCCGCCCTCAAAAAGAAAGGAAAAGAGGAAGGTAAAAGCTTGAAGGAGCCTCCGAGCAAAGGGAAAAATGTGTTGAGCAAGGACTCTATGGGGGATACGGTGGTTGCGGAGATGGTCGTTCTTGGTTGTGATGCCATCATTCGATGCTCTGGAGGCTTTCTAAGAATAGGAAAAAAGTGCAAGTTAAAGATTTGGATACGAAAGAGGAGTTGTTGGATAGCAAAGATAGCAGGGTTGAGGAGGTTTCAGAAGGTGAGGAGGAGGATCATGCTAGAGGACCTCGCTCCATCCTTGATATGGGAAAAGTTCAGCAGGAGGGTTCAACCTCTCATTCTTTGGATCCTTTGGATGTTGAGCAGGATGATCCCAACAACACTAAATTCGGTGGGGAGGAGCTCTATGTGCTGAAGGAAAGATTGAAGAATTTGGACAAAAAATTATGTGGTTTGACCCGCTTCACTATGAAGTTGGTTCACTATGTCACGAGTACCCTGTCGACGATTATGAAGGATGAGATGGACATGAACAAGACTGAAGACTATTAGGAGTGGGTCGGAGATGATGTTGTTCATCTCCTATCTAAGAATTGGGGTGATGCTAGGTAGTTTGTTGCTGGTCTGTTGTTTGT
Source organism: Sequoia sempervirens (assembly GCA_007258455.2). Classification (NCBI taxonomy): domain Eukaryota; kingdom Viridiplantae; phylum Streptophyta; class Pinopsida; order Cupressales; family Cupressaceae; genus Sequoia; species Sequoia sempervirens. The sequence continues at coordinate 314,121,928 of VDFB02047230.1, read as the reverse complement.
CCGTCTGTTGGTAGTCCATTGTGTCTATTTTTTGGCATTGTGTTTTTTGATGCTTTTTTGGTCTTGAACTCTATTGGCCCTTGTGGCTCTATGTGAAGGGTACAACACCCTGTAAATGTTGCTTACTTAATCAAAAACATATATATGTTTAGAAAGTGGCAACTAAAACTAACAATAATTAAGTAAGAATTATATTTAATTTTATTTTGATGAAAAAACTGGCACACAATCAAATCCAAAAGTAGCAAAAAATAAATTTCATATGGATTGTGGAAATCTAATTGCATTAAAGAATTATATTTATATAGCCTTACTTAGGCCATCCTTAAGTAGAATCCATATGTTCATTTTATTTACCAAATCATTTTAGAATTATGATTTAATGGAGAAAATATTTTCTCAACATCTCTTCATTATAGAAATATCTTTGAAAAAGAATATTGTTTATTCACTACTTCCATAATAAATAGATCAAAACAAAAAAAAATTACTTGTAAGGAAAAAAATATTTAAGAAATAATAAATAAAACATTAGAAAAAAGGGTCCTAGGTTACTCTTACAAACATGTGTAAAAATATATCTAATTTGGTTCAAAATGTCAATCTGATGATCATGAATTACTATAGTGCTTGACAATACTCTTTTATGTTAGACTTATTATTTTCAAAATGGATACTAAAATGGTTCATTTGTTGCAACACTCCTTCTATAGGATATTGTAACAAGAAATTGATAGATTATGTGGAACAAGGTGGATGGAATACTAAGAAATTGTAATTAGTTCTTTAACATTAATAATAATTATAAATTTTATAATCATCCACATTACTAAAAAATTATTTGTCACTATTTATGATGCTATCATGTTACTAGGGTTTACTATTCTAACACTTGAAATGTTCATATTATTTCTATTGCTCATTTTAGTTATGAAGACTTCCTATTTTCTCATATTGCTCATATGCAATGTATTAGTCTTTTTATACTTTTTCATTCATTAAACCCAACCCAATCTAAGAGTGATAATCATGTAAAAACTAGTATTAGGGATAACTTTAAGAACCCCCCCTCAAAAAAGGTGTAAAAATCCGGTGAATCTTGTATACTTCCCAAAAAAATTAATTTTATTGGCGAATTTTCATTTTTAGGGAAAAATAATAATCTCAATTGGTGAATCTTTTGTAATTGCTAAAATTCTATAGAAAATCTTGGCGCATTATAATTTTTTTGAAACCAACAAAATATTTTCATTGGCAATTAAAACCAGTTTTCAAACCAATAAAAAAATTCCATTGGCGAATTAAACTTGTTTTGAAACCAAAATAATATTTTTGTGGGCGAATTAAATTCTGTTTTCAAACAATTTTTTTTGTTGGTGATTAAAACATGTTTTCAAACCAAAAAAAATCATTGCTGCATTAAACCTATTTTTATACCAATAAAAAATTTTATTGGCGAATTAAACCCATTTTCAAACCAATAAAAAATTTCATTGGTAAATTAAACTGGTATGCCAATAAAACATCATAGTGTGGGTGGCAAAAATATCAAATGCTATCTATTGCTCTATTCTAGGATGAATTCTCCACACACCCAAATTCCTTGATAAAGTCTTTGGAATGGAGACAAGTGTCAACATATTATAAGTTCTTATTAGAAGTGAGCCACTGAGCAAAGTACTATGTCTGAAGCCAGATGTCAGTGTAACTTAACGAATAGTAACTATAACTATGAGTTATATTATTTAATAAGTCAATATAACATTAATATACTCAAAAAATTAATATAACTGTTTGATGAATGTTCGATGGATGGCTATAGTTGCATTTTAGAAGCAAATGTTTGAAGCATTAGGATTGCGAATTCAAACCTTTAGAATAACCCTAGAACCGTTAGATTTGCAAATATCAATGGTTGACCTTTTATTACTTATTAAATGGCCCCTTATAAATTTATTAAACGTAATTATTTACCTTCCTAAAGTGTTATGTTCCCTAGGAACTCTGGACATTTGTTGATGTTTCACATTGTCTCTATGGTTCATGAAGGCTTTGGTTTTATCATTTTCCAACCTTGCGAAACCTTGGAAACATGATGCATGTCCAAATTTTTCAATGGGCTAATTTTTTATCTAATGTTTTAATTACACTTTGTTGAGCCCTATTGTCTTGTCCATGGCTATTCCCCCTCTTTCCTAGTCACTTTAAGTTGTTGAATTAAGCATGTGTGTTTTGCAGAGGCCCTTCTCTTCACAAAGCTCATACATTCTAACACATTCTTCCCCACAAAACAACAAAATCTTGAGACATATTATACCATGTGCTAATTCCTATTGTGGACGCTTGAGCCTTTGTAGAGCCATGGTGGGACCAATCTTTTGTTGGTGTGAAGTTGCGATATAATGACAAGTGTCAAGCATTAATATAATCGAAAAATTAATATAATTGTTTGATGAATGTTTGGATGGTTGTAGTTGCATTCTAGAAGAAAATGTCTGAAGCACTAGACTTGCAAATTCAAACCTCTAAAATAACCCTAAAACCATTAGATTTGCAAATATCAATGGTTGACCTTTTATTACTTATTGAATCACTTAAAGTCATGACTCAATTTTGTGAAATAATATTCACATCAACATGTGTGTTTGTTGTGAATTAAATGCTCAAGTGTTGAGTATTGATGTCTTTTCTCTATATATACTTTACCAACTTGATGTTCTTCATATCATTTATGACATATTTGTGTTCTCTCTTCTCTATTCATAATTTCACTGTGATATTATAGATTCTTCATGGCGTGTCATGCTACCCAAATGTTTTTGGGTGAAAAGAAGCAATAATGCATACAATAGACGAAATCTTGGTATGGTTTTCACTATTCATTGTGTGCAGGTTGAGGAGGCTATAAGAACAATTCTAGGTAGAAAATGGCTTCAGAACAACCCCCATGCTCTATTTTCTGAGATAGATTATGCTTTCTTGTCTAATTGCATGGACATTTTGTTGGATAAAGAGTTGGTGAAGATGTTGGAAAAATGTTATTTTTAGCATTTCATTTACTCTCTTTCTCCATTGGAGTTGGCACTGTAGCATTATAATTTTGAATTTGGGTTAGCCCCTATTGGTGAAATCTTTCCCAAAGTTGAAATGGATGCTTCTACAATGCAAGCTCTTGGCCTAGTTTTTATGAGGTGAGGTCTAGTTTGTGATACAACAAATGAATCATTGTAGAGTCTAGGGTTTTGGAGGAAGGATTTGGGTGTTGCCCTTTTCTTCTTTACTCTTACTTTGTTCATTCAATTCACCTCCTTCTCAAACACCGTTACATTTACAAATATCAATGATTGACCTTTTGTTACTTATTAAATCACTTAAAGTCATGACTCAAGTTTTGCGAAATAATATTCACATCAACATGTGTGTCTTGTGGTGAATTAAATGCTCTTGAATGCTAAGTGTTGATGTCTTCGTTTCTATATATACTTCACCAACTTGATGTTCTTCATATGATTTATAACATATTTGCTTTCTCTCTTCTCTATTGAAAATTTCACTATGATATTATAGAGTCTTCATGGTGTGTCTTGCTACCCAAATGTTTTTGGGAGAAAAGAAATAACAATGCATACGATAGACACAAGCTGAGTATGGTTTTCATTATTCATTGTCTATAGGTTGAGGAGTCTATAAGAACAATTCTGGGTAGAAAATAGCTTCAGAACAACCCCCATGCTCTATTATCTAAGATAGCTTATGCTTTCTTGTCCAATTGCATGGAAATTTTATTGGATAAAGAGTTGGTGAAAATGCTGGCAATATGTTATTTTCACCCTTTCATTTACTCTATTTCCTCATTGGAGTTGGCACTGGAGCATTATAATTTTGAATTTGGGTTAGCTCCTGTTGGTGGAATCTTTCCCAAATTTGAAATGGATGCTTCTACAGTGCAAGATCTTGCCCTGGTTGTTATGAGGTGTGGTCTAGTTTGTGATACAACAAATGAATCATTGCAGAGTTTGGAGTTTTGGAGGAAGGATTTGGTTGATGCCCTTTTCTTCTCTACTCTTACTATGTTCAATTCAATTCACCTCCTTCTCAAACACTTGGTTTAGGGCCTTTGCTAATGGTAAATATTTTCTTGTAATGAATTATGTCTATATTTTGTTGTACAACTCTTGAAATATGTATTTTATGACTGGTTTTTGTCACAGTACCTTTTTGGCTAGGCTGGCAATGTACTTCAGTCTTCAACTACTTAAATTAAAATACTTTTTGTAGCTTCATTCTTGTAAATCCTTTTTGCTTTGTAACTTTCTTCAATATAAAAAAGTGGCTTTTAAGACTGAAAAGACATTTATAATTTTTGTATGATTCATTTATTTACTTCTTTGACATATAAATTTAATATTACTCTTAATTGTCAAGAAGCTGGTATGCGAATGAAAATTGTAGTATACTCCACAAAGATATTATTATTTCATAACTTAATATAACATTAATATACTAAGAAAATTAAAGTTATTGTACAATAATATTTCACCATTTGATGGAAAAATTATCAATATAGTTCTAATCATAGGTGAGTGAAATTTATTGTGACTTATTAGTGGACATTGATAATGATTAAGCTACAAAGAGCCATTTAATTCTCTATCTTTTCAATGCTTTGAAGTACTTTCTACTCTACTTGCCATTTAATTCTATATCTTTGTAGTGCTTTGAAGTACTCTCTACTCTACCTGCCATTTAATTCTCTATCTTTTTATCAATTTATGTAATTCTATGGGATTATTGTTTATTGAAGAAAATGTGGCTACAAAACTATAGATTAACACCATACATACTTGGGAAATCTTAAAAAGATTCATAATTAAGTTCCTCTTCTATTTTGAAGCGAGCAAAATGATTAATTTGATAACTTGATATTGAAAATGGTAGAAAGTATGGCACATGTTTTCTTTTTATTGATTTCTACAATTTTGTGGGATTATTGTCCATTGAAGAAAATGGGGTTGCAGAATCATGAATTAACACAATAGGTACATCTGAAGCAAGCGATTGGATAACTTGATATTGAAAACTGCATGACGTACTGTACATGATGATGTTATGAATCCAGTTATCAATCAAAATAAGGTTTGTAATAGATTTCATATCGTTTGAGTGTCATGCTTGTCAACATTTAGCCAAATGTTAATAAAAAAAAAATTATACCTCACACAATTAAAGTTGGTTACTTGGTTAGTGCAAAAAAGTAGTTATACCTCACACAAATCATGAGTAAATAGGCATGGTGAGCTCATAGGTCATAAATAGCCCATAAATATAGATAGTGAGCACAACTGGAATAATTTGTAGAAGGCTTTACTATTGAGTTCTAGTGCAATGTTTTGAATTTTGATGTGTTTTCATTTTGCAAGGTTAATAAGGAATAAGATGATGTTGTGGTATTATTGGGGATACTCTAAATTCTCCCACCTCCAATTATGTAGTTATAGAGTAAAAGACCAATTTCCTTCACTTGTTCAAAATGGGTGGAATTGGAAAGAAGTTGGTCTAGTTTACCTGGCTTTTGAGTCAAGTTTTGAACCAAGATGAGGAGCTCTTATGGAGATAAGTTATTTCACAAAGTGTGCAATCACATAAGTATTTTAATCTTGTTTGCATTGAAAGTCATCAACTTCTCATACTCCATTTTGATAGAGGCCCTCAAAGGGAAACAATGGACTTTCAAAGTCATGTTGCGCTATCCTAGTGCCTTGGAGATGCCTGAAGAGGGTGGGAGCAGATTTACTACCCCTTATCTTCTGCATAATTCCAATTGGTAACCAAAATAGGTACATTTTCTATATTCATAGCTGCCATTTTCCCAACATAGTAGGCAAGCCCTGTGGATTTTCATAGTCATTTTGGGTTGTTTTGTTGGGTCATATTGAGCATATTATGCAATAACATTTGTATTAAATATTTTAACTATTAACTTGTGCTTCACCATAGTAGGATGCCGAACCAAGGTGCAAAATTTTCTATAAATGAAAAACCATAGTGGTGGCTTGGAGCTATCATGTGAAATCCCTAGATCCCAAGCATGGTTGGCAAGCCCCGTGGTTTGAGAATATGATATGCATCCTATAACATCACTACCAGCTTGGAATCAATTGTGTCTGATGTAAAATGACATGTGTCATTTATACAAAACAAGATTTTACATGCTTTACTCATCTTTAAAAAGCTATACATAATAATGTAACATTGTAATTTAGTTGTAATAAAATAAATGGTTGTGTTATTCTTCATTATTCATTTACAGTAAAAAATTATTTTGCATGTTATTTAAATTAGGTTCAATGATTACATCAATAGAAAACTATTTGTATGTTAATATGTTACAAAGTATGTGTTTGTTCATGCATAGGCTGCAAGTTGAAAGTTCTAGTTGCATGTGGCTGGATTAAACAATTAATAATAAGTGCTAAATAATGGAATGAAATAAACTTAGACAAATCAAATTTTTATCCTTCAAGAAATTAAGTATTGTTTATTTATGAAATATTTGTATAAATATTTAATTTACATAAAGTAATACAATTATACAAATGAAAAAGAAAGTTGTCATCAAATTGACAAAAAATAGTAACACTAAAAATGTCACTCTTGCTAGGGTTTGGTAAAATGTTGTCACCCTTGCTAGGCTTTGCCAAAATGTTATTTCTAATGTTTCATTGATGTGCTCCCCTAGTTTTTGGTGCCATTAGTCATTTTATTAATTCCTTTGCAACGTTAAGTTACCAACCCCTTGATCCTCTCCTAGCACTCACTAAGAAGAAGATTCTACACGTGCTTAATTAAATGGCTTAAGTGAGCACTGAGCCCACACTTTATAATTCCACGAGTCCATAGATAGTTTTATAAAAGGTTAAGTTAATTGTTGTAGAACCGTGAAAAGGGGACATGTGTCAATCAATGCTTGGTTTTAAAGGGATTTTGCGAGTCCGTAGCATGATTCAAGAAGATCTATATGTGACTCATCAAACCACGGAATGGACATGTGGACTCATCTCAATTCTCAATGCCTTTAACGAGTTTTCTATCAAAGGAAAATCTCATGAGGATTGTGCATCCTAGTGCACTAAAGTTTAAAACAACTTTAAAACACATGTTTATATCATAAATTACTTGACTGTTCAATGAACGTTTGATGGATGGTTGTAGTTGTATTTTGGAATGAAATGCATAGAGCACTAGGCTTGCGAACTCAAACCTTTAGAATCACCCTATAACCATTGGATTTACAAATATCAACAGTTGAGAATTTGTTTGAGATGGAACATTTGAATGACAACAAAAAGTGATCAATTAATAGAAGGTACAAAAATGTAGAACAACTGTTCAATTTCTTTACATTAATTTAATGTACTAATTGTGTAGTCTAGAGGTAACACATTGATTTTTCATTCACTTTAATATTCTAAAAAAGAAAAAAAAGTGAACTTCCTACTGCTAAGTGATTTTATTTTTAAGTGAGAGGGTCAGTACATAGGGAGATTTCAGATTGCTCATTGCAGTGCACCAAGGATATTCTCGGTTCTAGCACAATAGTGTCCATGCCTGTCAGTGTCTCTATGTTAATCTTTTCAAGAATCAAAATATGGGTAAGTGAAAGACAAAAATCTTACGTTTCATCATTTCTTAAATTCTTAATTTTTCAAACTTTTGGTTTAGGGTTGAGTACTTGAGAGCCTTAAGAGAAATTAAGGACTTAAGAGGAACTTCACACTGTACAAACATATCTACCACAACTCCTAGACCAATTGTTTGGAAAGGAAAAGAAAAATCAAATAGAAAAATAGATTATGTTGGAGTGCTTAAAACCTCAAGTTTCATAGATGAATACCATGATATTTATGATCCTAAAATCTATGGTAGGCTTACCTCAGAACTTAGATTTTCATGTGAGAATAAGGCTGCAAATGTAATTACAAAATAGTAAAACAATGCCAATTAATAGTATCAATGCATTGTGGGGAGTTGGATTGGGGTGCATGATGCTACATAAGGTTTTCCCTTGCTCAGAATTTATCATGCGCCCACAATTATGATGATAAAAAAAACACAATTGTTAATAAAAATAATAAAGAAGAAATGTTATCCATTACTACAGACGAATTTGGAAATGTGTTGGGGTTTACAACCGAAGAATTTGGAAATGTCCACATTGACCTAGAAAATATTGCTAGTGATTATGAAGCAATTAATGAAAGGGAGAAAAATAAATTTCTAATTAAAATAGTTCATGATAGGAACTTATTAAAAAATAATCACAAGCCTCCTTATGATTTGGGAATTTTTAAACCATGGGTTCAAGATACTATTTTCATGCTAGCATTTTTCCTTGGAATGGATAACAACCGGGAAGTGGGTGCAAGCCTCCTTGAAATAGTATTTAATATCCATTATAATGAACAACCTATCAAATATAACTTTCTTGAGCACATTGTAGAATCCATGCATAATTTTTTTTAATGATTAAAGGAGGTTCCACATGCATAAGACATTTAGGTTCACATCCTACTTGTGCTATTTTTTTCTAGTCAAAGTGGAATGTTTCAAACCAAAAAGATTTAGATTTAGCCCTATACGAATGCCGAGGAAAAAAATGACTATAGTATATGATTGGACCACTAAGATAAGGATGCATGAATCTCAAAGTAACTACAATAATTTTTTAGACTACTTTTTGGCTCCATTGTATCGAGAAATTACAAATACTCCAATTCCTAGATTGCCTATCTTATAGAAATTACATTCAACTAGGGAAATAAATACAATTGGCTGATTGGTACTTAATGGAAGAATATATTGTGCTAAGATTTTATGATTAGGATTGGAGCCATGCAAACTTCCAATACATGTGATAGAAAGGGTTTTTGCTTTGGAATATGTAAGGTAGGTGGAGAGTACTGATCAACTATACTTTTTCAATCAGCAAAAGAAGACCATATTTCCTTCTTTACCTTTTTTCATGTGGAGGGTTCACATTTGAAAGAAAAGCATTTAGTGCGGTACAAGATCTTTAAAAAATAGATCAATTTGATGTTTTCTCTCACTGGCAGTATGATCCATGTGACACCATTAAATTAAGGATTGTGGCTAATAAGAATGTTGCAAGTAGAATTCAACATCAAAGTAAACCCTTGCTTAAAAACTTGAGAAACAAGGATTCTTGGGATGAGGTCAAAATAGAAATGGAGAAAAATGCTACTGAGAAAGGTATTTATTTTTAACAATTGTCAGCAGAAACTATGGCATTGCACCAACATAGAGAAGCAGAGAAGTAAATCATGAGGTACAATAATTTTTATAAAAAAATTGATCTACCATAGACTAAAGTAAAAATACCAAACTCTCTAAAAATGACTTTTACAGAAAAAAAATTGGTCACAATAAAAAATTACTGCCTTTTGGTTTATGAGGAAGGATCTAGGTGAACCAAAAACTAGTGCAGAGTTAGAAGATATCGAAGAAGATTTTGAGTTTAGAAATTTGTGGAATAAAGAGCATCCCTATGAACATGAAGAAATTGATGATGAATGTGATGATGATAGGGAAGAACAAAGTGTACAATATGCAAGCAATGTCAAATCTGGTTTAAGTGATACCACAAAATAAACATATAATTCAGGAGCATCCATAGCTGAAAAAATTGGTTATGAAGGTGGTGGTTTGGGGTCCCAAGGGTCCAAGGAATTTGTATGAAAATAGATGTAGACCTTAAAAAACCTATTGATAGGTGAGGCCTTATTGGAGCTAATAAAATAGCCCAAGGGCATACAAGAACAACTCAAGCTAAAATAATTCATTTTGTTACAACTTCAAATCCTAATCCTCATGGTTAGATACAATTTGAAACAACGGAAAATACATTGAAGGGAAGGGTATGTAGGGCTTCACCAAAATGATATAGATGAACCTATTTTCCTTCATTTCATTAGGAAATGAGATCCACACAAAGAATTGACTTACAACTCTTAGGTGAGTCAACTCAATGAGGGAATCTATTGATTTCCTTATAATTAATGATAGGGGTATCAACCTAAACAACATTTTTGGGAGAAAAACTAAAAATAGTAAATCACCACAATCATGAAAATTCAAACTTGAAACATCAATTTAAAGCTCAATACAAATAGAAACAATTTTTTTTTTTGGAAATCTGAGAAGGGTTAAACACTGTGTACCAATCACCAAAAAGCAATTTCGGGAGGCACTAGGACTCATTCGCCCATAGGTGAATGGATCTTTGTGCAAAGATTTCAACCATCTTTCGAGAGCCTCTAATGTCAGTCTATAGCTTCTATTTAATCCTTGTTTTAGTGTAAGAAAGTCAGAAATAAATCCTATAGGTGAGTTTCTACAGATTGACGACAACTTTGACGAATTTTGTGACTTTGAAAACTTTTCCAATCTTGCTCTACAAGAGACCTTCAATCCTTCTTCAACCTAAGATCTACAACACAAACAAAAGAGGGATTTTTTTTTTTTGGTGAATGGGGGTTACCTTGGTCAAACCCCGTTTTGGTAATTAAACCTTGAATTGAAATAATGAAGCATGAAAGGAACGATGAATGAACAATGCTATGTTGCAACTCACCAAACCCTTAATTTGAAGCTTTGGATGATTGAAATATTGAGCTTGATCTTGCATGAAATGGCTTCAATGGATGTGGATCTTGATGCTTGAAATATGACTTGAATGCTTGACTTGAATCTTTGAAACTTACATCACAATGTTAGCTCCAAAAACATGCATGATTGCAAACGACTTTGGCATGATGCTTGAGATCTTGATTGCTGCAATAAACCACTGATAAATCTACTCTTGAATGCCCTTGATCATAGTATTTTCTTTTGTAAAGTTCACCTCTTGCTAGATGTTAATTGTTAGACTTGAGTTGATAAAAAAACCTTGTATTTATAGGCATGTATCCTTAATTTCCCAAAAATTAAACATTACAAGCCAACATTAAAATTTGAATTTAGGGACAGTAAAATACTACCAAAAACATATTTTAAATTCAAGTTCAAAGGCATAGGGAGGACCCATTCACCCATGGGTGAATGTGTCCCAGGTCCCTATTCCTGGAACATACATTGCTCAAGGTAAAGTATTATGTGTTGGCATTAATTGTTGTCGGGTTTCCCCTTCAGAAAATGTAATTTATTAGGCTTGTAGGTGAAAAATAGGGCTTATTAAGGCATAATTAAGTCCAATTTAATTAGGGGACCCAAACAAAGTGTGAAAATGTAAAAGAGTACATTTTTCGACACTACACAATCACAACTAGGACATGCCCAATCTCATGGTGGAGAAACTAATGAACTAGTACTACCATTGGTTGTGATGATATGGGTAGAAGTACTAGTAGTGGTCATTATGTGCTACAGCAAAAAATTACACACAAGAGGCCAACAATACAAGATACTACACAAACACCCAGTGATCAAGGAATACTAAAGAGACTAAGGATTATGACAAGTCCAAGTCCAACTACCAGTACCCTAATTTCTAGTTCCACCCCAAAGGAGTTATTTCTAGCCACTCCTCTAGTTAGTGTGGCTACAACAACATTAGCAACTGCAAGTACTCCTTCACCATTCAAGCATTCCATTATTTTGCGTCCCTAGGTTTTGATTACAATGATGAGTTTAAAAAGAAATAAAAATGTATAAAAAAGAAAGGAAACCACTGATAGAGATTTTGTCTACTATAACTTCAAGGCCTATAACAACTAGGGTATTACCAAAATTTGACCCAAATAAAGAAATCATGGAGTACATGTTTGTTGTTCCCGCAGTTAAAAATAAACCAGAGAATCAGATGGATTGCTCTAAATTTCAAGTGAGCAGTTTCGAATTGGATTTTTCTGGATACAAAAATTCTAACAAAATTAATGTATCAAAGAAGAACAATGAATTGGTGTACACATCATTGCTAAAGCAAGAGAGAGAAAAAAAGGTTGAAAATTCAAATAGAAAAGTTACAGGAAGACCTAGAAATTGAGAAATCAAAGAGGAAAGCAGTAGATAACAAGAGAAATGAATTAGAAAAAAGAATAAAAAACTCTGCCTCTACATCTACAAGCAAAGAGGATAAACAAACAAAGGTGGAATTGAATGAACTAAAGAAAAGGTTATATGAGAGAAAAAAGAAATATGATGAGGAAAAATCCACTTCAGAAAAATTAAAACAAAACCTAGTGAAAGAAAAACAACAATGGGAACAAAAATTAGAGGAAGAGAAAAAAAAAGAAAGATTGGCAACAAAGCTGAGGGAAGCAAAAAATGAAATAAACTCTTGTCAAAATAAGTTAACTGCATTTTGTAGAGAAACAATGAGGAATATGAAAGAAAAGATCTGGGAGGAAATAATGCAATGGATTGATCATTTGTGTGAATTGTTTCAATTGATTGATGATATGATAGTACATAGTGGGAAGCTTAGGAAATATGTAGGGGAGAACAAAAAACTGATTTCAATAGAGAAAATTGCAAATAAAATTTAGCAAATAGTCTACAAAGCTAGTGATAATGAATTGAAATAAAAAGGAATTAATAATTGGATTGATGCCTCAATGAAGTTGTCATCTATCATTCAAAAGTGTTTGAGAATAGGTGAAATAGAGGAATTTTTGGATCATGTTGCAAAAAAGATGAATTTGGATAAAAAAGTAAGGAACTTGACAGAGCTTGGTTTGCCAAATGCTTTTGACACAACTAAGAAATTCATTGGAAATGATTATTTTCGAAAGAAGATGGAGGATATAAGGAAGATTGATTTGGACCAGTTTCCTTAGAACCTAGAGGTGAACTATTTGGATTCCATCAAACCACAAATAACCTTTAATTTAACTTTGACTGAAACATTCAAGTCAAGTTCCAATTTCAATCATGAATTGTTAAAAAAAATTCAAGTCAGAGACTATTAGTTAGAAAAAATGAAACTGTTAAACATCCAAGATACTAAGAGGGGGGGTGAATTAGTATCTTTTTTAATTTACTGAGAAAATACCACCCAAATATTCCAATGCATAAAATAGCAAGGATAATCAACAACATCAACAAAGCATGAAATCATTCAATACATGAACACCAGGATTTTTATGAGGAAACCCAAAATGGGAAAAACCACGATGAGTGTTAGCTCACAATATTGTATAACCAGTTATAGAATATTACAAAAGATGGTGGCTCACTGCCAATACTCACTATCTAGAAACAAAAGGCTCACTACCTACAAAATTACAATGACAAAATGGATTACAGCCACAAAATGAACTGATTGATTACACCTAACAAGTGTTGATTTAGTTGTAGTGATGCTCAATAGACTGACTTGATGCACTTCATCATCTCTATACTATTCACTTTTGTAACTTCAAAATCTTACTCTATCTCTATTTTTTATATTTCAATCTTCAAAATTGTCCAACATATATACTTGATCCATCCGCAAGCATTACTCAGGTCAGCTTCAGGCTTTCACAAAACTTTCCAAAAAAAAAGTGTAGCACGCTACATCATGTCGACATAGACCTAAGATAGGAAAACATATATACACACAACAAAAATTAATTCACCATAACTCCAACAATCCATAAAGTCGACCAGGTATAGAATTAATGACAAAATGCAATGATAGAGAAATGTCGATTCACCATACGAGCATTTGAGCATGAGAGATTCTAAACACACAACCTTCCGACATCCAAAAGTGTTTCCCAAAAACTGCAAACACTAAAAATGGACTGTTAAGAACTACAAACCAAAATACCAGAGGATGATCATTGTATACTAGATCGAATACTAGTTCAGAATACCGTATCAAGCTAAGAATTGATCTTGCAGTTGCAACCCATATATCATGGTGACATTAATGAAAAAAAAAGTTGTATAAAAATATGTTCTTCATTTTTCCAACTATCTCCCCCTTTGTCATTGATGGCAACATGTGCCAAAATTTTTAGAACAAAAACTTCTATTTACAACACAAAACTCTTGTTTACAACATTCTACCCCTAACACCGACATTTTCTTCCATTGTCACCTTTTCTCTCCCCCTTTGACATCAAGTACAAAGGGTGTCCAAAAATAATTAAAATATGAAAATAAAGAAAACAAGGAAA
>VDFB02047230.1:314002745-314102745 GCA_007258455.2 Sequoia sempervirens | reverse complement strand
CTAAACTATTGTGAGATCAGTGGTGAGTCGAACCTTTATGATAATATTATTATTGACCAACCCAATTTTTGTGAAATTTCAAGTGTTGAACTATGACTCCTCTGTGAATTACATACGTAGGAAAGGCCATCAAAGATGAGCCCCCGAGGAATTAGGTTGGCCCTTAGGTTTCCCTATTCTTGCTTGAAAGCATACATATTGTGAGTTGGTCTTGTGTTGTGATTGAAAATTTGAAGTCTGTGTTATGTAATTTATATGAGTTTGTGGTAGAAAGTTTTAGGCATTACATTTGGTATCAGAGCCAGGTTACAGCATTGGGATCTCTAGTTAGTGTTGCCCGTGTTGTGTTGGTTGAGTGAATTTCCCTTTTGTGCTTACTTACTTCTTGTGATTGATGGTCGTAATGACCTTATGGTGTCTTGAGTTTTCTTTCCTCCTTTTTATAATTGTTGTTAAATTTGACTGAGTATTATGTATCTTCATGTGAATAATGCATTTAGCTATGAAATAAATGATATTGTGTTCATATACTTGATGTGGAGAAAGGTAGAGAAGTGATAATGATTTTGTTAGTTACAATCTCAGGATTGGGTGCCTTAACTATGATTGTTGAATGAGTTGTTTCTCTATGTGCTTTGGAGTGACTAGGAAATAAAATTTGTTTCTTGGGTGTGAATAAATTAAGTGTTTTCTTAATAGTACATTGTACCTTGAAATCGATTGAATGCATTAGTAAAATTAGCATTGTTAACTCTCAAACTATGTTCATCTATCATTGCATGATATGCTTGAAATGTAAATGTTAACCCATATACCTTGATTGCGATGCAATTGTTAAATGTATGACAAAGTGAAATTATAGTAAAAGGAATGTTGTGCTTGTGATGCTAATGAATTGGAAGATTTTTTCTTTGACATGTTGATCATTGAGTAGACTTGTTGAGAAAATATTGCTATGAATGACATTAGTTAGGAAGACTCATTGATAAGGAATTAGAATTATGCTATCTTGGTTGAAATCAATGAGATGTTGATTTAATAGATAATGTATTATGTAAGTGTGTGTGCATTGAAACACCATCTTGTGAATGAGAATGTGATCCATGGATCTCTTGTGGTTAGTATATATTTACTTTTGTGTATCATTGAGATAAATTGGAATGTGTGGTGATGCTCGCAATTTTACATCTATGAGTAGATTTTATATATATTGGGAAGAGAAATCTTAGAGAATGATTCTTGAAAGGGTTATGGAAGTATGGTTAATTATGTGTAGGGAAATAGCCCTATTGCATTGAAAGGTGGAATTTGGAAAAATGAATTAATTTGTAGTCCATGTGAATGTGAATACCTTGTAATGGTGCTCATGTTGTGTAATGTGGAAAGTTTTGTGATAGATCAATTTGTAAGAGTTAGTGTAAGTCATGCATGTTTTACTCGTGTGGAAAGAAGTGATTAAATTCTTGATAAGTTAATGTGATTTGTCATGTGGGAACCACAAATTGATGTGTACTCTTTGTGATTTTAGTTTGTGTGAGCTATTCAATTGTGAAATAAAGTAATCATGTTATGTGTGTGTACATGTGCATACTAAATGAAATGTGATATCTCCTCCGTGTGAGTC
Source organism: Sequoia sempervirens (assembly GCA_007258455.2). Lineage (NCBI taxonomy): Eukaryota > Viridiplantae > Streptophyta > Pinopsida > Cupressales > Cupressaceae > Sequoia > Sequoia sempervirens. The sequence goes on along the minus strand of VDFB02047230.1, from coordinate 314,101,121 downwards.
TTGTTCTTATATTAAATGTGTACCCCTAGTGTATGGCTCCCCTACGGGAATGAGAGCTTGCTAGTGTAATTAGGAGTAGAGAGATGGATAACCTCCATAAAAATCTTAGGGTTTTGAATGGATGTTAGTTCCCATAAGTCTCCCCCACACTCTTGGATCATGCTAGTTGATTCATTGTGCAAGCCTACCTCCTTAATGTTTACCTATGGATTGAGGACGAACCTAAGTGTACCTTGGAGATATATTATTGATGATTCAGTTATTACATGTGGTTTGAGAGCACTGTGGTTAGAGACCACCATTTTTCAGCATGCTATTATATTTTGTGGTTTGAGACCACTGTGGTTAGAGAACCACCATTCCCCTCTTGCCCCCATCAATTTGATGCATAATTAATAGATATTACTTGAATTTCAGCTTTAGAATTTTGAAGCCTCTGAATTTCTCTCATGCGCAATCCAACTCAAATTTTTTCATTGTGGTTCATCCCATTGGAAAGATGAAGATTTTGTTGTTGTTTCTAGTGGAGGCAGTCCCCCCAAAATTTAGAGTATATATATATATTTTTCTAAAAGTTGTGCTAAAAATATTCTTTTCTTTTTTGTGAATAATTCCCCACTCTTTTTACAAGCGCAACACTATTATCATTTAAGATGTGAATGATCAATGCAGATTTTTTTTCTTTGTTTATTGCTATAGTTTTAGCTTTTCTTTAGTTTTATGTTTTCAAAAGAAGCTTTTCTTTGCTTCATAAATCTGCATGTCTACGTAGATTAAAATAGTATTCTTTTTTTTTTTGCTTTAAAGCTTGTTTGCTGCATTTCCTTTTAAGTTCCTTCTTTTCATTCTTGTTATAGTATTGACACAATCTGGCAAATCTTACCCATCTGTAACTGACAAGGTTGCAAACCCGAGACACAAAAAATCACACACAACCAGAGATTATTACTATTATTATTCAGAATATGGAAAATCTTACATTCAGAGGATCTCAAATCCTCAAGTTTTGCAATACATGCTCTTACAAAAAATTACAGAGTTCCCCTTTTCCCAATGTTCACTCTTTTTCCCCAAAAAGCTACCAAAAATTAGAAAATCCCCCCCATAAATAGCTCCCTTTTAGGTTTTGGAGCCAAACAACATTTGAATTATGAGTTTTGGCAGTTTGGCACCACAAATTACAATTTAAAATTCAAATTTGAAAACCTTATTCGAAAATTAGCACATTTTTGAAAGTGCACTAACTTTCGAGAGCCATAACTTTTGATTCGGGACTCTGTTTTTCAAACCGTTTGAACCGTTGGAAAGGTCTCGGAGTCAATAACGTGCTCAAAATCCACTACACCAATTTTAGCAAGTTTCGGGGCCATTTAATGCCTCAAATCTGATTTGGAAGGTTTTCAGGTGCAATTCTAGGAGACTAAAATTACAATATCTTTCAAATCGTGAATGCTCTCGGCCTGATTCTTTCACCAATGTTCTTATTTTTCCATTCTAAATCCTCCCATATAATTTTTGTCCCCAAATACCTTCAAATTCCAATACCTGCTAAAAATAGCAGTTGACCAGAAAAAATAAACAAGCAAAACTGAAAGTTGGGAATTACATTATGACGAAAAGGGTATCCAAAACTGCAAAACATCCAAGAAACAACAAACAAGAAAGTAAATATTTTTGGGTGATGCAAGATTTCCTTTACACCATTGGATGCTCCTGCATCAGACAACCAGGGTAATTTGAGAAGTGACCTCATCACGCCTCAGATAGTTGAGGAAAACCCAAACGGTCAACCTCTGCCTTAGACAGCCAGGACAAATCCTCCATAGGCCTTCCTCTCCACTTTACTAGATATTCTTCATATTTCTTGCTTCTGGTACTCCTTCCCACATGGCTATCTAGGATTGCTTGAATCTCCTCCTTCTCTGAAGTGTTGGGATAAGGTGCCATTAACCTTGTAAATCCCAATATTGTATTTATTCCATTTATTATTTTTAATTTGTAATTACCCATAAGGGATGAATAAGTTTCATCGGCAGTTTATTACAGATTTACTTTTACTGCTCAAGGAATCTTGGTAAATAGTAAATGAGGTGAGGTGGAGAATCTTGGTGCCTATCTTTGGGAAATGTATTTTTGGGCTATTATGACACATGTCATAAGTTTGTAAGAGCATCTATGACAACTTACAATTGTCATAAAGTGTAAGAGATTCTATGACAACATATGACAACTATTATTGTCTTGTAAGTTCCTATTCTTGGTTCTAGGTGCCTATATTGGGAAGATGCCTATGACAAGTGTAAGGGAATATGTAAGAAGATGATTTTGGTGTATCCCAAGATAGAAATATTGGATTTTATCCATCTCCCACGAATTCCTTTGGTGGGTACTCATTTTGTATAAATATGAGACTTGAGAGTGAAGTTTATGAGAGAGAGAGAGAGTAACAAGAGTAACAGGGTGCTGCAGGATTGAAGACTCAAGAGGAGATTGGAAGTGGATGTATTGTAATCTTGTTTTGAAGATAATACAACTTGGGCCTCTCTTCTTGGTGGAGTTTTTTCCCGCAAGGGTTTCTCCACGTAAACACTGTGTTATGAGTTTATTCTTCTGTTCCATTGCTACCTTGTGTTGTGAAATCTTGCATTCTTATGTTGCTGATTTGTGCCTCTTTGTTGCTGCTATCTTATGGTGATGTTATTGCTGTTATAAGTTCATCTAAGGTGGTTTTATCAAGCATGTTAGAGTGGCTGATTTTAGCATCATAAAGAAGTTGAATCTCTTCATGGTATTTCAAGGATTCAAGAAAAGTTATTTACAGATTTGCATACAATTTTCAGATTTCCATATTGTAGTAGTCAAAGCCTTGTATCTCACCAATTGGTATCATATCTTAGTGATTTGGTGATTAACAATTGGATTAGAGATTGTTCGTTTATTCCAACAATTGGTATCAGAGCTTGTTCGTTTATTCCAACAATTGGTATCAGAGCTTAAGGTTGTTCCATGGCTTGCATGTGCTCGTATGTGCTTGCATGTTTTTGCATGTGAGTTGCATGTACTTGCATGTTGCTTGCATGAGCTTGCATGTGTTTGCATGTGAGTTGCATGTACTTGCATGGACTTGCATGTTGCTTGCATGTGCTTGCATGTGATGGATTCATGGTAATTTGGTTCTGGGTATTCCTTCTTTTCTAAATTTAGCTTGTAAAGCTTGTGAATCTATTGGAAGGAATTATAGAATGTTGGAGGCTTTTGGGCTGCAGTGGATGTTCTGTATGTTGACATTGCTTTGCAGATTTGTGAGATTGGAAGCCATGGTATCTAACTCTCAGATGGATATTGTCAATGAGATCTACACTGGGCTTTTGAGGCTCAAGGTTATGTATCTTCATGGAGTTGATCTTATGGTAGTGATTTGGAGCTCTAGTTTGGCAATATGTGAGTATCCTCTTGCATGGTGGTTATGTTCCTTTACCTTGTGGTCATGTGAAGTGAATGGGTTTTCATGTTGGGTGGTTGATTATGGTGCCCTAGTTACATGGAAGAACATTTATTTTTTGGACTATAATATGGAGTGCTTATGTTGGATTCATGGGTTTAGCCCTTGGTTACATGAAAGCGTTGGATGATTTGCCACTAGTTGCATGTGGGTTGTGGAGTTGGTATTTTAGTGATATGGAAACTCCTGGACAACCTGGTTCCTCCTTTTTCATATTCATGTTATTTTGGATATGTAGGTTTTACAGTTTTCCTGTTACAAAAAGCTGTGGATTTGTAGATCTGTGTTATTTCATTCTTTCAGATGACATGTATAGTGTGAATATCTGGATATTTAAGTGATTTCAGATTTACAGAGAGATGGTTTTACAGGTTTTACATGTTAACAAAAATCTGTGGTTTGTAGATCTGTGGAAAGATTGTATTCAGACTCTTAGAGTATTCTGGATGGAAACAATTTCAGATTTGCAGGGCTGCTTGACGGGTTCTTATGATCTATGGATACTCTTATGTGGATTTGTTTGGCAAATCAGGTCTACAGTTGATCCTAGTGTTTGAGTCTTGGAAATCTACATGTTATTCCTTGGTTACTTCTATTCTGCATGTTACTGATGTGGGGTTGAATCTATTTTTCAGTTATTTGAGATTGGAGCACTGACCATGTTTTTCTCCTTTGAGATATTGCATGAGTGCAAATCTAGTAAATTGTCTGACGAGGATTGTATTTGGTTGGTCACCTTGATTACATTGGTATGTTTATTGTAGTGAGACATAAGGATGGTTTAGAGTACCTGATATAATTATTCATTAGAATCTATAACAGTAAGTTATGGTGCATGAAAAGCTCTGTTCACTTTTAGTGGAGTTTTGGTAATGATGTCTATCATGATACCATGTATACAACTCTGATATCACTTTCAGTGGGAGTTTTGTGTAGTTACAGTGTGTTCTATCTTCTTGGTCTGGAGATTATGGTTTCTTGACCTTTTGGGAGTTGTGTCATTTACAACGGATTCTTTGATTGTGTTGAGGTCATGGATGATCTTCATTTAGGAGATGGTTATCACGATGTCATGGATAGCTTGGTTACATGTTTCAATGAGAGCTTTTGACAGTGATGGTTTGATGTTTATCTTGTTGCCATGTATAGCTCAGTATCATAGTTCAGTGGGAGCTTTGGTAGGATATGGTTATCTTCATGTGATTTGAAGAGGTTTTAACATCTTGTTTCATGGAGGACCTTTAGAGTCTTTGGTAAAGGTGTTATTGTTCTTCCTTTGGAGAGGATGTAGTTCTCTTTGGTTTTGAGTATTAATCATTTTCTTGGAGCTTCATGATTTTGCAGGTTGCATTTGAAGTTGGCATGGATTGATTAGTGGGTGCTCATGGATACTAGAGAGACTTGGGTTAGGCTGGATATTTCTTATGTTTAGAGATATGTGTTGGAATGGTTACTTGTTATATAAGTTTCTTAACAGTAAATACCAAGGAGACTACACCTGGAAATGGATGTGAGTCCATCATAGACCTGATGAGAAGGTTGTCTTTAGTGAAAGCCTATATTGCTTGGTGTTGTATGCACAGGACAATCTTGTATCCCACTCTTGGTCTACTCGGCAGGTAAATGATCTAAGAGGTGTTGCCCACCTGATTATTAGATGCATTATTTATATGTATCTTGTCTTCTCTTATGCATTAATCTTGAAAGTTGAGTTTTGAGGGATTGTTGAGAAGTAGATGCATGATTTTATGTATTTCCGTTGTTCTCCTTGCAATCTTGAACTTTGGATTTGGTAGGAGAGGTACAGGAGATGGTTAGTGGCTTTGGGCATATTCCCTTATGTTGTGGGAATGTTCATCTAAGTTTGATCTACTTTTTGTGAGAGGTTTACATCTAAGTTCTGCCATGTTTCATTATAAGTTGAATGGTTAGATGTTGATATCCTTTCAGTTTGGGAGTGTTGAAGGAGATCTTACTTTACACAGTTTGGCACATGTTAGTGTGGTATAAGGACATGGTTTGATTTGTAGGTTCTCTCTTTATGGGAATATTGTCTTCTTCTTGAAGGTTCTTATGTTCATGGAGTTGAGGTTCATGAAGGGAGTTATGAGTTGTTGTTTGTACTTCATTGTTTTTTGGAAATAGTTTGGTAAATCCTTGATCTCTTTCTTCATTGGTTGGAGGACTTGGGAGAGTTATTTGGATTGGTAATGAGAGATGTATTTTTCATATCATTGTATGCTTCTTTGACACTATGTTAGAGGAGTTAGCCACATCCTCTATGTGAAGTGCTATAGGAGGACTTGTTAATGCTGTGATCTTGTTTTCAGATTTGACATTACCTGTACAGTGGGAGTTCCAGAAGGTATATGTGTTCTGTATGAGAGGGGCACCTCTCTTGGACTGGTTACATTTTACTGCAGTGAGTTACTTTAGAGGTTTTTTATCGCATGTCTATGTGTGTTATTACCTTGGAGTCTTCTTTTGCAAGATGGTGAATATTCAGGGACTTGTTTGTAGATTTGGGTTGTTATGTTGATAGCATGAAGTTCTACCTATGATAGTTTGTTTACCCTAGTTTTTGGTATGGATAGTTTTGGATGAGCTAGCAACTTGTTGTGGTTGCTATTCCAATTTTGGTATGAGTGTGGCAGTCACTCAGAGTCTTTTGTTATCATTTGAATTTGATGCTTATGTTCATGTATAGATTGGTGCAGGTTTCAGTGATAGTTGATATGTTTCACCATGGCATATTCTTTGTCCTATCATGGGTAATATGATGTGAGGATTTCTTGCTTGAGATGGTGGTTATCATGGTTCCTTCTGCAGGTATCTTGTTGGAGCACAAAAGCATGTTGAAGAATCAATGGTACATGGTTGGCTAAGGGATGTTTATTTCCTTGTTGAGATTTCCTATAAGTTGATTTACAATGTATAATGTCAAGTGGGAGAATGTTGGGATAAGGTGCCATTAACCTTGTAAATCCCAATATTGTATTTATTCCATTTATTATTTTTAATTTGTAATTACCCATAAGGGATGAATAAGTTTCATCGGCAGTTTATTACAGAGTTACTTTTACTGCTCAAGGAATCTTGGTAAATAGTAAATGAGGTGAGGTGGAGAATCTTGGTGCCTATCTTTGGGAAATGTATTTTTGGGCTATTATGATGCATGTCATAAGTTTGTAAGAGCATCTATGACAACTTACAACTATCATAAAGTGTAAGAGATTCTATGACAACATATGACAACTATTATTGTCTTGTAAGTTCCTATTCTTGGTTCTAGGTGCCTATATTGGGAAGATGCCTATGACAAGTGTAAGGGAATATGTAAGAAGATGATTTTGGTGTATCCCAAGATAGAAATATTGGATTTTATCCATCTCCCACGAATTCCTTTGGTGGGTACTCATTTTGTATAAATATGAGACTTGAGAGTGAAGTTTATGAGAGAGAGAGAGAGTAACAAGAGTAACAGGGTGCTGCAGGATTGAAGACTCAAGAGGAGATTGGAAGTGGATGTATTGTAATCTTGTTTTGAAGATAATACAACTTGGGCCTCTCTTCTTGGTGGAGTTTTTTCCCGCAAGGGTTTCTCCACGTAAACACTGTGTTATGAGTTTATTCTTTTGTTCCATTGCTACCTTGTGTTGTGAAATCTTGCATTCTTATGTTGCTGATTTGTGCCTCTTTGTTGCTGCTATCTTATGGTGATGTTATTGCTGTTATAAGTTCATCTAAGGTGGTTTTATCAAGCATGTTAGAGTGGCTGATTTTAGCATCATAAAGAAGTTGAATCTCTTCATGGTATTTCAAGGATTAAGAAAAGTTATTTACAGATTTGCATACAATTTTCAGATTTCCATATTGTAGTAGTCAAAGCCTTGTATCTCACCAATTGGTATCATATCTTAGTGATTTGGTGATTAACAATTGGATTAGAGATTGTTCATTTATTCCAACAATTGGTATCAGAGCTTGTTCTTTTATTCCAACATGAAGTAGGTGCTGGAATGCCATACTACTCTGTTGCTGGTACTTCCTCTACGCCACCTTCATGATGCTCTGTCAAATCTGAAATGTTGAACACAGGGGAAATGTTGACTCTATCTAGAAACTCTACCTCATATGCGTTCCCTCAATCATGCCTCTTCAATATCTTACAAAGATCAAATTTCTTCATGATCTTCAATTTGTTATAGGTTCCCACTAGAAACCTTTCTTTTCTCAAGTGGACCATCACTTCATCACCAATCTGAAACTCCTTATTCCTCCTCTTCTAATCTTCCTTAGCCTTATACCGCATATTCATCTTGTTAATATGCTCTCTTACCTCCTCATGTACATTCTTGATGTGCTCTACAAAGTCTTCGGCTTTGGCACTTGTCTTCTTCTCTTGGTCCATTTTCCTTAGTTCTAGAGCAATTCTAGGACTGCATCCATACACAATTTGGAATGGTGATCTACTAGTGCTTTTATTGACAGAATTGTTGTAAGTGAATTCTTCCTAGGGTAAGATCAAGTCCCATCCCTTGGGTTTATCTCCTACCAAGCATCTCAGTAGGTTACCCAAACTTCTATTCACAACCTCAGTCTAGCCATCAGTCTATGGATGGTGTGCAGAACTGAACTTCAACTCTGCCTTCAACTTCTTCCACAAGGTCCTCCAAAAGTATCCAACAAATTTGGTGTCATGATCTGAGACTATACTCTTTGGCAGACCATGTAGCCTCACCAATTCTCTGAAGAACAAGTCAATAATGTGGACTACATCATGGGTCTTTCGGCATTGAATGAAATGCGCAATCTTCAAAAATTTGTCAACTACCACAAACACTGAGTCATTCCCTCTCTGTGTCCTTGGAAAACCAAGAATAAAGTCCATACTTATATCCTTCCAATCCCTCTCTGGTATAGGTAAGGGCTGATACAACCCTATATTCTGGCTCACTCATTTAGCCATTTGAAAAACCTTGCAACTCTGCACAAAATTCTTCACATCCTGTGATAATTGAGGCTAATAATAATGCTCACTGATAATGGCAATGGTCTTATCCCGACCAAAATTTCCTGCCATTCCTCCACTATGCTTCTCCTTTATCAGGTTCTCCCTCATGGAACTCCTGTGAATACATAGTTGACTTCCCTTAAATAACATGCCATCCTGGATTATGAAATCTAGCCACTTTGTCCTGTCAACTGTAACAGGCTCCTTGCAAGTTTTACAAGCCTCTGCAAAATCGAGATCTTCAGAGATAATGTCTTGAGTTCAATTAACCTAACCACTTCAATCTGCATCTTTGTAAACAATGTTTGCCTCCTACTTAAGGCATCAACAACCCTATTCGACCTCCCACTCCTATGGTTTAAAACAAAGGTATAACTCTTCGAAAATTCTACCCATTTCATATGCCTTTGATTTAATTTTCCTTGACTATTCAGGTACTGTAATGCTTGATAATCAGTAAACATAACAAATTCCATTGGCAACAAATAATGACTCCATTTCTTTAATGCTTGAACTATTGCATAAAATTCTTGATCATATACAGAGTACTTTCTCTTTGCATTATTTAACTTTTCATTGAAATAGGCAATGAGCTTACCTTCTTGGCTTAACACCACTCCAATGGCACAAACACTGGCATCACAATCCACCTGGAATAGCTTATTGAAATCCAGGAGGGCTAGAACAGATTGTTCTATCACCTTTTGCTTCAACAGATCAAAAATTTTCACTGCTCCTGTGCTCCACTTGAACTCCTTTCTATCCCCTCTCATTGTTTCAGTTAGGGGTGCACAAATACTATTGAAGTTTCTAATGAACTTTCTATAAAAGTTGGCCAAACCATGGAAATATTTCACCTCAGTAGCAGTTCTTGGGGTAGGCCATTCCAGAATAGCCTTCACCTTCTTTGGGTCCATCTTGAGACCTTCCACCGAGATAAAAAACCCCAAGTACACTAACTCCTTCACAAAACTACACTTCTTTAGATTAATCAACAATTTCTCTTCTCTCAACTTCTTAAAGAATCTATGAATATGCATTAAATACTCATCCAATGACTTACTGAATACCAAAATATCATCTAAATACACAATAATAAAACTCCCCAGAAACTCTTTTAGTACCTTGTTCATGAGCCGCATGAATGTGCTCGGTGCATTGGTTAGTCCAAAAGGCATGACTAACCACTCATACAGGCCCTCTTTGGTCTTGAAGGCGACCTTCCATTCATCTCCCTCATGTATCCAGATTTGGTGATATCCACTCTTCAGATCAATCTTTGTGAAGTACTAAGCCCCACTCAAATAGTCCATCAAGTCATCCATCCTTGGCAAGGGAAATTTGTACTTGATTGTTATCTTGTCTATGGCCTAGGAGTCTATACACATCCTCCACTCCCCATCCTTCTTTGGTGCTAGTACTATAGGTACTGCACATGAAATCAGACTCTCTCAATCAAACCCTTTCTCAACAACTCCTGAACTTGTCTATTCAACTCCTCATTTTCTGCAAGAGTCATTCTGTGAGCTGCCTTATTTGGCAAGCTGGCTCTAGGGATCAAGTCAATCTGATTACTGATCTTCCTCACTTGTGGTAAGCCCTCAGGTACATTATCAGAAACAATATCCTGAAACTCATTCAATAATCCATAAACTTCTACTGGCAAATTCTCACTATCCTCCTTATCCATTTTAGGAATCAATGCATAACACATACGCTCATGCTTCATGTCTTCTAAAAATTTCCTTCCATCAACATAACAAACTCTAGCACTACTACATACCTTTTCTTCAGCCTCCTTCAAGGGTTTCAACTTATGGTAGACTCCATCCTTCATTAGGGAATAAGTGTTTGCATGACCATCATGTATAGCTCACCTGTCGAACTGCCACGACCTCCCCAACAACATGTGACACGCATCCATGGGGATGATATCACAGAGTACCTCATCATGATAGCTCCCAATCTTAAACTTCACCAGGAACTGCTCATTGACTAGAACTTTGTGATCTTTCTGCAACCAAGCAATCTAATATGGATTTGGATGCCTTTCCCTCTTTAATTTCAACTTCGTAACCATCTCTTTTGACACCTAATTATTGGTGGTCCCATTGTCAATAATGACATCACAAAATTTTCCTTCACATTTGCACCTTGTACAAAATAGATTCTTCCTCTGTTCTGGCTCCTTCTCTTTAGTCACCAGGGCTCTTCTAACCACTAGGGCTTTTCCCCTTTCAACATCATCTGAATTGTCAGATTGAGCCTCCTCATCTGCATGTGCAACCCTTCCACGACCTTCCGGCCTTCTATATGTCCTTCCTTGGTACTGTGGGAATTCATAGGCTCGATGCCCTTCTTCACCACACTGGAAACAAGTTCCTATAAAACCACCTCTTTTGGTTCCTTGTACAGATCTTCCTCATCTTCTACCTCTTTGATCACCATTGTTTTGATCACGAGGGTGGTAGAAGTTATCATTCTTCTAGCCTCGACTGGTACCCACATCTCCATTTTTCTTCTCATACTCATTTTGGCTTCCAGAAGATCTTCCACTACCCCTTCTGCTTTGACCTCCTCATCCTTTTTGCTAGCTGTCAAATCTTTTGTTCAACTTCTCTTCAACTTTCAGAGCAAACTGGTACACATCCTCAATGTTGGTCATTCTGACCAAGCTTAGCTCCTCTTGAATGCTCGGTTGTAACCCATTAAGATAACGAGATAACTTCTCCTTGTTGGCCTCTGCATGGCCCATTCTGATGATCATCTTGTGAAAATATTATGTGTATTCTTTCACAGATCTATTTCCTTGCTTCAACCCTTGCAATTTTTCAGCAAATCTAACTCGTAGTCCACTGGTATGAACCGCTTCTTTAGTTTCTCCACCAAGCGATCCCAACTGCTAATATTTCCTTTTCTTCTTCGATTTCTCTCCAATTGGACCTCTTTCCACCAAATATTTGTGTGGGCCTTCAACTTTGATTTTACAAACTTAACCCGATCTAGGTCCTCTACTTCTTCATACTCGAAATACTCTTCTAGCCCGTTGATCCAGTCAATCAACTCTTCTGGGTTTAGACTTCCGAAATAACTGGAAACTTCTACTCTGGGTCTTTTTTCGATCTTTGAAATGGCCTTTATCAGCCACATTTGATCTTGATCAATCGCTTCTTCTTCCTCTTCTACATCTGAATCTTCCACCTCTTCTTCATCCTCACTTTCTCCTCTCCTTCCCAGGTTTAATCCTCTTCTCATCTATTCCTGCAATGCATCAATTTGTCTCTAGAGGGCTTTGAAACCCTCGACCGCCAATGGATCTCTTCCACCAGCATTTCTGCCACCTCTGGCACCACCATGCCTACCGAGCATCACTCTTGGGGGCATCTTGAATGTCTCAAACCCACAACCATGGTCCTGGTACAAACTGCCTCACGATCGGTGATCTGTCCACATGCTCAAGAAAACCCTGCTCTGATACCACATAACGAGGGTGCTAACCCAAGACATAGAAAATCACACACAACTAGAGATTATTATTATTCTTTAGAATATGGAAAATCTTACATTCAGAGGTGTAGACACATAAAATGTACTGATTAACATTGGACATCTGATCTTGACCACTAACATCGCTTCATCCTGAATCATCCTTCGGTCTAACCATTTAATCAAATGCCTTTATTTGATTAAATTCATTAATATTCCTCTCTTAATTAAATAAATCAGTTATCTAATTAAGTCATCCTCTCTCGATAATTAAATTAACTAGTTTGATCTAATTATCCATATTTAATTAAATAATTAATTTTATTTGATTAAATCTTTAAAGTCTATCTATTAAATTAAATAAATTAAAACCTTATTTAGCTTAATCTAACATTATCTCTTTTAATTAAATAAATCAAAAGTCCTTATTTAATTAATCCTTTATCATATTCTTCTCATAGTTGATTTAAATCAATCCATAAATTTAAGCCAAATAGGTCACATCATTTAATCCCTTCATTAAATTAATTAACCTTAATTAATTTAATCTCTTCTCATGTCCCATCCTCCATCTTTTGCCACTTGCACATAAAAATAGAGTTATTTGATTTATTAAATCTCTATTTTCTTCAACAAGGCATCTTTTAAGGAATATTCTTCAAATTTGAATTCAAAATCCAAGTGGACTTTGTCCTTCCAACAAGGCATTTACTCCACCTACAAATTCCTTTTGCCTTGAGCCAAGTGGCATTCAATGCACCTTCTTTCCCTCTTACATGTCATTTCAACAATTTCAAAATTCAAATATTGGCATTTATTGGCACATTGATCAAAACTTGCACATCCTTGGCCCATTCAAATGTTGAAAAGTGGTACTTTTCCATTGGATGAAATTTAGTCCCACATTGCTCTATTTTGGGAATTCTCTCAACTTAACATTCTATAAATAGAGAGCTCATCCTTCATTTTGATCATCCACAATTTGAGTAAACTTACTATGCTCAAATATTTAGCCATTTTCATCCATATTTTGAAATTTGTAGCTAGGTTATGCAGATTTTTGTCTTGAAGCACTCATCACTCTTCATCAAAATGGATCACAACCTTCATCAAATCACCAAAGCTAGCATTGGAGTTGGGAAAGGGCCAATTTTCACATCAAATTGGTACCAATTCCCTAAAGAGACCAATAATTTACATTTCTTTCATAGGACTTAATCTCTTTTATTGATTTCTCATTGTATTGCTTTCTTTTTTCCTATTTTGAGCTTTGATAAATAGATTTCTTAAGGAATCTATATTCTAGTTTGCATTTGAATCTAATTTGTTGTTTGTTTATTGTGTTATTGCAGGTTTAGGATCTAGGTTCACAAGAGGATCTCAAATCCTCAAGTTCTGCAATACATGCTCTTACAGAAAATTTACAGAGTTCCCCTTTTCCCAATGTTCACTCTTTTTTCCAAAAAAGCTACCAAAAATCAGAAAATCCCCCCATAAATAGCTGCTTTTTAGGTTTTGGAGCCAAACAACATTTGAATTATGAGTTTTGGCAGTTTGGCGCCACAAATTACAATTTGAAATTCAAATTTTAAAACCTTATTCAAAAATTAGCACATTTTTGAAAGTGCACTAACTTCTGGGAGCCATAACTTTTGATCTGGGACTCCGTTTTTTGAACCGTTTAAACTGTTGGAAAGGTCTTAGAGTCAAGAACGTGCTTAAAATTCACTATGCCAATTTTGGCAAGTTTCAGGGCTGTTTCAGGGCTGTTTAATGCCTCAAATCTGATCTTGATAGTTTTTAGGTGTAATTCTGGGAGACTAAAACTACAATATCTTTCAAACCGTGAATGCTCTCAGCTTGATTCTTTCACCAATGTTCTTATTTTTTCGTTCTAAATCCTCCCATATAATTTTTTTCCCCAAATACCTTCAAATTCCAATACCTGTTAAAAATAACAGTTGTCCAGATAAAGCAGACAAGCAAAACTAAAAGTTGGGAATTACATTATGACGAAAAGGGTATCCTAAACTACAAAAAAATCCAAGAAACAACAAATAAGAAAGAAAATATTTTTGGGTGATGCAGGATTGCCCTTACACTATTGGATGCTCCTGCATCAGTAATTGAATGTAATTTCCCCTCAAACCTAGAGTCTTGTCCAATAAGAATCATGCGTTATGCCAAAATAATGCGATTTGCATAAACTATGGTAAATTTTCTGCAAGTTGACTCTTTCTCCAAGTGCCAACTTTCACTTTATAGTGGTGGAATACTAATAATTCTAGTACATCATGCAATTATCATCCAAGTTCTTTGTCTAATATATGAAATTAAATATTCCCTTACTCTTTAATATTTATGCCCTTTTAATATAGGATATAGAAATATAAGTTAGTTTCTTTTCCATGACTATTAATCAATTGGTAGTCAGTTTTGTTATTATTATTTTAAATCTATTTATTATTTACTATTTATTTATTATTAATTTAAAGCAATGTATATTTATATATTTATTCATTAGATCTTCTCAATATAAAAAAAGTACTGGAGGATAAAATAAATAAGACAAGATAGGTAATATAAAGAATAGATGAATACATTTTCTAAGATCATAAACATGTAGCATATAATCAATTGATAGATGCACAACACACCTAGAGGTATAAGTGTGATCCATGATAGAGAACATTTATAGTGTATGATATAAGACATTGCACTAGAATAGAGGTATCACTAATATATTTCCAAAATTTAATGTAACGTCATTATCATTCAACATTTCCTACTCAAAGAGATAAGTACCCTATATTAAAATCAGTGTGCTACCACACAAGGGCATTAAACCATTGATAAAGATATACAAGAGGTTGCATGCTAGAGATTTATTAAAACTTGAATCCAATGTCCATTTGAATTTATTACGATCTATATGTATGTCAGAGATTCTAGAGTTTCTATTTATTTTGACATAAATTTTTAACATATCAAAAAAGTATTTGAAGAATTTTATGTTTCAATGGTATCCTATACAATGATTGTATTAAATAATTTAGCATTAAAAACAAGAAATAAATTTGTTAATGCATATTATAATTTCATGGAGGCCTTGAAGTCAAAGAGACACTATGCATGAGAGTATCTATAGAGACGGTTCATTCTACAAGAATGTGGTGCAAGCTTATTCTAAGTTATAGATTTGATACACTAAATATATATATATATATATATATATATATATATATATATATATATATCTATATAATAGTGGAATCATAACATTTGTACATCATAATGATTGTATAAAATTAGTACATATGTTTATCGTACCTTTAAGGCTTAATCATGTTGCTAGGAGTTTGTCGATGGTGTAACTGTCACGGTCCTTTAGATGCACTATAGGGAGTGGGATTGGTGGTCTTACATCCTCCCCCCCTTATATAGACTTCCTCCTAGAAGTCCTTAAGGAAAGAGAGTAGTGACACTTGTTTCATACTATCATGAAGTCTAAGAATAATAGATAAACGTATTTTAGCAAATCTTGCATCAAGGAAGAAGAGTCATATGTGATTAGTCTCAAGTCTCAAACATGTATTATAGAGAAAAATTTCTCACAATATAATATTTATCCAATATACTTTCATAACAACAAAAGTTGGCAAGCATGCTAATATTAAATGTCTATACTATTACATGAAAGGAGGGTCTTACACTTTGTCAGCATAACCCCATGAGGAATTGATGAGAAGGCACTCATAGGGTCATCTTCGTAGACCTTCATAGTATACTTCCTGTACAATGGCCTAGGTCTTTCTGATGCATTAACAACTACGTGGGTTGCCATTCTTCTCAATTTTTAGCTTAGACAACTTCAAAAAGATGATACTCATAAACCCACAATAGCATAGATAAGTAAAATACCTTATACCTTTTTCTTTGGGAAGAACTAGGGTTAGGGCTTGCACAACTCGATCTTCAAATCGCCTCAAGAATGCTCCACAATGCTCTTTGATTTATCTGAATGAACAAGTGATTAAAATTCCCTACTAAATCACTTTATAAGACAATGATCTAGCCTAGTTCACTTTAAATGCGACAGATTTCAAAAAGCTACTAAAAACATTATTCTCAACATAGAAAACCCTAATTCGCTCCGCAAAAAAACATGTTTGTGTATTTCTTTCTAGTTTCTTTTTCAAAACCTTTTCCTAGCCATACCTTACAACATATCCACGTGTCAAGGTATGACACACCAAACACTCAGGGGGTACATACAATTTTCTATTAAAGCTCCCCCTAAGACCATGCTAGGTCTAGTTCTCGGAGGAGTTGGCTGTACTGGATGAGGGCACAAATGCATCAACTATTTTAGGTTATTCTTTCTTCCTCCAAATCTTGTTCATTTCTTATTTGTTAATTTTCCTCACTGGTTCATTCTGCTTTATTGGATCAGTCTCCTTCCCCTTTTTGCTTCTGCAAACTCTTGAAATATGTCCCGATTTGTTACAATTATAGTAGACAACATTTCTCTGATTAGGTTGATTTCCACTTACTTTTGTCCTGCAATGATTAGCTTTATGTCCATACTTGTTGCAAGTGTAACAGTAGCCATTAAAGGATTGATTCATCATCCAGGTTTTGCATTCACTAGCTTTATGTCCAAATTTATTGCAAGAAAAAACATTGAACAGAGAAGGAACCAGGAAAATGATTCATTCTACTTCTGCACTCAGTTGCCCTATGACCATATTTATTGCAAGAAAAAAAATTTCCATTGAAAGATGGATACCTTTGAGCATTAGGTTGTCTTATCGGTGGTCTTCTTGCAAGGTTTCTTGAATCTCTTTTCTACTTCCCTTTATCTTGAGTCTTCTAATTGTTCACTATATTTTGCACAGCCTTGGAACTTTCACCAGTATCATTTTCCAGACCACCTTTGTCTTTAGAAGGCCTCTACCCTACAATCAATTCACCAAGCTTATCAGAGCTGGATTTGAATCTGTCTTCACAAAGCTTTGCTTTCTCTAGATCTAATTTCAAATTCACCACTTCTTGTTCAAGCTTAGTGCATTCATCGGACTTTCTTTGGATCATTTTATTCATACACTCTTCAATTATTTTCTTTTCCTCTTCTTGTACCTTCAATTCGGTAATTTCTTCATTTGCTTGCTTCAACTACTCAGTTACTTCCCTATGTATTTCTTTGAACTTCTTCAATTTCTCTTTCAGCTTCCAGACACATTCATTTGCCTCATCTAGATTTTCTTTCAACTCTCTATTTTCATTTTCAACTTTGTCAAGATCTTCAAGCACAATCCAGAGTTCTTCATTATCATTCATTTGTTCCATCTTCAGGATCTTCCCCAAGTTGTTAGGCTTCTCCGGAGGAACTGAGCTCTGATACCAATGGTTAAACATCCAAGATATTGAGAGGGGGGGTGAATCAATATCTTCTTTAATTTACTGAGCAAATACCATCCAAATATTCCAATGCATAAAGCAAGAAGGACAATCAACAACATCAACAGAGCATGAAATCATTCAACACATGAACACAAGGATTTTTACATGGAAAACCTAGAATGGGAAAAACCACGGTGAGTGTTAGCTCACAATATTGTATAACCAGTTATAGAATATTACAAAAGATGGTGGCTCACTACCAGGACTCACTGTCCAGAAACAAAAGGCTCATTTCCTACATAATTACAATGACAAAATGGATTATAGCCACAAAATGATTACACCTAACAAGTGCTGATTTAGTTCTAGTAATTTTCAATAGACTGACTTGATGCACTTCATCATCTATGCACTATTCACTTTTGAAACTTTGAAATCTTACTCTATCTCTATTTTTTATATTTCAATCATCAAAACTATCCAACATATATATTTGATCCATTTGCAAGCATTACTTATGTCGGCTTCAGGCTTTCACAAAACTTTCCAAAAAAAAAAGTGTAGCATGCTACATCGTGTCGGTATAGACCTAAGATAGGTCGCACATATATCCACACAAAAAAAATTAATTCACCATAACTTCAACAATCCATGAAGTCGGCCAGATATAGACTTAATGACAAAAAGAAATGATAGAGCAATTCTGATTCACCATACGAGCATTTGAGCATGAGAGATTCTGAACACACAACCTTCTGACATCTAAAAGTGTTTCCCAAAAACCACTAACACTGAAAATCAACTATTAAGAACTGCGGACCAAAATACCAGAGGATGATAAGTGCATACTAGATCGGATACTGGTTCAGAATACTAGATCAAGCTAAGACTTGATCTTGCAGTTGCAACCCATATATCATGGTGACATCAATGACAACAAAAGCTGTATAAAAATATGTTCATTTTTCCAACAGAAACTTCCATCAATTGAATAGTGGAGCTTGCTACAAAATCTAATAGAATGATTTGATAATATGAGTTTCCAACTCAACTTTGTACAACTCATTGATTTTGAGCAAGATTTTGCATTGCCTCTATGTAATCTTTCATTTGAAAAATTGAAAATTAGTAAAAAATTCAAATTCAGTAATTTGTTCAATTATATGTATTATTTATTTTCTCAATTGAAGAAAAACTCTGGTTTCTACTACTAGATACACATTAAATGATCGCTGATGTCCATTGTTGTATATGCTATTATTGTTAAAATGTTATTAAGCATTGAGTTGAGTGATGAATCACTGAGTACATGTTAAACTTGTTACTTATCAATATGACAACTTAGAATATGAAATTATTAATAATATGTTAATTTATTCAATTTGATTCATAATTTGAAATTTCATGGAATACAATATAAAATATCATCAACTAACTTTGGAATATGATTCATGAAATGCAGTATAAATACCTAAAAATTATTAAATCACTTCTAGTAGAGCTTGCAAAATTTCATGATTTTTGTGTTGTCTAGTGTGTGGGAAATTTTGAAACTACTCATTTGTATTGAATTAGGGTTTAAGGGTCTACAAGCTAGGGCTTTCTAAAGCCCTCATATGCTAAAACACTAGTATCCTTATGTTTTGTCATTGACTGGTGCAAGGGCACCAAAGTAATTTTTTGTAAATAAGGTCTTTTGATAGGTTTAGGGTGATCTGGAGTCTTTTGTTTTTCAAATAAGGTCATAATAGACCATTTAATAATGTTTTGATTCATTTGGTTGGTTTGGGGGTTCATTTTGCAAATATTGCAAATTTTGACAAATGTTGTCATGTAAAGGTGCAAAAATACAAAATTTATGGTAGCCCAATAGTCAAGGAAGTTTAAATGATAGTTGGAATCCATTTTTTGGTGATTTCTGGGAGTGTGTAGTTTATATATGCTTTGTAAACTTTGAACAAAACTCTCTAGAGGATATTTGGATGGGAAAAGAATAAAGAAGCTCTATTTTTCTTTGAGAATTCTATGCTTTTACTGCAATTTTGCTGCTCTAGGCTATGGTACGAATCTATTCATAGGGATATTGCTTCATAGGCTTTTGAATTTGTTGAAGGCATGTGTTAGCTCCATTTTGGGGGTGGTTTGATTGAGTTTCATTGAATTTGAAGACTTTGACAAGCATTTTACTGTCCATGGGTCTGTAACTCAGAAACTAGGGTTTGAGGGTATTCAAAATGCATTGAAGACCCATTCCACCAGTAGATGTGTTTGAAACTTAGTAGAATGGGGGAATTAGGGTAGGTTTAGGTGTTATAATAGGATTGAGGAGTAGGGAAGGTGTTTTGGTGGGTTTTGATTGTTGCCCTAGATAGGATTTCATGAATTTTGGCTTGAATTAGATGGCTACAAGTTGAAATTTGCATAAAAGGCATGGTTAAGGGTTGGGTAATATTTTATGGAGTATGTGCAGACCTATTGTGAAGGGTCTAAGGCACTGTTATGGAGAAAAGAGATTGGGAGTGTGGATTTTCAATAAACCCTCTTGGAAATGGCTTAAATTGAGGGTTTTATGGTTTGTTGTCTTTGAGGGTGCTTCTCTTAATGAAAGTTATGGATTTAGACCATTTGTAGCCTGGTTGAGGTCTATCAATTGACTTTTGGGGTTAAAGGAGTGTTTAGCTTGGCGATGCTTTGTAAAAGTGGCCTAATTGGCCCAAGAGGGCAGCGTAGTAGTATTTTTTTAGAGGTGATGGTCCAAAGTGACCTTGTGTTATTTTGAAATATGTTTTGTAAGAAGATAATGGGTGTCTAAAAAGGTAAATATTTTATGGGTTTGAAAAGTATTCTATAAGATATGTTCAAGAAACTAGGTCTGCACACCTACAAGGGAAATTGAGAGTGTGTGAGAAATCACCCTAGTTGGGGTTTTGATGATTGAAGGATTGTTCTAAATAGTTGGAATTGTGATTGTAATCAGTTTTCCTCCTTGCTCTGCATTATTGACATGCTGCACGTTTTCACCAGGTCTTTAAGTTACAACTTGAGGGTATTGGTGTCGTGTGTGTTTGTGTCCCCCTCTTACTAGGAATTGCCCCTTTTAAATTTATTAAATGCAAATATTTACCTTCCTAAAGTATTATGTTCCTTGAGAAATTTGGACATGTTTCGATGTTTCACATTGTCTCTATGATTTGTGAAGGCTTTGGTTTTATCGTTTTCCATCCTTGCAAAGCCCCAAAAACATGACGTGTGTCCAAATTTTTCAATAGGCTAATGTTTTTATCTAATGTTTTAATTACACTCTGTTGAGTCCTATTGTATCATCCATGGGCAATCCCCATTTTTCCTAGAGTGAAGCCACAATAGTGGTTTACAATTTGATGGAGGAAGGAAAACTGAGAAAAAATGACCCCATGGCAAAAAAATTGGTTTTAGGGGTTCGAATGAACCTACAAGTTTGATCAAACCAAAAAGGGGTTCGATTGAACTAGTGTTCAAGCGAACCCATTAATTACTAGGCCCACATTTCCCACCCAAAAAAAAAAAAGAAAAATGCATATTGAAGGGGGTTCGCTAGAACTCGTTCTAGCGAACCCCCTTTTTCTTGATTTTTGAAATTGTTCACAAAAAACCTAATTTTTTACGCTTCGAAGCTCGGGTTGAGGATGAAAATGGAGGAGTCTTCAAAAACCCAACTGGAATCAGGTAGTCCTTAGAACAAGCTATCCAACGAATATAATTTTAATATGTTTTAATTTTATTATGTATTTGTTTTTTTAGTTTTATTAAACATAGGTTTTTCATTGAAAATGAAGGTCTCTGTTCTGCACGTGGAAAAATAGCAGATTATCAAAAAAAAATTGAAAAATATGAGTGCACCAGATATTGAAGTCCTCGATCCAACACAAAAAAAAAAGAATTTCGATATATAGAAAAAAAGTTACACGTTATACGGTCGCGCTATGTCTGAATTGTAATTGGTTTGACTTCGAAACTTGATTAAAGAAAAAATATTCAATAAAAAACTATCTAACCAAGTGGAAGCACTAGATATTGGAGTTAAAAATCTAAATTCGAAAGAATTAGAATTTTATCCTTCATTGAAAAAAATTTATGCATTATACGGTGTGCATGTCACTTTTTAAAAATGTTGTTTTCTGAAAAAAACCAATTTTCGTGGGAGATGGAAAAAGAAGTGCAATCTGATTCCAAAAATTTTGAAAAAAATATTTTTAGAATCTACAAATAAAATGTGACGATACTCTAGTTTGCATCATCTTCAAATTCCTCACAGTTTAGCCGCTATAGGTGCCTGAATGTGAAGATTTAGTTAAAAATAATAATTGAAGTGTCCAGTTTAGCCAAAAATTGTAAACCACTATTGTGGGATCACCCCCTAGTCACTTTAAGTTTTTTAATTAATCACGTGCATTTAGTGGAGCTCTAAAATTTTGACACATACTTCCTTGTGAAACAACGAAATATTGACACATATTATACCTCTTGTTTGATATTTTGGTTGTCAGAAAGGTCTTAACTAGACATGGTGCCAAGTAACTCTTGGAGATTTTGTAATTTTGCTATTTGATAGCACATATAGGAAATGCTATAATTTTTCTCTATAATAACAAAAAATGACTCAAATACTCTGTGTATTTCTTTAATTATGAATATCGACTTATATTGCTCTCCAGTATTGTATTCACTATCTTTTGACTCAAAATAATCAAGGGTTATTTATAAGTTCTCATATCATATCATGTGTTATGGATGTTGAATTGTTAGCTTATATTCAAGGAATGGATTAACATTGCTTTCACTTATTCATCAAAGACAATCAGTTGGAAACACCAACGTGACTGTTGTTAATAAGTTATTAAGAATTGAGTTGAATGATGAATCAATGAGTACATGTAAAAATTATTAGTATGACACAATTAAAATATGAAATTATTAATAATATGTTAATTTATTCAATCTAATTCATAATTTGAACTTTCATGGAATACACTATAAAATATCATGATCAACTACACATTGGAATATGATTCATGAAATTTAGTATAAATACCTAAAAAATTGCTAAATCACTTTCATTTGCCAAATCACATCCCAGTCCTCACTCTGACGATGAGATTGAGAGTTGTCTTGACTTTGAGTCAGGTCTTCATTTTCTTCACCCTACAAACATTTGCTTACCTACATCTCAAGTTCAACTTTCATTATGTCACTGTCATTTGTTCCACTGTCACCAACATTTGAAGTGTTGCACAACCCTCTTCTTTCACATATGGAATTCCAAATTGTGAGTGCCCTTTTAAAAGGAAAACTTCAGACATTGTACCTAGATCCAAGCACCCTCAAGAAATTTTCCAAATTCTTTTCTAGTTTGTTTCTTATATTTGATTTCAAAAACCCCAATGCACTGAAAAACCTCTCATCCTCCACTGACCCCAATATCATTGTTTGACATAAATCAACAAGTTTGAAATATTCTGATAACGAATCACACAATATTTCACTTTGACCTAAGGTTGTCCAAAACCTTGTTATTGATCCCACTTTCATGGGATTCTCCATGGACTCAACCTGGTCAATCATATTTACTACAAAATGCTTAGCTTGTTCTCTAAGCTTAGTTTCATTTATAATTCCTCCTATTTTATATCCATTGTATTCTAAAATTTTCACAAACTATCCAACCAAGGTAATTGCTTTTTTATTAAAATAGTCTTGGTTCCCTTGGTAGCTTTGAATCCAAAATTGAGGATATACAATAGACATGGCTTCAAGTATTTCTTCTTGAGAGAATAAATCATAAATCTTTGTGGAAAGATATTTTGTAATATATTTTAAATTACCACTTACAGATTTTGCAATGTCATGAAAAGACTCCTTTGTAACAGGTACTTCTCTGGTAGAGTGCTTGAACATCATACATAGTGCATTGGTGTCTCAAATCCACATACAAAGACACATAACTACCCACTTGCATTAAGCTGTAAATAATTTTTAGGATTATTCAAATTTGTCATTAACTGCTAGCTTACAAAATCTTGACTTTGAAATGGATAATCTGGTAGATCTAGATATATATTATTGAGGGTCATGCATGTCATTCTACATATTTTAGTATATTTAAAGATATACATAGTTCTATCTTGGGATTTCTTCAAAAGATTATTCATTTCATCCAGCAAGGGGAGAATACTGGCTAAAGTTAAGAGTGTCTCTATATCACTTAACCTATTTAATAGGTCAAGAGTTTTGACTACTGTTTTGTGATGTTTGTACATTACTCCAATCAAGGAATGATATTCTAAAAAAACTCATTGCGTTGGTCCATGCAAGGAGATCCATCTGGTATTAACATCCTTACGAATCTTGTTTCATCCTATTATTCCCTCAACAAAAATTTGAAATTTCACAAAATGTTTGGGACTTCGACATAAGTATGCGTAGAGCTTGTACACTAGATTTTCAACTTTTGATACTATAGGAAAATTTCTTACAATTCTAAATGTTGAATTCATTCTATGGGGCATGCAATGAATTCCAATCATGTATGGTGAAGGAGTTTGAAACTTTACACAAAGACTGCTCTTGTGATCTTGCATTACTGCAGATCTATCAACTCCCACACACACCAACTTTTTGGTAATTGTCAAGTCATCCATACCTCCAATTTCATTCAAATATTTCCTAACTAGTTCAAATAGATTTTGTGATGTCGAATTTTCCTTCGTTTTATGAACACAAAGAAGATGAGGTTGGCAGACATGTTGGTGTATAGTATACACATGCATACGTACCCAAGAAGTATTATCTACAATAGTAACTTAATCTAAAGATAATGTAATGAAGTTTGACTCTTTTATTTTCTCCTGTAAATCTTTCTTTTCCATCGTGGCAAGATAACTTTCCCATTCCCATCCAACATTTATTGACCAATGTGCATTAGAAAAGTTAGGAACACCCAAAAAAGATAATAAATTAAAATATTTTGGGTTGTCTATCATAGGATGCCCTTTGGACAAAATATGAAAAACAACACTCATCTAAACAATTATTGCCAGTTGTGCTCCTGCCATTACCTTTACAAATTGAGCTTCAATTTTACCTCCACATGTAGCAAGATTTTTCATTCTTTGTATATGATCATCATATTCCAAGACATACTTAACATGAAGACATTCTTCCTTCGATTTCATCTTACTGCTAATTTTTCCTTTCCGTCTATGATTTATTTTTCATAAACTTTACCGATATGCTATTCTATTGTGTCAATATTTAGCTACAACTTTTTGTCTCTTTTACATTTCCAACTAAAAATATTACACTTTCATTTTGTTGGAGGTTCATCTTTATTTGCATTCTTCATTGGATCAATGAATGGGTACTTTCACACCCAATCAATCTGAAAATTCTTTGTCATATCCCACTTGTGCCTTGTTTTTATTTTGCTTTTCTTTTCTTGCTAACAACATCATGATCTACAACGCCATCATTTTCATCCAAGTCAATTATCTCATTCTGGATAACTAGGGTATCCCTTGGAGCATCTTCTATGACATTTCCATCCTCATCGAACTCAATTAACTCAATCCCATCTTCCAATGAGGTATTGTGAATGCCTTCTTCATTAATAATTGGTGCAAGAGTTGATGATGTATCTCCATCTTGATTTGATGGATCAAAAACATTTCCAATTCCAAAGTAAGACTTTATGGTAACTCTACGTTTTGGGCATTTTGATGGCTCCCAACCCCTTCACCACCCTAAGGAGTTTACCCTTGTTGCACTTGTTGCTCGACAGATCTTGATCTCTCACTTTGAATAAAATATGAAAACAATGTCTTCTTGTTTAAAGACATAGAGTATAGATCCCATTCCATACTCAATATCATCTTTAAGATTGAAGCAAGAATGGAAAAGAGATACAAAATATTAAAACACTATGAAGAAATGATCACTTACCTTTAGGTTCTCATTGAATTGCTATTCATTAATGCAAGAATGCCTATAGTTGTAAGTTTGGAACTTGCCTATGATCAAGGTTCCAAGTCCAACTTTCGAATCGAGAGTCACAAGTTCAAAACTGAACAAATGTGTAAGAATAAATCAAAGTTTCGATTGCATTTATATCAATCCATATTTGGTGAATTCTGTGAAATTTTAAAATGGTATAGTAAAAATTTGGTGAATCCTGCGTGATTATACAACGATACATTTAAATGTTGGGAAAATAAAGCCTCGAGAGAACACATACATTGTAATTTTCAAGGCAATTATGGCCCTATGATTAGCATGGAGGTCTCATAGTAATTGGAAAAATGTGTCCTCAAACATAATTATTTTTTAATGTTATTGGCAAAATGGGTCCTCATAAGTAATTATTTGTAAATTTTAATTGGTGAAATGGGTCCTCACGTGTAGTGAACATTTAATGATGTTGGAAAAACGTGTCTTGATACACAATTTTGTTTTAATAGTATTGGTGAATATGTAGGTGATTTAATACATGCTTATGAGATTCCAGGCGAAAATATTAATTTGTCTGTTTGAAACATGTAGTTTGTTATGGAAAAAATATTAATTACATATGCCTCATAAAATAAATCAATGGTGAATGGAAATACATTGGACCAATAATTCATAACATCTTAGAGACTTGGTCACCTCGTTGGTTGCAATTTATTCGCCAACTTTGACTTGGCTGATATGTACTATTCGCTAATTGGTGAAGATTCACCACTAAAAGAATCCCTGACTAGTATGAACCTGTCAATATGAAACCAAGTATACATATGAAATCAATGTTCATCATTTAGAGGTAGTTTGGGTGTTGTTTATGTTTCAAAGTGAAATACTCAATAATCCAAGTGCAAAGTGCATGCTTCAAAACTATTTAACCAGAGTGAAGCATATAGTGTGTCAGATGTTTTTTGATACTCTTGGGTGACCAAAACATAAACATGGATAATAAATATGGTTATTTTTAAAATTTAGTAATCTCAAGAAAATAAAATCATAATTCATCAAATTCATTAAGTTGGAAATGGATTTTGTGATGCTTGGGTTCTTAAAGGTTTCTAGAATCCATGAATTCATCTCCCAAGCATAAATTGGAGTCCAAGATAATTTGTACAATAATCAAGTTTAAATTGTTAGGAAAATAGTTGTTGCCATTGTAGGCAATCTAATATAATTGCTAGTAAGAATTCCAAAGCTAATTTATGTTTTCATGTCTAAACTTGTAGAGATTGAAAATGAATTGTTTTGTTAATGATTTAATTTTTCTAATAGTATACTAATAGTTTCAAATCATTAGATCTTTCATTATAGTAAATCTTAGTTTGTCATTAATATCATAATTTATTATACTATCTTGAAAAAGTCATATTTAAGCCCAATTTATTTTCCAAATATATGAATAAGCAACTTCTAACCAAAAGTATAGGAAATTAAAAGTGTACTAATGTTAGCAAAAATATGTTGTCATGAAAATTTAATCTTGCATTGGAGAAGCCAAAGGAAAAAGGGAGAAATTGCTAAATAAATTAAACTCTTAAGACTTTGTTGAAAAGAATCAAAGTAGTCAACACCTATGTTTTAATATTATATAGAGCCAAAGAAATGAAGAGGTGTTAGGAAACATCCTCGAGGTTATTATGCTATAGAAATTAGAGGCCTTTTAAGTCCAAGTAAAATTTATGGCTTGTAACATTTGATACAACATAAGAGGTTGCTCATATGGTTGCTACATCCATGAGAAGCATTAGTAGAATTTGGTGACGGGGTTGTGGGAAAAAAAATAAAATTGATTAATTGATTAATTTTTAAATTGTTGAAAGATATTAATTTTCCAAAAAGGAAAATCCCACACCCAAGCTTGGAGTGCACATTTAAAATACTCTATACCACCAATTTGAAAATTGGAATTTGTGTTTTGTTGCAAGATTGGAATACATGGAATTGGAGAAGAGTGGAGAGAGTGGGTTGGAAACCAAGAAGGAAATTTTGAATTGCACATTGAATGCACATTCCAAGAAAAGGAAACCCATGCCTAAGGAGTAATGAGCATTTTGGAAGTTTGGCTGGCATTGGAGGAGAGAGAGATTGTTAGAAATCATGATTGTGAGATCCAATCTCACAAAAACATGCATAACTTTCTCATACGGAAACAAAATTGAAAAATTAAAAATGTTCCAAAAAGCTGAGAAGGAGCATGAAACCTAGAAACCATTCGAGAAAATTCATGGTAATGAAACATCAGTGATAGGAAAAATGTGACAGGTTTTTTTGTGGCAATATGAAAAGAAGCTTTGGATAGAAAAATCAATGCATATAAGGTGTGAAAATGGAGATTGTTTTGGAGATGAGAGGATTTGATGTCAATTAAAGTGTGTTGTTTTTTCTTTTTTCTGATCATAGAGAGAAATGATCTATTTTTTTTTTTTTTCCTGTAGGTGCTTTTCAGAGAATAAGAAGTTTATTTTTATTTTCCTATAGGTTGGTGTTGTTGGATTGACCTAGTTTGGAGAATGTGGAAGATTTGTAATACATTATGGTTACAAGTATTCTATAAATGAATTAAATATCAAATTTATTATCTTATGTGTTCTCCATTTAATGGTTTTCAAAAATATAAAGTTGATTTTTGCTGCAACAATTGACAATCCTATGGATTCTCAATTTTTGACTACATCATATGGTATCAGAGCAGGTTGATCTTTTTGGGGTGTGAGATGTGTTGAGTATGAGTTTGTTATAGGAGCTTTTTTTTGGTGAAGAGTGAAGCGGTGAAGCTACAAGAGAAAGAGTTGTAAAAAAATTGTTTGTTGTAGGCATGGAAGAGGGTCTGTGACTACTATCCTCCAATAGAGATAAAGATGGGTAGAAGGTGTAGAGTTCCTCCACTAAGAGAGAGTGGGTAGAGGAAGAATCTTCCAAAGTATTTGTTTGGTAGAGGGTAGTGTGTTGTGAGAAATTATTTTTGTAGTGTGTGATGTATTGTAGCAGCAAGAGAGATGGGTATACGCATGAGGAAGAAGCCTTTGATATGTGAAGGATGGAGCAAGTATCAAAAGAGGAGAATCATTTGGATGATCATGGATATAAATGCAAGGCTGGATAGATTGGAGTTATTGTAGAAAGGAGAGATATTCAAGAATCATGAAGAGTTGAAAGGCGCGACAGAAGGTAAAAGAGAAGAAACTGGAACAACAAAAAGAAATGAGGTACAATTTGATAATTTTGATTTTGATTTGTTTGTGAGTAAAGAAAGTGATATAGATGGAGGTGTGAAAGTGGGGCTCTCTGATGGTCTCATCTTTGATGACGAAATTAGTGAAGAAGATATCCTATTGAGAGAGGAGATAAGATGAATAGAAATATTATTAAGTGGAGAAGTAACTTCTATTTTTTCAGAATTGTATGAAGAGGAAATTGATGGGGATTTGTTTGTTGCTAAGATGGATATGGAGTTGCAAATATATGGGAATAAAATAAATGAGGATGTATATTTATATGCATATGTTTGTGTGAGGAAGTTGTTGAAGATGTTACAGTGGTTGAACACATGAAGATGATGGTGGGAGTAGATGGGGTAGATGAAAACCTCATAGCAAACGATGTGATAAAGGTTGCAACTAAAGATAACATAGGAAAAAATGCAACAAAGAAAGAGGAGGTAATTTTTTTACATTTTGTGATTTCCATGAAGCTGTAGGGGTAGATTTGTATGTGTATGATGTAGGTGGATATGCGTGATGAAGGAATTTGGTGGAGGTGGTCGGATTTTGGTGGGTTGGATCCCACAAAGGAGGTTAGAAAAGAAGAGAAACATTGGAAGAGGAGGGTGGTTTGTGGTGGATACAAATCCATGGGAGAAAAGAAGAATGGTGACCGGAGATGTTGGAAGAAGAGGAAGATTTTTTTTTTTAGAAAAATAAAGAAGAATGGTGGATCCAAAATAAACACACGGTTTTCAAATGTTCATGAACTTCATTCATGAAAAATTTCTAATAATCAGGTTGTTTGATGCAAGAGCATTCGGGTGCATGGGAAATCTGTACAACCAAAAATATTTTAAATTTTAATGCTCATGTTTTGTTTTGATTTTTTTGTTGTATGCACAAATTATTGAAATCCTCAACTCCTCCAGCATAGTAGAATTTGGTGACGGATTGTGGGAAAAAAAATCAAATTGATTAATTGATTACTTTTTAAATTGTTTTAAAACTGTTGAAAGATATTAATTTTCCAAAAAGGAAAATCCCACACCCAATCTTGGAGTGGGCATTTAATATGCTCTGTAACACCACTTTGAAAATTGGAATTTGCATTTTGTTGCAAGATTGGAATACAGGGCATTGGAGAAGAGTGGAGAGAGTGGGTTGGAAGCAGGAAGGAAATTTTGAATTGCACATTGAATGCACATTCCAAGAAGAGGAAACCGATGCCCAAGAAGGTGTAATGAACATTCTAGAAGTGTGACTTGCATTGGAGGAGAGAGAGAGATTGTTAGAAGTTGTGACTATGAGAACCAGTCTCACAAAAACATGCATAACTTTCTCATACATAAACAAAATTGAAAAATTAAAAATGTTCCGGAAAGTTGAGAAGAAGAAGCACGAAACCCAGAAACCATTTGGGAAAATTCATGGTAATGAAATAGTAGTTATAGGAAAAATGTGATGGGTTTTTTTGTGGCAATATGAAAAGAATCTTTGGATAGAAAAATGGATGCATAGAAGGTGTGAAAATTGACATTGTTTTGGAGATGAGAGGATTTTATGTCAATTGAAGTGTGTTGTTGCTTCTTTTTTATGATCATAGAGAGATTTTAATGTAAATGTTTTCATAAAACCTTCCTTGTATATAGCATTTTTTCACTATTTATTGTGATTTCAATTTATCTTTATTGTTGATTTACTATAAAATTTATTATTGGATTGGTTTAGTCTGATATTTAGTCTTATTTTCCTAATTTAATTGTGTTTCTAGGTTTTACTTTAGTGCCTAGGAGCTCTTGTTTGTTGCTTGAAAGAAGCAAGTTGTTTGTAACTAAGTCTAATACTAATTGTTTGATAAATATTTTCAAGTTTTCATGATAAAATCAAGCTTTAAGTTTAGATTTTATGATGGATAATAAACATATATTTTAAATTTATTCACAAATTGATTGTATTTGATGATGTTTCTAACATATGATAATATTTTCTAGGATTTTACATGTAATTACATGCTAATGATGGTTGGGTTGTTTATAATAATTAGTATAATCAAAGATGATATGAAAAAAAAAGTACTACCACCATGGTCCCCAAAAAATAAGTGGACTTGATTACCTAATATTAATTTAGAGAGAGAGTGAATTTTTTTTTTAAATTTTTTAATGAAACTCAATGTCTAGGTGATTCAAGTAATCTCTATTGTAGATATAAACATCTTGTCGGTATTATAGCTATGCCTAGAGTGTGAATAGTGATATCTCCATCAAGGTTATAGATATATGGATAGCAAAAGAAAAATATCTAGATAATTTTTTTTGCATATCTACTTAAATATATCTATATTCCAATAGATCATTGTTCATTGGAAAATAAATTTAAATGATATCTTGTTACCAAAATTTTTCTAATTGGTTTTTGGTGAATTTTAGAATGGGGAAAATTCATGACCACAAAATTGATTTAAACTAAATGGATTTTTTGACACAAGTCTTTGGACTATGATTACATTGAATCATTATTTTGTATGTGTTGTTTTGATTATAAACTATAAGCTTGTGAAATTGTTCTTTATTCTAAAATAATCCAAAATTATTTCTAAGTCGAGCCACCATTTGTTGTTTCTAGAACAAAATATCTTATTTCCTTAGAATTAAATAGGAGTTCCCTTTCACTAGTATAATTTGGCAAATAAATGACTACACGACTAAAACTTGTACTCACGTGACTAAAAATGACTAAATTCTACTAATTTTTTGTAATTCACAAGTATAAATGACTAAATAAATGACTAATACTCCTCTACATGACTAAAACTTGTAGTCATGTGACTAAAACTTGTAGTCACGTGACTAAAAATTTTAGTCACGTGACTAAAAATGACTAAATTCTACTATTTTTTTGTAATTCACAAGTATAAATGACTAAATAAATGACTAATGCTCCTCTGTTCTTTTTTCTTTTGAATTTGATCATAATTACAATACATAACCCACCTGCTTTTGCACAATAAACATTATTAAATATATTATAACATCAAGGGGGTAAAAATTTTATTAAATCAAAGAAATGTTACAAAGCAAGGGCATTAAATATATTATAATATTATATTATTATATAATATTAAATATATTAAAGTGGATAATTAAAAAAATATTTTGAATTGAGGGAGTGGGTGGTATTATAATATAATATAATAATATATTATGGGCAGGTGCATGAAGTTGGGTACTAATTTTGTGGCCACTTTTGAAAAAAAGTTTTAAAAAACGCGCTCATGTTATTTGGTGTTAAAAATAAAGAAAAATCTAAATTATTTTCCTTGGGATACCAACCCAAAGGCTTGGAGGGAATTCCCAACAATGCCAGAGATGTGTTTTTGCAAATTCTACAATTTTTCACATAATCAAGTTAGTGCTCACCATCAAGATTGCATCTAGTTCAATATCGACAAAATCGAACACATGGGTAATGTTAGGTTCTCTCTTAGCTATCCAACAATGTAATTTTTTTTACTTTTTGACAATGTTAAGCATTTCATCCATGATTTATTTTGTTTTTATGTCTGTTTTTTGCTAAAAAGTAGTGTTTGGTGTTTTTGTTTGTTATAAATTAACCGTTCATCAAAATATCAAATAAATTACATTTTTAGAAACTAGACTCCATTCTACAATTTTTTTTTAGAAAAAAGAAAAAAAATCAAATTTTTTCCAAAATTTGTAGGTAGAGCACGGCCAAAATTATGCTTTTCAGGAAGTGCTCACTTAGAAAATTAGTAAAAAATAAAATATTCATTAAAAAATTATCAGAAAAATTGTGCATCAACTAGATGCTGTTAGCTAACTTATGACCGTAGCGATTTTAAAAATACTACAAAAAAGTTCACCGTGCTTAGGTCGTACAAGAGTTGCTATGTTATGTTTTTCTGACAAAAACATCACCAATTTGTGTACATCCCTCTTTTGAACCCCTTAATCTCAACCATTTTCAAAATAAATTAGTATTTTAGAAAGTAGACTCGGAGCACTTTGATCCTTGTTTTTGTTTCATCTCAAAATTTTGAGTGTAACTATCCTCAATTTCACGTCCAAGGTAAGCATTTCCTAATTTCAGAAAAAAAGTGGCCACTTAAGCCCTCTTTTTGGGAACCATCTTGGTGCAATTACCCTTATATTATAATACAATATAATATAATATGATATTATATAATATAATAGATATAATATATATTATAATATATATATTATATAATATTATATTATTATTATATAATATATAATAATATAATATAATATTTATATTATACAATATTATATTATTATATATTATTATATAATATTATAATATTATATTTATATTTTTTTTTTAGCAAAAGTGGCAAGCCACTATAAATATATTAATATTAAAATATAAGTTATACAAAATCCCTGGTTCAGGCGAGCATACTGGTAGGAAAGAACTAGGAAGAAAACCCCCAATTATAGCTCAAGTAAGACCATTGACTGACATTTTACAATTCAACTATTTTACAATGACAACCAAAATATGGCTATTACATTGCTAAAACTTTCACTCAAACAAGACCAAAATACTGAAGCAACACCCTTTGACTATCAAAACCCTTTAAAATCTTGTACATTATGACCCCCATTACATACCCCATTACATGGACAAAACCTTTTACAATTTTGGCAAAAATGACCCATCTACAAGCTTGACGATTTCAATCCATTACAAAGCATTGCAAAATTATAACTGCTAAACAGCCAAAGGAATGGAGACAGGATTAAAATGAAGCAGACTTGTTTCCTACTCTTTGAGGGCCATTTACCAAACTTTCTTCATCCACCACTTGCTTTTGTTTAAGATCATAATCATATGATGGAACTGTTTTGTTTATATCAGGGACATAATGATAGCAGAATTTTCCTTTCGCAGCTTGTGGAAAAGCTGATAATTGTAGATTATGAATACAAGTGTGGTTCCTCAAGAAGGATATTGCATGATACTTTCTCTTAAATTTATCTATCTCTTCCATGGAGATTGTAGATCTATACTTATTAAGAGCTTGATACAAATGAGTAGAAGTATCATTCATTGTTGATAACAACATGCCTTGAAAAATCCCTACATACCTCTTTTTGTAATGGATAAGATGCCTTGGGAATAGACCTCCCACCAAGCCGTCACCCGTGGTGAAAACATATTGTTGAACACTATGGAGTAAAGATCTTCCAAATATAGACTAATAACAAACTTATTAGCTATATTCTTTAAAACATTAAAATTTTGAACCAGATCCAAAATGTTTGATAAGAAAATGGACAGTAAATTAGCTAGAAAAATGATCCTTTGCAATTTTGTATGCAATACATCTTCACCTATAATGACTTTGATGCAATTTAACACAAACTTACATTTTACTTTGAATATTATATTTATATTATAATGTATAATATTATATTTTTATATTATAATAATATTATATTATATTATATTATATTATAATAATATTATATTATATTATAATAATATTATATTATAATAATATTATATTATAATAATATAATATTATATTATAATAATATTATATTATAATATATTATATAATAATATTATATTATAATAATATAATAATAATATTATATTATATTATAATAATATAATATTATAATAATATTATATTATATTATAATAATATATTATATTATAATAATATGATATTATATTATAATAATATGATATTATATTATAATAATATAATATTATATTACAATATATTATATTATATTGTATTGTATATATTATATTACAATACAATACAATATAATATATTGTAATATAATATATATAATATATAATATTATATAATAATATAATATAATATAATATATTTTTTTGATAGATAATAATATAATATAATATTATTATATAATATTATATTTATATTATAATGTATTTAATATTATATAATAATATTATATTATATTATTATTACAATATATTATATTATTAGATAATATAAATATAATATTATAATATAATATAATATTTATATTATATAATATTATAATTGTCAGTTACCCAAATTTGCACCCGTCTGCCAAGTTGTGAAAGAAATCGACAAATTTGGACTAACATGGGACTACTTTTAGGTTGTGGGTATCCTATTGTGAAAGTAGACCTCCAGATTATAGGCTGGCTGCCTTTATGATGGTGTCACCTAATCTATTTCTTGTCAGGGAAAGGCGGAGAAGGAAACATGAACAAAAAACTAAACCCCTATGGTGATGCACCTAATGATATTTCTTAGACTTATTATAGTTGTTTTAACACACAATCTCATCAAAAGCTCGGCTTAACTTAACACAACATAGACATTTTAACATATCAATGCATGAGTATTTTATAAGGAGGTTTGGTTCTCTTAACATTTATGAAGGAAAGGAAATCTTTCACAACTAAAAGAATATTTGAACCATCACACAACTTACAACCTGCATCAATATATATTTATCCTACCTAAAGGTGCTAAAGTGAGACAAACATGAAGGAGTTACCAAAATCACAAGATCATTCATCAATCACCACACTTCACACAATGGGATAGCTTCAAAGAAAGTAAACACTGAATTTCATTAATAAAAGGTGTTACATACTACAATACATGTATGATATTGAGTCACAATGCTATCCTCTGCCTAAAAAAAGCTCCAAAGTAAGCTACAATGTCTTGCAGAAGGAAAGAAAAAACTAACTCCAATAACAAAGATTGAAGTTACTTAAGGAAAAAATCAACCAATCCTCTCACACCAGTCCATCTAGAAGGTTTTGGTTAGATGTAGCAGAAAAGGCCAAAAAGAACCTTCTAGAAATACTCCAAACTGTCCTCCACATGAATCAAAGTAAGGGCAAGTCAATAGTCACACTAAAAATGTGACAAAAATGCCTCCAAACAACCCTTTTTCCTCAAAAATCAGTCAAAACAACCTCCCACACATCCCTCATGTCTGCCAGTCATCATTGGTCCTCACACATGTATTCAACCCATTTGACCCACACCTTTAGTGCCTTTGCAAAACACAAGACTCTAATTCACATTCAAAACAATAATAATCTGATTAAGTGATTTATTATACATCACTTAAACAAATTACTTTACATTTAAAAATAGAATGCAAAAAGAGGCCCCACCACCTCTTTAGATTACATCAATATTTGCATCAAAAATGACATAAAATAAAAGTGATTTACAAATCACTTAATCATGCGTTACCATTGATAAAGATGCAAAACAAAAGATATATAATGCTTGTAAAAGCATTCAAGGGAAATTTAAAACCCCTCCAAGGCATTTGATGAAATTCTACTCACCTCCACTTATACATTTCAAGGCCAAAAAGACATGATTATGACTTAGTCAATAACCCTCCTTTCAAAGATAAACAAGAGGCCCATAATTCGGCCTATGTGAGCATAAAAGGATTCCACCATCCGTGGAAGGCATGCTTTGAAGGCATATCATGTTTCAAACTTTGGAGGACTGAACATATTTTAGAAACAAGGCATATGGTTCTCAATTGAAATATAAGGAAAAAAATGCCTAAGTCATAAACCTTACTTCGAAGACCACATAACACATTAAAATGTGTTGCAATTTTTAAAAACAAGACAAAAAAATCCCATCGGCCTCCACCATAGGGTTTCCAACCCTAAACAAAAGACATGGGAAAAATGAAGAAGCCATCATTTGTGCTTCGAAGGTTTTGGAGCTCGACATTCTGCCGCCATGAGGGTTTCCTGAGTGCACAGAAAATGGTGTTTTGGACTAGTTTCTTGGCATATTTCTTGTGGTTTCTACATAAAAAAATAGGTAAAGCATTTTTTGAATAAAAGATTGTATTTTTCATCCTTTTGAAGTTCATTTATGAACTAAATAGCCATGGCCATGTAATATTTTCTAATCATTTTGTTGTTTCTTTATCTTCTGTAATGATTCATTCTTCTTTTATCCACCATTGGCAACTTTTGAAGCTCAAACGGAAGCTTGATTATGTGACAAAAGCTTGTGTAAATAAAGAGAATGAGCAAAACATCTCAGGTAAGCTTTTACCAGACCCATTCCTTTCTAATTTTTCAGAAAACAAAGCTCATTTTGAGCCTCCATTCTGAAGAATAAAGAAAAAAATGTCAATTTTCCTCTGTATTTGAAGTTGGATTTAAAAAACCCAGTGTATTTCGTTGTTTTGTGTAGAAACCTACTCTTTTTGGCCATGGCCATAAAGAATGAAATATGGTTTCTACATACTATTGCTTTGCTTCAGAAAGCTCCATGATATATTTTCAATATTCTTGTAATTGCACTTTTCAACTCAAACCCCAAGTCGATTTTTTGATGTGTGAATAAAAAACTAGATTTTTTGGCTATAGCCATGAATGTATGCACTGGTTTTTGACAATGACACTTTCTTTACTAACTTTTGAAAGAAAATAATTCCATGCCATTCCTTTCTGAATTATGTGTTTGCAATTTTAAAAAACAAACTAGATGGGTTTTTCCTGCTTTGAGAATAAAAAATGATTTGTTGGCCGCGGCCATGAAAGAAAGTATTGGGGTTTTTACATGCTTTTCTATAGAAATTTCTCCATTAAATCTGTTCAATACCTCTGCATTTGCATTTTTAGCTCAAACCCAGATGGGTTTTGCTATGTGTTAAATAAAACCCCTCCTTACCTTTGTATTTTACATTTCATAACAAACCCCATAAGTGGGTTTCTTATATTTCCTCAGAAATATATCATTTTGCACATTATAGGTAAAATACTTCCCAATTTTATGTATTCTGTATTTGAAATAAAACCCCAAGTGGGTTCTTTCATTTTGTGAAGAAATCCTCCTTTTTAGGCCACGACTGTGAGGAGATTGTTGGGTTTTGAATATTTTGTTGCGCTTTTCTTAAAACATAAACTCAATATTATTCTCCTTTAATGTCTTTGTAATTGCATTTTTAACTCAAACCCTGATGGGTTTTGTCATGTGTGAATAAAAACCAGATTTTTTACCCTTGTATTTGCAATTTTGACACAAAAAATAAGTGGGTTTCTTAACTTCATGAAGATAATGATTTCTTCCAACCACGACATTCAAAACACAGATATCACTTCAGATTCTTTGGCATTCATTGTATTTTAAATAAAACCCATTGAATAAAGTAATTTGCTACAGGATTTAATGCCATTGCATGGTATAGGTATACCTCCTTGAAAATTCATCTTTTTCCCATTCTGTTATTCCTTAGAATGATGAAAGCTCTGCTCTCCGATTCTACATTCTTGTCATTATTTTAGATGATCATCATGCACTTTTCCAATGCTATCTAGCCTTAGGACTGTTATTTAAGGCTCATATATCTCCTAGGCACTTACACACATTGCTTGAATGCAGAGTATCAATGTAAACATGATACTTACTAAGTTGTCCTCTCTTTGGTTTCTTGACATTTAATATGCATAGCATGGTTGCAACACAGTTGGTTGTAGCTTGATGAAACTCATAGATAGTTTTGAAAAAAAATGTCATCATATGCATTGGATGACTTCCCATGTTCCTTTACTTTGAATTTGCTTCTTTTGAGAACAAAACTCCATTGTTGTTTACTCTGAAACAAGCCTCTTAAATTGCACTTGTTGTTTTGTGTTCAAAGATTCAAATAGATAATCTCTTGCAATATAGTCTTGAATATGTTTGCTTCCCCAAACCAACATTGTGAGAAAACACTTCCTGTGTGATAGCTTTATGATCATTTGTATGATGAGAACTTAAGAAGTATGATCTATTATGATGCTTGAGGCTGCTCTATTTATTTTTTAATCATGCTTGTTTTTTCTTTAAATAAAAACCATTTAAATTTGTTGTAAGGCAACAGCTTATTGATTATTTGAAAGCAACAAACATATGAACAGGAAGATGCCTATCTTAGACACAAAACACAATGTATGTTTAGTACCTTATTTCTCACTGCTTGATTCCTTTTGCTTTAATCTCCACTGAATGTAAGTGGCTGATCATTCTATTGAAACTTTGTTAGATCCATTGGAAGACATTGTTGTTTGAAATGCATTTCATTCATTGTGCCTGACATCATCATGGTTGTATGCAATGTATATGGCTGCTTCACTTTGTTCATTGTAGTCTCAATATTGTATTGATATTGTGAAGTGATTTGCTTCCATTTTGTTCATTGTATTCTAAAATACATTGTCTTTTGGACCTTGTTGTCCTGAAACATCAAATGGCTATATTGTCCCATCATGAGATGTTGCATGATTTGTTGCACCTTTGTTGAGTGAATGATCATTAATTTGTTTAAAGTGAACAGTGCATAGATCGTTGAGTCCATGGAGACTTGTTGTACCTTAAGACTATTATTCTTTTGCTTTACTTTGAATCATTGGCTCTTGTCACATAGATTGTCATTATTCATTGATTCTTGTTGTCATGTATGCTTCTTTGATTGTTGTTTTCCTATCATTATGAGGCATTGTGCATTGATTGTTTTGACACAAGGTGCACTGTAGGGGTATTGCATTATGACCTTAGAACCTTTGCTGCTAGATATCATACATTCATTGTTGATGTCCTGTAGCATGAGAGGTAGCATGTATTTTCCTTTTAGGACTACCCCAATCTTAATGTTTTCCCTAACAATTGCTTGCTTCCCCAAAAGGTCTGTTACTTTGTCTTCACAAATATCTAGGTGTTTTTGATCTTGTGCAACAAACAAACACCATATCCTCTTGCTTTTATCATACTGGGTAGACATATGTCACTTATGGTGGTAACCTGAAAGCTCGCCATTCTAAGTGATGTGTGCTTGTCCAATAGGGTTGAAGTGAGATGAATTGGATACTGTATCTCATGCAACAATTCATGATTATCTTTGTTCCTTCTTGCTGCCCCATATGACTCATGATGGTTTTAGGCATGACTTGATATCTCTTTCTCTATTTTAATAGATGCATAATTGAACTTGATGCATCTATAATTGAACTTGACACATCACTGAAATTATTTACTTCTTTTAATAAAATGGATCTTGGATCCACTTAAGAAGATTGAAAGACATATCTAGCAAAGTACACCTTCCTTTTGACATGATGGTA
Organism: Sequoia sempervirens; assembly: GCA_007258455.2. Lineage (NCBI taxonomy): Eukaryota > Viridiplantae > Streptophyta > Pinopsida > Cupressales > Cupressaceae > Sequoia > Sequoia sempervirens. The sequence continues at coordinate 314,061,319 of VDFB02047230.1, read as the reverse complement.
GCATATTGATTGATTGATTGTGAAAAGATGAAGCGTGAATGTCTGAAAACTCACATTATGTGTTGCCTTTTTTGAATCTAATAATGAAAGTTGATCAATTGGTGTGATTCCATAATGATTTAATGCACCAAGAATATGTTTATCATTGATTTGATCAAGTTGCTCAATTTCATATCCCTCTTAAAACATCAAAGGGTAGCATACTGGGTCAACCCTTGTGGGAGCCACATTTTACACCACATGTTGTAATTAGCTGAATCATAATAGTGACAAGACTTTTCCTAAATCTACAAAAGGAACAAACCAGTTAGATAAACAAAGCATATCATAGGTGTGTTTGATTACTCCTTTCTTGTTTTCATGGACACTTATGGTGTGCTGCTATTTTAATGCTTGTAGACATTAGATTACACGTTTATGGATGTTTTGTATATATTTTGATCAAGGACCTTTCATTGCTTTAATAGCACTATTTTATCCAATACATGAAACCTAGGAGCAACGAGGAGGGTGTCAAACAGAAGCAGAGCAGTGGGAAGGATTGAGATGATGCAAGATCAAGCCAATGGGATTCGTAATTCCATAAGGAAATGATGAGTCCCTTTTCATTTTATATGCAATTTCTTTTTTGTTATTTGTAGGCGCATAATCTCTTCTTTATAAGCATTAGAATAGCTAGTCCCTTGCCTTGTGAGGGAAACTATACGCTCATGATTATCAATAAAGATTACATTTGCAATACATGTTGGTTCTCTCTCTTATTTGTATGTAATTGAAAAATTGGAATAAATGCAATCTATTTTGACCATCTATTTTATGCACATTAATGAAATTAGCAGAATATGATGTATCTTTTAATGTTTAAACAAAAACACAAAAGAAGAAACAATAAGTAACCTGATTTCAGCTGGAATCCAAAATTAGGTAACATTTTTGGTGACATCTGCTATATGTTATGTTGTAAAACATCTCGACTAGTTGCCTAAAGCTTATCCATTGGCATTGAGTCTTCTAAAAGCTGACACCACTTATGAACAACATTGTATGTTGTTGTAACTCACTAAACCAACATGAGACACTTTTAAAATTATTGAAAACCCAACACTGTAGAATGAAAACTACCTAACTGTGCTAAAAAGTACTTGGGGAAATGAAACTAGAACTGAACTAAAACTTATTCTAACCTACTCTAACCAACAGTAAGGCCTAGTCAAACAAAACCATTGATAGGCTTTGCAAAATAACACCCTTTTTTAATTAGCAACTAATGCATTACATGATTATGTATTGATGAAAGAACATTAAACACATGCAGATATTCAATAGATTGTTGGAATGTTTCATGAAAGATGCAAATAAACTCACTTGCATTTTGGAAACGATCATGCCTATTGTTGTCCTAGACTAGACAAGTGAGTTGAATCTGATCACTTTTAGTTGTAACTTCAAAATCGGCTCCTTCTTCAATCGTATCCTCGTACTTGGGTGCAAGCATGACCTTTGGTACTTCAGTGGCCTCTGAAATGGCTAAGTATCTAATTGGACAGCCCCTAGAACACACAAAATTTGAACTACCATGCTAGTTGCTTCTCTTTCTTCCTGCTTTTCATGGCTGTCTTGCTTCATCGCTTCACCTTGCATAATGATTTTCCATGTTGATTCTTCCTCCATGGTTAATGAACAATCACCTTCCACCAAGGTAGCTAATAACTTATCAAAGCTATCAGCTCTTGGAAGGCTCTTAAAATCAACTTGTTTAACCTTAAAATTCACATTATCACTCAAAGAGATGCACTCCAAAACAAGCTTTTCTTCTTCAATGAAGGTAGACAAGTGTTCAAAAATGAAGTAGCCTTTTGAAACAGACTTTCAACTGGTATATCAGCTTCCATTTCTTCTTTATAGAAAAAAGGAAGCTCATCTGACTAGATAAGACATTGCAAATCAAGTTTAAGAGAAGTTTCATGTTCAAACTTGTGAACCTACTGTTGAATTTCAGCATGAGTGCCAAACTCCTCTAACAGATCTGATTCCTTGTCATTCAATTTTGAACAAAAAAGTTCAATTATATTAGTGCACACCTCTTCATAAAGCTCAATATTAGCCTTTTCATCCATAGCATGCTCAAAAAAATCTAATCTAGTTGTACACTACTCTTCTTCAACAACCACTTTCACTTTCTCCTCCTGTTGTCCAGGCTGAACTATTGAAACATTTAGATCAATTCCAACAGAAGTAGGAGGATCGTTAGTTAAAACAAAGGAAGGCACATCTTGAGAAACCTTTTCCTATTCAACCTTTTTTTTTTGTAGCATGTATTCCTCCATAGCTAAATGCAGTAAGTTCACATTTGTGGCCCCCTCCTTCTCTTGTATAGAAGATGTTGGAACCTCATAGGATAGAGCAGATGGCCCTTTCCAACTTGGAAACTTACAGGTAGAAGGCTCATTGATAGGCTCACTAAAGGGCTCAAAAGGTTTTTCTTGTTTAAAGCTAGGGAACTTGTACTTGGGAACTTCATTCATAGGATGATTCAACATTGTAGGAGGAATTGAGTTGAAGCTAGGAAAGGAAGGAGCCGCCTAGGTTTCATACCTTAGTTGGAATTCCTCTGTAGCTATCTACTTTGCAAGACATTCCTCATGTTGTCTCCTTTGAACCTCCATCCCTTGCTCTTGAATGTATGCTTGGAAGGCTAAATCATCCTGATTCATGTCAACCTCCTACTACTACATTTGATATTCTTGTTCTCTATTGACTTCGTCCAACTGCCTATGGAAATATAGCAATATACTGTCAATATTACTAATCCCCATATCATTAACATTTTGGGGTTGCAAATGAGAAGAGGACTACTTTTTTGAATCAAAATATCCCGCTTGAGATTGGTTCTGGGCATATACTTGCTGATATTGAGATTGAGCAGGAGTGGGAGGGTGGGAAACATAATGAGAATGTTGGTAACTTGCTGTCATAGGGTTATTTGAAATAAAACCAACAAGTTGTTCGGTGTGATATGGCTGGTAAGAGGTCATGCATGCATAATTTTCATGTAATGGTGGGTAATATGACATGTTTACATGAAACATAGACATGCTTATTCATTCAGAAGCTGTAAAATAAGACAAAATTAGATTTAATTGAAACTAACTAACACTTGATCATAATGCAACTAGTAAAACTTCTGGGAGTCACCAGGTATGTATTTGAAAAACCTCAAAAGGTAGTAATCAACTAATGTACACACCAAACAGTAGTAGCAAAACATATATAATGGACTGACTGAGAATCAGTTCCCAATCCCACTGGGCGTGCCAAAACTATTAGCTATCCAAATTTGCACCCCTCTGCCAAGTTTTGAAAGAACTCGACAAATTTGGACTAACATGGGACTGCTTTGAGGTTGTGGGTATCCTATTGTGAAAGCAGACCTCCAGATTATGGGTTGGCTCCCCTTATGATGGTGTCACCTAATCTATTTCTTGTCAAGGACAGGGGGAGAAGGAAACATGAAAAAAAAACTAAACCCCAATGGTAATGCACCTAATGATATTTCTCAAACTTATTACAGTTGTTTTAACACACAATCTCATCAAAATATTAGATTAACTTAACACAACTTAGACATTTTAACATATCAATGAATAAGTATTTTGTAAGAAGGTTTGGTTCTCTTCACACTTCTGAAGGAAAGTAAATCTTTCACAACTAAAAGACTATTTGAACCACCACACAGCTTACAACTTGCATCAATATATATTTATCCTACCTAAAGGTGCTAAAGTGAGACAAACATGAAGGAGTTATCAAACTCACAAGATAATTCATTAGTCACCACACTACACACAATGAGATAGCTTCAAAGAAGGTAAACACTGAATTTCATTAATAAAAAGGTGTTACATACTGCAATACATGTTTGATATTGAGTCACAATGTTGTCCTTTGCCTGAAAAAAACTCCAAAGTAAGCTACAATGCCCTGCAAAAAGAAAGAAAAAACTAACTCCAATAATAAATATTGAAGTTACTTAAACAAAAAATCAACAAATCCTCTCACACCAGTCCATCTAGAAGGTTCTGGTCAGATGCAGTAGAAAAGGCCAAAAAGAACCTTCTAGAAACACTCCAAACTATCCTCCACATGAAACAAAGTCCTGGAAAGTCAATAGTCACACTAAAAATGTGACAAAAATGCCTCCAAATAGCCCATTTTCCTCCAAAATCAGTCAAAACAACCTCCCACACATCCCTCATGTCTGCTAGTCATCATTGGTCCTCACACATGTATTCAACCCATTTGACCCACACCTTAGTGCCTCTGCAAAATACAGGACTCTAATTTGCATTCAAAACAATAATAATTTGATTAAGTGATTTATAATACATCACTTAAACAAATTACTTTACATTTCAAAATAGAATGAAAAAAGAGGCCCCACCACCTCTTTGGATTACATCAATATTTGAATAAAAAATGACATAAAATAAAAGTGATTTACAAATCACTTAAATCATGCCTAACCATTAATAAAGATGCAAAACAAAAGATATATTTCAAATGCTTGTAAAAGCATTCAAGCAAAATTTAAAACCCCTCTAAGGTATTTCATGAAATTCTATTCACCTCCACTTTTGCATTTCAAGGCAAAAAATACATGACTATGAATTAGTCAATAACCCTCCTTTCAAAGATAAACAAGAGGCCCATAATTTGGCCTATGTGAGCATAAAAGGATTCCAACATCTTTGGAAGGCATGTTTTGAGGGCATATCATGTTTCAAACTTTGGAGGACTTAGCATATTTTAGAAACAAGGCATATGGTTCTCAAATGAAATAGAAGGAAAAAAATGCCTAAGTCATAAACCTTACTTCGAAGACCACATAACACATTAAAATGTGTTGCAATTTTTAAAAACAAGGAAAAAAAATCCTATCGACCTCCACCATAGGGTTTCCAACCATAAACAAAAGACATGGGAAAAATGAAGAAGCCATCATTTGTGCTTCGAAGGTTCTGGAGGTCGACATTCAACCACCATGAGGGTTTCTTGAGTGCATAGAAAATGGTGTTTTGGACTAGTTTCTTGGCATATTTCTTGTGGTTTCTACAGAAAACAATAGGTAAAGTATTTTTTGAATAAAAAACTATATTTTTCATCCTTTTGAAGGCCATTTATGAAATAAATAGCCACGGCCATGTAATATTTTCTAATGTTTCTTTATCTTATGTGATGATTCATTCTTCTTTTAGCCACCATTGGTGACTTTTGAAGCTCGAATGGAAGCTTGATTATGTGACAAAAGCTTGTGTAAATAAAGAGAATGAGAAAAACAACTCAAGTAAACTTTTACTAGAACCATTCCTTTCTGATTTTTGAGCAAACAGAGCTCATTTCAAGCCTCCATACTAAAGAATAAAGCAAAAAATGTCAATTTTCCTCTATATTTGAAGTTGGATTTAAAAAACCTAGTGTATTTCGTTGTTTTATGAAGAAACCTACTCTTTTTGGCCACAACCATGAAGAATGAAATAAGGTTTCTTCATACTATTGCTTTGCTTCATAAAGCTCCATGATATCTTTTCAATATTCTTGTAATTTCACTTTTCAACTCAAACTCCAAGTGGGCTTTTTGATGTGTGAATAAAAAACTAGATTTTTTGGCCGCAGCCATGAATGCATGCATTGGTTTTTGACAATGGCATTTTATTTACTCACTTTTGAAATACAACAACTCCATACCATTCCTTTTTGAATTCTATGTTTGCAATTTTAGAAAACAAACACATATGGATTTTTCCTACATTGAGAAAAAAAATGATTTTTTGTTCACAGCCATGAAGGAATGTATTGGGGTTTTTACATGCTTTTTTGTAGAAAGTTCTCCATTAAAGCTATTCAATACCTCTGCATTTGCACTTTTAGCTCAAACCCAGATGGGTTTTTCCATGTGTTAAATAAAATCACTCCTTACCTTCGTAGTTTTCATTTCATAACAAACCCCAGAAGTGGGTTTCTTATATTTCCTCAGAAATACATCATTTTGCACATTATAGGGAAAATACTTCCCAATTTTTTGTATTCTGTATTTGAAATAAAACCCCAAGTGGGTTCTTTGATTTTGTGAAGAAATCTTCCTTTTTAGGCAATGGCTGTGAGGAGATAGCTGGGTTTTGAATATTTTGTTGCGCCTTTCTCAAAACAGAAACTCAATATTATTCTCCTTTAATGTCTCTGTAATTGCACTTTTAACTCAAACCCAGATGTGTTTTGTCATGTGTGAATAAAAACCAGATTTTTTACCCATGTATTTGCAATTTTGACACAAAACATAAGTGGGTTTCTTAGCTCCATGAAGAAAATGATTTCTTCTAGCCACGACATTCAAAACATAGATATCACTTCAGATTCTTTGGTATTCACTGTATTTTAAATAAAACCCCTTGAAGAAAGTAATTTGCTATAGGATTTAATGCCATTGCATGGTATAGGTATACCTCCTTGAAAATTCATCTCTTTCCCATTCTGTAATTCCTTAGAATGATGAAAGCTCTGCTCTTTGGTTCTGCATTCTTGTCATTATTTTGAATGATCATCATGCACTTTACCACTGCTATCTAGTCTTAGGACCATTATTTAAGGATCATATGTCTCCTAGGAACTTACACACATTGCTTGACTATAGAGTATCACTGCAAATATGATACTTAGTAAACTATCATCTCTTTGGTTTCTTGACATTTAATATGCATAGCATGGTTGCAACAGAGTTGGTTGTGGCTTGATAAAACTCATAGATAGTTCTAAAAAAAAAATGTCATCATATGCATTGGATGACTGCCCATGTTCCTTTACTTTGAATTTTCTTCTTCTGAGAACAAAACTCCATTGTTGTTTACACTGAAACAAGCCTCTTAAATTGCACTTGTTGTTTTGTGTTCAAATATTCAAATAGACAATCTCTTGCAATATAATCTTGAATATGTTTGTTTCCCCAAACCAACATTGTGAGAAAACACTACCTGTGTGATAGCTTTATGATCATTTGTATGATGAGCACTTAAGATGTATGATCTATTATGATGCTTGAGGCTGCTCTATTTATTTTTTAATCATGCTTGTTTTGTCTTTAAATAAAAAAAATTAAATTTGTTGAATGGCAACATCCTATTGATCATTTCAAAGCAACAAACATATTAACAGGAAGATGCCTATCTTAGACACAAAGCAAAATGTATGTTCAGTACCTTATTTCTCACTACTTGATTCCTTTTGCTTTAATCTCCACTAAATGTAAGTGGTTGATCATTATGTTGAAACTTTGTTAGCTCCATTGGAAGAGATTGTTGTTTGAAATGCATTTCATTCATTGTGCTTGACATCATCATGGCTACATCCAATGTATATGGCTACTTCACTTTGTTCATTGTAGTCTCAATATTGTATTGATATTGTGAAGTGATTTGCTTCCATTTTGTTCATTGTATTTTGAAATACATTGTCTTTTGCACCTTGTTGTCCTGAAACATCAAATGGCTATACTATCCCATCATGAGATGTGGCATTATTTTTTGCACCTATGTTGAGTGAATGATCATTAATTTGTTAAAAGTGAAAAGTGCATAGCTCGTTGAGTCCATGGAGACTTGTTGTACCTTAATACCACTATTCTTTTGCTTTACTTTGAATCAATGGCTCTTGTCACACAGATTATCATTGTTCGTTGATTCTTGTTGTCCTGTATGCTTCTTTGATTGTTGCTTTCCTGTCATTATGAGACATTATGCATTGATTGTTTTGACACAAGGTGCATTGTAGGGGTATTGCATTTTGACCTTAGAACCTTTGCTGCCCCATATCATACATTCATTGTTGTTGTCCTGTACCATGAGAGGTAGCATGCATTTTCCTTTTAGGACTGCCCCAATCTTCATGTTTTCCCTAACAATTGCTTGCTGCCCCCAAAGGTTTGTTACTTGGTCTTCACAAACATCTAGGTTCTAACATTGAGAGGGAGCATGCATTTTCCTTTTAGGACTACCCCAATCTTCATGTTTTCCCTAACAATTTCTTGCTGCCCCCAAAGGTTTGTTACCTGGTCTTCACAAACATCTAGGTTCTGAAATTGCTTGCATTGATTGTTTTGACAGAAGGTGCACTGTAGGGGTATTGCATTATGCCCTTAGAACCTTTGCTTCCAGATATCATACATTCATTGTTGATGTCCTGTAGCATGAGAGGTAGCATGCATTTTCCTTTTAGGACTACCCCAATCTTCATGTTTTCCCTAACAATTTCTTGCTTCCCCAAAAGGTTTGTTACTTGGTCTTCACAAATATCTAGGTGTTTTTTATCTTGTGCAACAAACAAACACCATATCCTCTTGCTTTTATCATACTGGGTAGACATATGTCACTTATGGTGGTGACCTGAAAGCTCACCATCCTAAGTGATGTGTGCTTGTCCAATTGGGTTGAAGTGAGATGAATTGGACAGTGTATCTCATGCAACAAAGCATGATTAAATATTTGTTCCTTCTTGCTGCCCCATATGACTCATGATGGTTTCAGGCATGACTTGATATCTTTTTCTCTATTTTAATAGATGCATGATTCAACTTGATGCATCTATAATTGAACTTGATGCATCACTGAAATCATTTACTTCTTTTAATAAAATGGATCTTGGATCCAATTAAGAAGATTGAAAGACATATCCAGCAAAGTACACCTTCCTTTTGACATGATGGCAGCATATTGATTGTTTCATTGTGAAAAGATGAAGCATGAATTTCTAATAGCTCACATTATGTGTTGCATGTTTTGAATTTGATAATGAAAGTTGATCAACTGGTGTTATTCCATATTGATTTAATGCATCAAGAATATGTTTATCATTGATTTGATTAAGTTGCTCAATTTCCTATCCCTCTTAAAACATCAAAGCATAGCATGCTGAGCTCAAACCTCGTGGGAGCCACATTTTACACCACATGCTATAATTAGTTGAATTAGATCTGTAACAAGACTTGTCCTAAATCTGCACAAGGAACAAACTAGCTAGATAAACAAAGCATATCATAGGTGTGTTTGATTACTCCTTTCTTGTTTTCATGGACACTTATGGTATGCTACTATTTTAATGCTTGCAGACATCATATTACATGTTTATGGATGTTTTACATATATTTTGAACAGGGACCTTGTTAGCTCTAAAAAGCGCAGGCTGAATGCCTCAAGAGGCTGCCAATCTCTTGATATGTTTTAGGGCAACAAAACAAGGTCAAGAGAACTCAACCTTCTACTCTTCAGGTGCTACAAGACCTAGGCGGGTGTACCTAATTGAATAATGTAGACTTAAATTGTGATTATCTTTCTGAAATGCTTTGTCCACAATGGCAAATAACAGTGAACAAATGAAACCAAACTTGATAGCAACATGCAGATCTAAAACCTAAAATACTCAATTAACTGATAAAAGGGATTGAATGAATTCAAATAATGGATTTGCAAAGACCAGTGCCTTGTTGGGTATGTGGAGTCAAATGAAACAGAAATGGGCAACTTATTCTAGCAGGAAATCAAATTGTAGGCATATGATCTGTTTATAACTTGTATAAACAATGCAAGATTATGATTACTAAGCTCTACTTTAAGAATCCAGATGAATTCCCCTTAATTACTGTGATCAATAGAAAGAATTTAATCCCTACTTGAGAGAACCAGTCAATTAATCACACCGATACATCAAATGTGCATGAATAAACTTGAAAATAAGCTTGTTACTTCAATTTAAACAACTAGAAAGAATCAACTTGGAGACAGCTTAATAATACTTTTCAATAAACTCAATAGACAATTGATACCAGAAATAAACTGCCACAACAACTGAAATTCATTGAAACCACCATTTGAAAACATGCACCATGTCTTTGATCTGAGAAAATTACCCTACTGTAGCCATCTGACTACCTTCTGCTTTTTTATCTAAAAACTAATCATCCTTATCTATTACAATCTAGGTCATATTTATAGCCAACATTAAGAAAATAAAACATTTGAAAAATCATGTCGGCCCTCCACAAGATTCGGGCTCAGAATATGTCGGCCAGTAACCGTCGTCAAATAATTCATCACGTCGGCCACAGGAATAGTAATCTGCTATTTAATTGAGTCCACATGTCAGCCACAACAATCGAGCATCATTATTCATCATCGAAACAGTCGCTGAGACATTCCCCTCACCATGTCGAAGGCAATTCAATCGCTTTCCCCTGCGCGCCCCTGTTCATCGCAGTCACTATGACATACTCGGGTCGGTGAGATATCATATTGACCACATAGTCCTGTCCCCGAGCATTCCTCCTTCTCTTCATATATCACTATGACATCTTGACCTCGGGGTGACATCCTAGAGATTTCACCAAGCTTCACTGAAGACATCATTTTCTTTCATGTCGCTGTAGCACCTTGCTTGTTACACTGAAAGCCTCATAATTACATCATATCGCCAAGATAATATTGATCTCACACCGACATCCATTAGTTTTGTTCGTAGTTGCCGTAGCAATCCATTTGTCACACCGAGGGAAACCCCATACCAATTGGCAACATTATGTTTGACCGAGGGTTGTTTTCCCATTTGTCATGTGTCGCTGTGACCTCTTGACTTTGGAGAGACCTCATATCGAAAGGAATAACTTACACCGATTGGAAAACCTTGCATATCAATCGGTGTGACATAGCGAAGTCGCTGGGACTTCGCAATGATAAAACAAATGCACACCGAAATGATCACAAAGTCAGGGAGACATGACCCAATCGGGGAGACCTCAACCTGATAGCTCCAACTCTTACCGAAATGAATCCCTTTTTTGAATGGTTGGTAAGACAATGAGATCTCGCTATGACATTTCCTTGATAACTATAACTTATAGCGATGTGCATCCACCACACGTCGGTTGGTGTGACCACAATACCTCTCTATGACCTCGTTTTGAAAGAAATCACCCACACCAAAATGAATCCTTATGGCCATTGTGGTCGGGGAGACATATGGTGTTCGATGTGACATCACCCCGACATAACCTAACTTTCACCGAAGTGAATCCTCCCATCACCAGTCGCTGAGACAAGGTAAGAGTCATGTCGACTATCCTGAAAGTAAATAACATTCGCTGTGACAATCATATGGTCCTTCCGACAAGCTTACCACTTGCAAAATTGGGGAGACGTCAACCCGATAGCCGCAACCTACCCCAACGAACCACCAAAATCACCAGTTAGCCAGACAAACAGAAATCACTGAGACCTCTGCCCGAACACAAAAACTCATGCCGATAGAAAATCCATTGTCACCATAACAAGAGAAGTGTCTTGCCGATACACCTGAAACAAAAGATTTCAGCAATAGAAACATAGTGGGTCGGGGAGACCAATGAAGACCTATGCCGATATGAACTAGGATGAAGAAAGTGCATACATAGGTGAAATATAAGGGACAAAATGGGCAGAATGAGTGGAATATGCACACGACAGGGCAAAATCAGGAAGTTCAAGAGTGAAATAATATGTAAAAGCATCAGATTTTTACAGTTCTAATAGTGGCTCCGTCTGGGGATAAATGAGAGTACGATCATTGCAAGGATCCAAATTCTTTGGGTGAGCAGACCAGACCAAACACAAAATGAGCCAGAAGCAAAGTGGAAGTGAACCAAAAGCATGATGCAAAATGAATGCAAGATGGAGGTGAATGCAAAGCCCTAAACTACTGTGCATGGAAAAGAATTTTAAAGAGAAAATAAGAGTTGTCCATGCACTGGAAACCCTCAATCCTCTGTGTGTTAACTTCTCCTTTCCTGAGCTGTTACAATATGAAATTCCAACCACTTTCCTTTGTCAAAAACTTCGTTTTCTCGTGAATTCAACAGATTCCTCTTGAAGACACATATACAATTCATCCTGTCACTGAAAGTGCAAACTTTGAGAAAACCACCAAGCTCAGCCTGGACCAACTTCCCAACTGTATTCAGTAGTTTATATTCTCCATCATCAGATAAAACTCTATTATATCCAACATTCAAAATGTATATACATGAAATACAATGTTCCTCAGTATCTCCCTCACTGTTATGTATTCTGAAACACTCTCCCAGCTGTATAAGAATTTCACAATCAAAGTGCTTCACATGAAAAGAAAAAAACTTTATCAAACCAACATTATCTAAAACAAGCAAATCTGAAACCTTTTGCATCTCTTCAATATCTCTATTCAGAGATAACACTGAATCATGACTCATATTCTCAATATCAATCATATATGAACCAATCAAAGCTGAATCTTTATCATCCTTGGTATGCAAACAATTTTCTACTTCAAATGAATTAGAATTTTCAAAATCACATACCTCATCTCGAATGGAAGCAGATTTTTGATCAACACCAAAAGTATCACCATCATTCCAAAAAATGCACAGCGAGTCATAAGAATCTTTACACAAAGATTTTTCACTGTCAAAACAAAAGTAAGCTAGAGACAGAACTTCAAGATCTTGATCATGTGCACATCCCTGGCATTCAGAAATAAACAAATCTGCCATCTGTTCACAACTAAGTGAACAAGTCTCTACATTTTCATCACTACAGTTATACTTCTTACTAATACCATCAGGGAATGGGAAATCAAAAACATCATCAGTGCAATTACTTATTCCATTATTTTGCTTGTCTGAAATTGTTTCCTCCTTTTCATAGAATGGATTTGAAAATATCTGAAACTTACTCATTGACACACCTTGGCAAAAAATCATCTGATCTTCACTTAACTCTTCATCATACAATGAGTTTGAAAAAATTTGGAAATCACTTTCAAATGTACATACCTCTTCTTCATCAAATGTATCTTCATAGTTTTCAACTGCAGCCAGAGGTATTGTATACTTACTATCAGATGAATCATCATGTACCATTGCCTCTTCTTCGAGATCTTCATGAGCAGTAAAAGAATCCCTTGATTGCAGACCAAAATCCTTAGATTCATCATCAAAATCTGAATATTCACTGGATTCCTCACCACATGCAATGCTTTCCATGTCACAATCTGTTATGCAAGAGAAATGTCTTGCACTTTCATCTTCATTATGCAAGCTATCACAGGAATCATACTGACTTGCACATATCTCATCTTCTACTGGAAGCATTGTTTGATCAATTTCTCTATACTCATCAGAAATACAATCATCATAATCAACCCTGATAATGTTCTCATACCTTATTCCCTGGGACAATGCTTGAATGAAGTTAAAAGAGGAGCCTTCTACCTCAATCCCTTTCTTCTGTTCCAATGTCTCTCTTTTGTTTTCTTCCTTCTGATCAGCAACAGTTAGTCTTTCTACGTCTTCTTCAGTAAGTCTCTTCATACTGTATTGAGCAGGCACCTCAACAGAATGTGGCACTGTATAATCTTCTTCATAGTCAGAAAGGACCTGTTGTTCAAGCATATGAACATTATATTTATGATTTGAAGCATCATGCTGATAATTCTCATCCTTTGAAGATGAATACTTTCCCACAACATGGCGAAAAGTATCTGAAGTCAGAAATACTGTGTGATCTTCCTCATTGTTTCCCATCAGCATTCCCTCTTCTTGTATTCTTGGGCAACAACACAATAATTTGGCGAATGTGGCTTATCACAAAAATCACAAAAGTAATTGTTACTTACCATATAGGTTCCTTTCTTGCTCAATGAATCAGAAGCTCCCTTGCTTCCAGGCCTAGCTGTTATAGGTTTGCTGTCCTTCCAGTCTGTATTATAAGGCATGCCATGCAACCTCGGCCTTTCATTCCTGTATGTGTTGCTTTGCTGAGAAACCTTAGGAATATCTCTTTTATTGATTAACCCAGCATCCTTCCTATTGTTTTCAATTGTTTGTGCCATCTTCTGTGCCTCAGCCAAACTTCTTGGGAATTTATTTCTCAGCTCATACCCTGTCTTTGGATCAAAAGCATTCAAATAAATACTCAGTGCTACAAAATGTAGCAACTTTGATCCAATAGGTATCCTACTCTGCAACTTATTGAATCTCTAATTGAAATCATAAACTGTATCACTTTGATCTTTTTGAATGTGCAATAATTCACAAAGAGCAAAATCTAGTGCACTTAGATTCCCAAACTGCTCAAGGAATTGATCTTGAAATCCTTGGAGAGAATCGATTGAGACAGCTAGTAAGCTGTTGAACCAATCCCTAGCATCTTCAACAAGTGATATCATGAATAGCCTCATGTGTAAATCTTCGTAGGGCACATCCAAATCTTGGATGAAAGCATTGAAACTTCTTAAATGATCTTCAGCAGTGATTGCATCATTTCCTGTAAACTTTGGAACAATACCCCTCCAACTGCTATCCATTGGATAAGGGGATAACTAAATCCCTAACAAATCAAACTGTCTAATCATGGTTGTATACTGATAAGGGGGAGCATTATGTGGGGACGGATGCTGGTACATTGGACCGTAGTACTGTGTATGATAATATGGCACATACTGCTGACCATGAGGAGCTCCAGCATGACCTCCCCTAAATTGAAATCCTCCTCCATTCATGTTTAAAAAATTGCAAAAAGTCTTTTAGAGTCGCCACCTACTTTTCCAAAAGTAGGAAAATCATTATTTCTGATCTTTTCCCAGCGGAATCACCCTTTCTAAAATTTCTCAAGTTACAACTTTTCCTCCAATGACTCTATAATGTGGTCTTCAACCGAATTTTTTGATATAATCCCCAATAGAGTCGCCAATTTGTTAGTTGTGTGACTCGAATGGGGAGCTACAAACTACACGATTATGAATCTCTATTTGAAGACCTGATTTAGAAAATTTGTATGACTTTATAAGGCAAGGCTGTCTGCCACCAAATTTTCTCAAGTTATTCCCCAGCGGAGTTGCCAATTTGTTAGCTCTCAAAAACGCAAGTTGAATGCCTCAAGAGGCTGCCAATCTCTTGATATATTTTAGGGCAATAGAAAAAGGTCAAGAGAACTCAACCTTCTACTCTTCAGGTGCTGCAAGACCTAGGCGGGTGTACCTAACTGAATAATGCAGACTTAAATTGTGATTATCTTTCTGAAATGCTTTGTCCACAATGGTAGATAACAGTGAACAAATGAAACCAAACTTGATAGCAACTTGCAGATCTAAAACCTAAAATACTTAATTAACTGATAAAAGAGATTGAATGAATTCAAATAATGGATTTGTAGAGACCAGTGCCTTGTTGGGTATGCGGAGTCAAATGAAACAGAAATTGGCAACTTATTCTTGTAGGAAATCAAATTGTAGGCATATGATCTGTTTATAACTTGTATAAACAATGCAAGATTATGATTACTAAGCTCTACTTTAAGAATCCAGATGAATTCCCCCTGATTACTGTGATCAACAGAAAGAATTTAATCCCTACTTGAGAGAACCAGTCAATTAATCACACAGATACAACAAATGTGCACCGATAAACTGAAAATAAGCTTGTTACTTCAATTTAAACAACTGGAAAGAATCAACTTGGAGACAACTTAATAATACTTTTCAATAAACTCAATAGACAATTGATACCAGAAATAAACTGCCACAGCAACTGAAATTCATTGAAACCACCATTTGAAAACATGCACCATGTCTCTGATCTGAGAAAATTACCCTACTATAGCCATCTAACTACCTTTTGCTTTTTTATCTAAAAACTGATCATCCCTAACTATTACAATCTAGGTCATATTTATAGCTAGCATTAAGAAAATAAAACATTTGAAAAATCATGTCGGCCCTCCACAAGATTCAGGCTCAGAATATGTCAGCCAGTAACTGTCATCAAATAATTCATCACGTCGGCCACATGAATAGTAATATGCTATTTAATTGAGTCCACATGTCGGCCACAACAATCGAGCATCATTATTCATCATCAAAACAGTCGCTGAGACATTCCCCTCACCATGTCGAAGGAAATTCAATCACTTTCCCCTGCGCACCCATATTCATCACAGTCGCTGTGACATACTCGTGTCAGTGAGATATCATATCGACAACATAGTCCATTCCCTGAGCATTCCTCATTCTCTTCATATATCGCTATGACATCTTGACCTTGGGGTGACATCCTAGAGATTTCACCAAGCTTCACTGAAGACATCATTTTCTTTCATGTCACTGTAGCACCTTGCTTGTTACTCCGAAAGCCTTATAATTACATCATATCACCAAGAGAATACTGATCTCACACCGACATCCATTAGTTTTGTTCGTAGTCGCCATAGCAATCCATTTGTCACACCGAGGGAAATCCCATACCAATTGGCAACATTATGTTTGACCGAGGGTTGTTTTCCCATTCATCATGTGTTGCTATGACCTCTTGACTTCGGAGAGACCTCATACCGAAAGGAATAACTTACACCGATTGGAAACCCTTGCATATCGGTCGGTGTGACATAGCGAAGTTGTTGAGACTTCCCAATGATAAAACAAATTCACACGGAAATGATCACAAAGTCAGGGAGACATGACCCAATCGGGGAGACCTCAACCCGATAGCTCCAACTCTTACCGAAATGAATCCCTTTTGTGAACGGTTGGTAAGACAATGAGATCTTTCTATGACATTTCCCTGATAACTATAGCTTGTAGCAATGTGCATCCACCACATGTCGGTTGGTATGACCACAATACCTCACTATGACCTCGTTTTGAAAGAAATCACCCACACCAAAATGAATCCTTATGGCCGTTGTGGTCGGGGAGACATATGGTGTTCGATGTGACATCACCTTGACATAACCTAACTTTCACCGAAGTGAATCCTCCCGTCACTGGTCGCCAAGACAAGGTAAGAGTCATGCCGACTGTCCTGAAAGTAAATAACATTCACTGTGACAATCATATGGTCCTTTCGACAAGCTTACCACTTGCAAAATTGGGGAGACGTCAACTCGATAGCCACAACCTACCCAGACGAACCACCAAAATCACCGATCGGCCAGACAAACAGAAATCGCTGAGATCTCTGCCTGAACATAAAAACTCATGTCGATAGGAAATCCATTGTCGCCATAACAAGAGAAGTGTCTTGCCGATACTCCTGAAACAAAAGATTTCAGCAATAGAAACATAGTGGGTCGGGGAGACCAATGAAGACCTATGACGATATGAACCAGGATGAAGAAAGTGCACACATAGGTGAAATATAAGGGACATAATGGGCAGAATGAGTGGAATATGCACACGGCAGGGCAAAATCAGGAAGTTCAAGAGTGAAATAATATGTAAAAGCATCAGATGTTTATAGTTCTAACAGACCTTTCATTGCTCTAACAATAGTATTTTATCCAATGTAGGAAACATAGGAGCAGCTAGGAGGGTGTCAAATGGAAGCAAAGCAGTGGGAAGGATCGAGATGATGCGAGGCCAAGCCAATGGGATTTGTCATTCCACTAGGCAATGACGGGTCCCTTTTCATGTTTTATATGCAATTTCTTTTTTGTTTTCTCTAGGCGTATAATCTGTTCTTTATAAGCATTAGAATTTAGCTAGTCCCTTGCCTTGTGAGGGACATTATACGCTCATGATTATCAATAAAGATTACATTTGTAATACATGTTGGTTCTCTCTCTTATTTGTATGTAATTTCAAAACTAGAATAAATGCAATATGTTTTGACCATCTCTTTTATGCACATTAATGAACTTAGTAGAATATGATGTATCTTTTAATGTTTAAACGAAAACACAAAAGAATAAACAATAAGTTACCTGATTTTAGTTGGAAGCCAAAATCAGGTAGCAATAATATAATATTATATAATATCTATATTATAATATTACTAATATAATATAAATATAATATTATATAATAATATTATATTATAATATTATATTATAATATTATATAATAATATTATATTATAATATTATATAATAATATTATATTATAATATTATATAATAATATTATATTATAGTATATTTAATAGTATTTATTGTGAAAAGGGAGATTATGTATTGTAATTTATTTAGTTTTGGATTCCATTTTTATTTATTTTTAATTGGGCAAATAGCTAAACCCTAATGCGTGGGTGCAGTAAAATCTTGGCCAAAATTTTCATTTTAATGTTGGGCACGCAAGGCAATGATGAACGACTAAGATCCGTTTAATTGTCAAGCATTGATACGAACATAAGATTATCGTCGATACCTACTCTCTTATAGGTCGCCTCATTCATAAAAATGCCCAAACCGTAGATTCTAATGTTTGTTGGTTGTAGGAATAGGAAGAACAATTTGGTGGTAGAGGCATCATGAAAGGGAAAAGGCTAGCAACAATGACATCTATAGTGCTAATGAGAGGGTCATCCATCGTGGAAACAAAGGAGAAATGACACTGGTTTTTAGTGAATGGATGCATTTTGTTCCATTTTCATTTTTAGTGAATATCAAGCTGCAACTCACCAAATTGGAGAAGTGAAAGGTTAATACCAGCGAGGAAGAGTTTGGAGGAGCTGAAACCAATAGTGGCGGTAGCGAGGAAAGCACCACAAGATGATGGAAAATGGAAATGCTTGTAAGAAAGGAGACGAAACCAGTAGCTGCATTTGGAGGAGCCAAAAATAAATAAAAGCTAGGAAAACAACAAAAAATGATGGGAAAGTAGCAGGTAAAGATGTCGTAATGTTAAAACCTAAATGTTCTCATTATTAGGATCTTTGTCGTAATTTTGATTTTAATAAACATACTCTAAAACCCTCATGATAAGACGTAGATGCAGGTGCCAGAGAGTGTTCAACACAAAATTTCTACTCGTGTGTACGTTTCAAATGACTGTGAGGAGGGAGTGGGAGCTGCGTATCTACACCAGTTTAACACAAACTTCACAAGTTTTTTAAAAGCCCAAGTAGAAGAGATAGTTGATGGGGAATGCATTTTTATATCTCTGGTAGGTTGTAATGTAGGGACTCACATAATGGAGGAGCAAGGAACATTAGGAGATATCACTCGTCACTTTGAATATGAATTTTGAAGAGATTCTCAGTGAGGTGGGTATAAAACATACTCTTTTATAATATTTCTTTCTTTCGTCTTCAAAAAATTCTTGAAAAGTTGAAATCCAAATTACACTGCCTTTAAGTGTGTATCAGAAATTAAATTTTGATGTGTTATTTATAAGGACACTAAAACATCTAACATTTATGAAACATTTTTTTTTAAAGTAAACTAATGTGAAGTGTACACTACAAATACCACTAGTAATAAACATGCATAAACAACATATAACTACATCCCTTGGGGTTACATGACTGCATTACATTCCAAATATCTCTAAATAACACCACTCACATCATGGAAATAAACAATTACGAGTATTCCACTTAGCCAAAACATAAAATTAATTATCAACGAATGTACATCCACAACATAATATAAATGAAAGCCATCCATCACATCTATGAATTTAAATATGAATATTTCCACAGATACAACACCATTAAGGATCGCATACTGAGGAACAATACACACATAATAATACAAGGACCAATAATACAAGGACCAACATACATTGCATAAAAGATAAGCATTCATCAACAATCATAAGATAATGCCAGAGATTTGTATTCATTACAATTATAATAAGTTACATCGTTCAAGAATTACACTAACACAAAAGTGTTTCCCAACATGAACGGGAACAATACTATAACATGGAATGAAATGTATGAATACAAAGCATCAAGATTGGTTCCAATCTTAGGTACAGCTCTAGAGTCACCCCAACTGGTTCAACTCTGCAAAAAATTAATCTTCGGCTGGGGACCCAATGGGGTGCATAGCATGTTCCACCTGACCATGTGGACCCTGAACTCCCCCCCCATGCTAGGAGATGACAAGAAAGACCCACAACCAAAATAGTTAGGTGAAAAATGAACAATGGCAAACAAGACTTCTTGACAAGAGCAACAAAAAACACAAGACATCTGCTTCTAGAGGAACAAAAGCAACAAGGGTAGAACAACAAACACACACGATTACTAAAGAGAGGAGTGTCATCGCATAGATTGCTATGGGTTATCCAGGCGTAACCTTCCTAGGCTACTGGACCCCCATCCTGGGTTACCCTGGCCACCTCTATCAGCCGTTGAACCCCCATACACACTATGTGGGATCAACATACCTTCCAAGATTACTAGGCAAAGGGTAAGGTAGTTGATCTTGCCATTCCAGGGCTTCCCACTCATCCCAAGCCTGAATGAGCACTTGAGTCATGAGTGAGGCTACACTATCTGAATTAATGTGTGATACTACCCAACCCCCTATTTATTTTTATATTATCACTTGATTAAACTCTCAATGAGTTACCCTAGACCAACCACTTTGGGCGTCAGACCCTCAGTGGGAGCCACTCTCCTTACTAGCAACAAAATATAAAAATCACAAATAGGAAAGCCAACTTGCACAAGATACCAAAACCAAACAAAATAACTACACCAAGTGAGGCATGCACCATCTCATGCTAGAACTTCATAGTAAAGAAAACCACTTTCAAGTGCAAGGCTAAATCCACCAAATCAAGGATAAGAGCAATAGCTCACAAGAACAATATGGAAACTAGTCAAAAAGCAACATTTGTCCCCACCTCTGGAAGCCTAAAATGACCGACTACCCAGGGACTCACAATCGAGGGTAAATCAAAACAATACGACTTTCCAAATAAATTCCAACACGGGTTCAATGTATAAAATCTCCTCAAATCGAAAGAACACAGGAGGAAGGTACATCAAAATGGAACCACTAAAATCATCCTTTTAACTTCACCAACACAATTGAAATGATAAAATTTCAAAGAACATTTAACTCATCATTACATTTTATCTTTTCATTCATTGAGAAACCATTTAAAACACTTAAAGAAATTATGGAAACATATTTTTCTAATACATTATTCCATACCAGCAATCAATCCAACTAAGCAACCATGGAAGAAACACTATTCTCACATTCCTTAACCACCTACTCAATTTAAATATTATATAGCACAAACAACGATATTTAAAAGTAAATCCTAACAACAATTTACTTTTTAGTCGATATTCCTATGCAAATATTCCCTTTTAAATTCTATAATTTGATAATGTTCTCACTCTATAATCCTCTAATTTATATATATACATATATTCATATATATTATCATAGGTTTCAATCTAATTAACAATTATATGAGTATATTTATGTATTCATTAACATGTCTTATTGTTTTCTTTTCTAATAGAATTGTCCCATGATTTTAATATAATAACTTTATTTTATTTATCCGCTCATTAAAAAGTCATCTAAAATAACTAAAGAATTTATATGATCATATTTATAAACATCTCAATACATATTTATCACAAACAAATTACTTTCACTAACACAACAAAAGCCATAAACTTCAAAAAACTTTTAAATCATCATTTACGTTTTCTCTTTACACTTATTTTGAAATCACTTAAAATAATTAATAAAACTATATCAGCATATTATATAAATATCTAACCAAGCATTTAACACAACAAATTACTTTTAAATAAAACCATATATATATATATTCAATTTAAGTATTCTGTTGAATTACAAAACAGTATTAAATCCGTTTACCACAGAATAGACAATTGTCAATAGCTTAAAATTTTACATAAATTAACAAAAACCATACATATTCTACATATCTAGATATGCATAATACCAAACCTTCTTCTTTAAATTAAAATTATGGTATATATAAATCTTGTACACATACATATAAATATCTATATTTAAAATACTACTGTAATAACATAATGGAACATACTTAACTTGTTGTTTTAAATAGTCCCTACTAATTACAGCATATATATAGATCCTAACACACCCATATATATATATATATATATATATCTTCATAAATATAAACTTACATATCAGTGCCCATAAGCAATCGGCAACATGCATAACAAAAAGGGAAAAGCTTAATTTTAAATTACACTCCAAGGAAGATAGAGGGGCCGACTAGTTTAGATAAGGCATTGGGCACCATACTACAGCTGAACCACAAGACTAATAAATATCCCCACCTAATACTAGAGCAGCAATATTATGCCATGGAAGGGTCAATGAAAACAAACACTATAGTTGTGTAACCATCGACAAAGCAATATGGACATGAATTCAACTTGGGCGTAAGGCATCACTGCTAATTACAAATACATAGAGAATAAACAATATGTAGTGCCCCTCCTTTGTGGCCTTTCTGGATATTGGTGTAAGTATTTATTTGTGCTTCATTTTTTATGGTGTCATTGATTTGTGTGGTAAACAAAAGGGTTTTGTTAATCAGGTAATTAAATTAAAATTTTCCTACAAGGTAACTTATATGAATTTGAAAAATTAAAATAATAATTAAATAAATTAAGTCTATGGAATGTAGAATAAATAATTATCATTTATAAACAAATTGATTTTTATTGTAAAAAGTATTGTAATTAATAATTTATTATCACATGAAGATAATTATTTAAATATGATAAAACAATGTGATTTCAAATAAATCTTGAAGATAAGTGTTGATGGTGTTTTCTGCACAACAACAACTCAGAAAAAATATAATATCCTATCTCTCTTGAAAGGTAAATCTCTATTAGCAAGCCTTAAGAGATAACCCCAAGGTCTCTAATGTTAGGTCTTGACAATGCATAAACAACTTAGTGATAAATGTGAAAATGCTGGTAATCACAATGGGGCCTTACTACAAGCAATTACCGAATCTTAAGCTTATTAGATTTTGTAATATGGTGATACTTGAAATCCTAAATCTAACCCAAATGATAAAATAAATAGCAAAAGATAAGGGTTTAAGAGAGATTCCTAAGATTAAAACTACTCCTAAGATTAATAATGCAAATGATAAGGGGTTCACCCTGCAGCCCGAACGGTTGGTTGAGCTAAGGCTTTGGGTTCATCCCATATAGGTCCAAGGTTCGATTCACGTTGGCCGGGTTAACTCGGAGGAGTCCTGTTGCGAGCTCAGGGCTTCTCCCCAGGGGGATTAGTTTCGCCTTGGATCGCCCCACCACCACCCCAACTCGACAGCCAAAGTAAGCCAGAGGCACGGTCTGGTGGGAATCGCTGGGCCTTGGTTGGAGATACCTCTTGAGTATCAAAAAAAATAATAATAATGCAAATGATAAAATACTTGAAATGGACCAATCCCTCAAAAACTAGTTCTTGCTTGACCCAGATGAATCTGCAATCTTACAGAAATAGTGCAATCTTCTAATACATTAAAGATTTTTCAGATCATGAAAATTCATTCAAACCAACCCTATTTCAATTGAAGTGAATAAAGTTTCACAATTGAACTAAGAACAATGAATATTAAAGTCCAGTCTAACTTTGCAAAGCAACTCACAATCAGCTAGCTGCAAAAAGTATGGACTAGGGATTGCTGTAAACACTTCAAGCATCAAACCATAAACACCATTGAATCATATCTAATTCTAAATCTAACATATATCAAATAACCTTGAGCAATTTCAAAAGATAGAACTAGAAGGACCATGCACGATAAATCAACACACGAGAGATCACCAAAGCACAATGTCTTCAATTGTATTGAATCATCCAATAACTACAGTTCCAGTATTCTGTGTTACAACACTTGCTCCAAAATAAGACTAACTCCTAGCTCTAACTGTTTGCATTACTACCCTACTTTCTTCTAAGCCTATTTCTTCTACTCTAATCCCCTTTTCAAATGAGAAGGCACTGGCCTTTATAAGAACTTACATTTTGAACCAATGAGCAGGATTTAATTCATCCCATGGCTACAATTGCACTTCTAGAAGCATCAAGCCATTATGTTAGGGTTTTACACCTCTGATACATCATCAATCAATAGGGTACATCCGATTACATCTTTGAGCAATGATAAAACAAAATTCTTCTAGCTGGAATTTAAAGAAAATTTTGATTGGTAGGATAAAACAACAGCTTCACATGTCATTCTTATTTAAGTTACATCTCTAGTTGGCACACAATTGGGCACAGATCCTGATGTGAGCATCATTATCTAATATTGAAGTTTAGATTAAATTGCAATATAGGTCCATTTGAACAGTTTATCCATCTACACATTTCCATATGTAGGCGTACATTCAAGTTCTTAAATAGAAATTTTAAATCCTTCTGGTAGCCTGTTAGGCATGCATCCATATGAGGGGCATCCTGGGGAAATTAGAAAACTCCCTGTTTGGCACACTTTCTTATGTAGGTGTCAAGGGAATTTAGTTTTCTTCTCCAAACTTCATCCTTTGCATCCTTCAAATTGTACTCCTAGGCCATTATTATACAAACTTATAAGATGGTTGTCATTAATCATACCCACTCATAGAATTAGACCCAACCAAATCAAGGAATAAATACTTTTATCCTCTAAGATACTAATGCAATTTTTCTACTCTTGCTTAGAAAAGGAGGACAAAAGGGAAAATACACCCCCTTTAGATCTTATCACGGATCTTATCTATAACATGCGGAGTAGACTTGCAAACTGGAAAAAATTCTAACAATTCCGTCCTCTATCACTCATCACGATTTCTTTATTTCTTTGCATTTAAAGTCAATATCCTCCACATGGCTGACAAAATAACATGGAACCTCATACTGATACCAACAAGTCCCTTGTAGATAACTTTACTCTGTATGCACTCCTCTGTTAGTAACATCTCTCCACAATTGTCGGTCATTGATCCTCCTCTGATTCCATGCCACACGAATATTGAATTCCTATTCAACCCAAAATGAATTAGAGTATACATTTTCATTGGTCATGCTAAAGCTCAAGGTCCTTCATCTTTGAATGTTTCGTTCAAAATTCAACTTGGGATATCTCGCTATTGCCGCAGATCCCACTACCTTCATTGTGTAGTTGCATACTAATCAGATGGTCTTCATTCCAACATTTCCTTGAATAGCACGTGTAAAATGTTACACTGGTACTCTTAATTCACATCACTCAAACATTGAACTCTCCCATTCAATGTTTTCAACTGTTCACAATCATTAGCAAAATCACCTACACCTTCTTCGAGAGCCACGAATCACATGATTTTCACTTCATTGCAAATTTCACTGCAACAAAGAATTCCTTATCTCATCACTTTATAGTTTTCGCAGACTTACCACAAGGAAACTATGGGCCTTTTAAAACTTTGGATATCCCAAATTCATCTCATACTTCGTAGCAGACTACATATCACATAGATTTATTTTATGTCAAATTTCCTCTGATTGCACATTCAAGTGGTATCTTCATTCCTTAGATTCATTCGACACTAACTCATTTGACTGCAAAATCCGACAAAAATGTCTGACAAAATATGTATAAGTTGATGTATCATTGGGTGCTTGGAAAATTTGATGTATAATTTTAAATTTTTAAAAAGTTTATCCCTGATGTTCATTGAAATTTTGACGAACCTTGGTTTCATCGAAATTTCAACAAACATGAAAAATAAGAAAAAAATCAAATTGTGGCCGACATAAAGAAAAGTGAGTTTGCTGATTTATTGCGATAGTGTTTTTCTGTACTTGAGACAGTTTGTGGAGAACTAAGGATGATTTTCTTGGAAAAAATTAGAAAAAATTCAAGAAGATATCGCCAGGTTGAGGATAGTCATTTTTTTTGTTGCAGAATTTAGTTGTGAAGTCAGATTTGTAGTTCCAGGTTTGAAAATCATATTTTAAAGCAACATTTCATCAGATTTCATTTTTAGAGGTTTAGGGTTTCGAGAATTTCATGTCCAGATTTTGTTGTGTGGAATCACCATAAGATCACAACCAAGGAACAGATTCTTGTGATTGTAATTATGTGATCCATAACTCTATTGGTCATGTGGCATAGTTGTGCTATAATAAATACATGATGCATTCATGTGTGACCCAAGTTTAATGTGGCTATGTTGTGATAGAAATGGATGCAGTCATATAATGTAGTTAATTCAGGTTGTATAGTATAGATGTCAATCATCATTGGGTGCATTCAGGTTGTCTCAAGTTTAATAGGTTAGGATGTAATTATAGCATGATTGAAGAGTGATTACCTCTTGCTACAATAAAGAGCCTATAAATTTGGTTGATATGTAGAGTGGTTGTGTTATATCAATTATGTAGTGCATTCAAGCACAACCCATGTTTAATGGGCTATTCTAGAGAGTGAGATTTTCTAAACCTTATGAATGTTACTTAAAACTGTATAGCTTAAACTACAAACCAAGTTTGTTCCATACTTGAATGCAATCTTGGGTTACCACAAACTATAATAATGTGATCTGCTAATAACCATTATGGAAAGTATTAAAGCAAAACCCATGCTATATAGGATACATTTCCTTGATCAGGTTTACATACCTTAATGATCAAACACAAGCTTCCCACACACTCTAGGATACAATCCAAGATCATACCACAACTTTGTCAAGACAACTAATTTTTTGACCCAAGATTTAAGGTTGTTTTTTAATACCAATAGAAGCATTGGTAAGAGCATGATTAGAGTACAAACCCTAGGCCTCCTTAGAAACATAAACAATAACTCTAGCGGATTAGTGAGGTTGCAATACCAGAAAGATTGAGACATTATAGCTAATAACAAAATCTTGCAATCTAAAGATTGTAGCCAATAAAAAACACAATATGTAGCTTAGTGACATTTGTAAATACAATCTACGGTAAGAAGAATGATAGTCACTTGAGATGTGACAGTCAAAAAGAGGCTGAGCAGTGACAAGATAATAAAGCACAAACCTTGCATAGTAAAGTGGAGATTTTAACAGTGAGTTTCCTTACCCCCTTGCTGACTTTAAGGGTTTTTCAAATGATTTTGGTAGTGTTAGACAAGGCAAACGCAATCAGGGAATGACCATCCAAATGAAGTAACAATGGTAAGAATAGATTCTATGTTTCTTCTTAGCCATTAATGTATAATGGAGGTAGTGGAATTCATGTTTGAGCAGTGTTTTGAGACTCATCAAAGATGGGAGAATAGTGAATAATACCTTGTGGAGTGTGAAGTAGTGTCAATAAGGTTGAAGGATCTTAAGATCTACAATACCATGAAACAATGAGTCCCCTATAGTAAGTAGGCAATATATAGGGCATAGTTTGATTTTATAGAAGGATACTCATGAAAGGAATCTTCAAGTGATAGTGAGTGAGTTGTTTGAGATTGCAGCTGAGGGTGCAATGCCCAGTCTTAAAGGAAGTTAGCAAAGCAATAAATGTGCAAAAAAATCAAATCATACACAACAAACAATTCACAATGTTATCTTGGATAATGCCTTGAGTTTGAAGACAAAAATCTCATTGTATCTTGATGAAAGTGGTGACCTTAATGGTCAATCACTGACAACCATGATTTTAAAACATACTATTGCGCTTATGGAGGCAACATTTTAAGCAAGTCAGTGAGTGGTAGTTTGGAACAATGGCAGGTATGAAGGACTTGCTTTATATGCATACTATGCAGTCTAGCTTAAGACACCATTATTAGAAGAGATTGAAGGTGGATTATGGAACTCAAGGGTTACCATGAAAAGGATTAAAGCAAAGACTGAGATCTATTTAAAAGCCATGGTCATGAAGATATTAAAGATGTCACATGCAAAACCCTAGTAGCTGGAGTAATGAATATAGTGCCAAAGAGGATAGTGTGCTGGGGCAGATTTAGGAGATCTCCACATTATCTAATTATAGGGAAATTCATCATTTATTTATTTATTTAATTAAAAGAAATCATTCTAAACCCTATATAGGATACATTGATACTTCAAAAGACTCTAAAGGAATTTGAAATTATGCAAATATATGTCAAGTAAATACCTAGATTACAAATAGTAGCAGGAACAATGTAAGATTTGTTGAGCAGAGCATGAATGAGATAAGTTGCAATAAATCTTATGCCTCCTTTCACGCACATCTCCTCACTATTCTTTGTCATTCTTTACGAAAACACTTCTCCACTTTGGCAGTCTATGCTTGAAAATAATGTTTTGACGAAGGTTTTAGAGTATGTTTATTAAAATGAAAACTCCATTCTAGTGGGCTATGCCTGAAAATAAGATTTTGACAAAAGTTTTAGGGTATATTTATTAAAGTTTTAGAGTATTTTGGTGGGCTATATTCTTGATTCTTTAAATGATTTATTCAAATTGATTGTGACTAAATAAATGAATAAGTATTTAGTCATTTTTATTTGTGTGACTAAATAATTTTTAGTCAATGACCAAATTGGGAATTTATTTACTCATTTATAGCTGAGTTGCAAAAAATGAGCAGAATTTAGTCATTTTTAGTTGTTGTGACTAAAATTTTTAGTCACCTAGTCATTTATTTTTGAAATTCTACTAGTGTGTGCTTCCTTGTGCGATTAGGGTTCTCTCAATGTTGAGGGCCCTAGGAATAAGCTCGTCATAAGAAGTGACACATTGCATCTTTAACTAAAAGGATAAATCCATATTGACATTAGCAATGATGATACCAACTTGTTGCTCCTTAGGAATGGATCACTTGCTCTTACTAGCTCGCTACCTCCATCGTTGTAGGAAGTTTGCGATCAAGTTTAATATTATGATTTTAGGAGTCTTAATGGTTGGATATCATAGTAAAATCAGAATTTAATAAGTTTTAGAATTAGCATTTTAAAGTGTTTTTTGGGGTCATTAACTTCAAACTATCTTCTCTTTTGCAGGGGTGGTTGCATGCCAAATTTTTTTGGTGTAAAATATCAGAATTATTAGATTTTGTTACCTGTCTATGAATAAAAATTATTGGAGTGTGAGTTTCATATTTTTTGAATATCTAAATAGTCAAGCTTGGTAAAGAAAAATCATGTCAGATAATATTAGTCCAGAACAAAATGAAGAGAGACTTGATAGATTGTGGGCTAGATTGAAAAGAAAGGGTGGTGAGAAATGTTATTGTCCTTGCAATAATTGCAAGGGCTTAAAGATGAGATGACTTTTAATCACAATAGCTGAGAAACATTGTAGGTAGCATGGTCACGTTGAAGGGGGGCATGATTATCGTCCATTGGTAAGTTGTTCATTATATGTGTTTATATTGATTGAATTTGTAAATGTTTATATGTTTTAACATTATATATATATATATATATATATAATCACTTGATCATGATCATGGTTTATTTGTGTCTATCGTTATTATAAAGGTGGGGCACCCTAGGGCAGATGATATGGATTATCATGGCCCGAGAATGTGGTTTTGCAAGTGGACAAACATGGAGCTGTGAATATTGAAGTTGAAGTTAATGATCCTATGGAAGAAGATGATCATGCAGAAACACGCTGAAGATGATGGTACAAATACATTGATCCATGACACATTTAGTGGTCAAGCTGATCATGATGATCGAGATGACTTTGATGATGTTCATGATTTTACTTGTATTCTTGAGAAGGCATACGAGCCCCTTTATGAAGGTTTCCAAACAACTCTTCTCTCTTTGTATTGTTGCTATTGAACTTGAAGGTTATGAATGGTTTATCAAACATAGCAATCTCACGGATGTTAAGGTATGTCATATATGTCATATTTTTTCATCTATTTTAATTGTTGTTAGTTCATCACTAGTAAATAAAGGATGAAATATGTACCATTAATATTCTTTAATTAAAAAATTATTTTTTGTTGTAGATTGATTGGTGAATTTTTGTTACCACCATAAAATATTTTACCTCGCTCATACCGAGATTTGTCTACCATTATGAAAGATATCGGAATAGAGTATCAAGCAATAGATGCATGTCACAATGATCATATTATATATCATAAACAACAAGAATTTGCAACAAAATACTCAGAATGTCATATCAGTAGATATCAAATAGATCAACTAACAAAAAAGGTGCCTCGTAAGGTTCTTCATTATATTCTCATTATTCCATGTATGCAATGATTATTTAGGTGCAAAAGGTTAGCGCAATTTATGGATTACCATGCACATAATAGAAGTGGAGATGACATTCTTCAAATGCCTACAGATGGTTCTGCATTTAGGGACATGGAGGAAAAATGGCCACACTTTAAAGAAGAACCTCGTAATCTCAGGCTTTCATTGAGAGCGAACGGTGTCAATCCATTTGGAGAGCTGAGATCTATTTACTCGGTGTGGCCTATTTTTGTTATCAACAATAACATTCCTCCATGGATGTTAATAAAGAGGGAGCACATAATGTTGTCAATGATTGTTCCAAGTATTCGTTTACATCAATTTTCTTTAACGTAGTATAATCTCATTTGTCTTATTTTTTGCATAATGACTAATATTTTTTTCATTAAATAGTCATGAACATTAATTTATATATATTGCAGTAAAATGGTTATAATAATTATGTAATGTTTATGTTCATTATTCAACTAGGTAAATACCAAGTTAAAGATATGAATGTATATATCAAGCCTCTTATCGATGAGTTACTAAAGTTATGGAATGGCGTCACTATGTATGACGTCTCTAGACCAATAAGACAAAGACAATTTCAATTCCATGCAATGCTTGTATGGACAATTCATGATGCCTCAGGGCTAACACATTTTTGTGGTATGTTATAACATTTGACTGCACTTTAACAATGTTTAATTTGATGAAGTAGATATCATGCACGTTTTTAAAATAATCTATTCATTATATATAATGATAAACAATTGACATATTTAATCCAATTATATGTGAACTTGTAAGTCTTCAAACAAAGAGAAAATTTGCATGTCCAATTTGTGGTCCAAAGATGAAATCTCGTCGTTCAACAAGTTTAGGAAAGCAGGTGTTTGATGAGTAAAGGCACTTCTTCCATAGAAATCATAAGTATCGAATTATTGAAAAACATCTTTTCAATAGGAAAGAGGAGACTACATCAAAACCATGAAGAATGACACCTCGCCTATGGAAGTTGGAATATAATAGAATTAATCAGCAAGGTTATACATCAGATAAAATTGTTTATCTATCATATATGATATGTTTTGAATTTATTTTTTTATATTGTGTTGTGTTTACTCATGTTGTAATTGACAATGATTGTCCACTAGTATAAATTTTGACCAATTTTTCGATGACGGCCCATCGTTGAAAAATTGGTCAAAATTTACAAGTGGTCGCTGTTAATTTTTTTAACTTATATGCTTCATTAAGGTCGTCAAGGAATTAATGGCCAGCTTCCACAGGGATTGAAAAGTTATCCCAAATAATTTATTAGGTTTCCCTACTATGAGCAGCTACAAATTGTGCATTTGTTTAATACAATGCATATCAGAAAGAATATAACATAAACACTATGGAAAATATTGGATGGAAGGCATGACAAAGAAAAAATTATCAAAATTTGTAGTGACATTTAGGAAGCCAATCATGCAATGAAAAATGTCATTCAATTAAATAGTGATGGAGACCAAATTGAGATAAGTGCCCTTCCTTGGTTATTAACAGAGTAGCAAAGCAATGCTATAAAAGAAGTCATACGAATTTTTTTGATTTCCCACAGGATTTTCTATGAACATAAACAATATAATAACAAAAAAAGGTGAATTTGGGTCAGGGATAAAAATGCATGATTGGCATACCTTCATTAAGGTAATTATTCTGGTATATTATATACACTTGTATAATGCATGTACTTTTCAGTGTATTGTGTTTAATACTTTTGGAAAAATAATGAAAAGATCATTTTATAATTGTTGCATTACGTTCTACCTCTATCTCTCTGAGACAACTTTGACAACAATGTCAAGCAAGTTATATATGATCTTGGAAAATACATGAGGTAAGTAACGATATTTGTTCAATTCATTGTATATATCTTATAATTGCCATTTTTTTTACTTGTTATGTAATATACTGTATATTTTTGTTAAATCTCATTAATATATTTGCACCTTGAATCACTTGTAGATGTTTGTTATATAAAGAAATCCATAAAGAAGATATAAATTATTGGAAGAGAAAAATTCCTCGCCTAATGTGTGAAATGCAAAAGTGTCTACCTTTGACATTTTTCAATGCACAAGAACACTACATCATACACCAAGTTGAAGAGATTGAATTGTGTGGACCTGTACACACAAGGTCAATGTGGATGGTTGAGAGGCACTTAAAATTTTTGAAGGCTTTGGTTAGACAAAGAGCACATCCTGAGGGTTCTATGGTGGAGGGATATATGGTATACCAGACCATGGTGTACATTAGTGAATATCTTCCTAAGTTTACAGCAAAGATCCATGTAGATCGCATTTGGGATCCCAACTCCATTAACAAATTCAAGGAGTACATGGGGAAAGGTAGATTGAGGAAAGTGAGAGGTAATTATAAGATGGTCATGGAGATTAATTGAATACATTTTACATATGGTTTTTATGTATATTGTACTTTTATTTAATTTTTAATCTTCAATATACATCAATTATAAATTAAGGTTTTATACTTGTGGTATTTAACTAATATATCGTCGCTTGTGAATTTCAATTTTTGATATAGTTGGTCGAGAGTGGGATGCACTTCATTTGTATGTCGCAAACAATCTTGATTGGATGACAGTATGGATTGAACGATGTCAACAATTTGGTCGTGCATTAACATGGGAAGGTGTGGCTTCATTGGTTAAAGAAGCTCATCGTAATGGAGATTCCAATGTTACACAAAGGGAAATTGATTTAGCATATGGTTTAAGACATAAAAAGGTACGTATAAATATATTAATCACCCATATTATTTAATTATTTTCAAGTATATTGATGTATATATATCTTGATATTGCTTTGCATACATTTGGCCAAGAATAAATATGTTTATCAACGATATTGCAATAATTTTTACATGTTTGACATATTGTAGGTGAAACACCACAAGGCTATGTGGTGCAATGGTCATAAATTTTGAATCAAAATGTTGGATGACATGAAGAAAACTTGTGATTCTGGTATAACTACAGTCTTTCAAGTGACCAACATTTCATCTAGAAGTGATATACATCCAAAAGTCTTAGAAAATTGATACTATGGGATTTTGGATGATATACTTAAGTGTGACTTTAAGTCCTTCAGATTAATTTTGTTCATCGTCCTATGGTATAAGCTACGATTGAATGAAAATGATCCTGAGAGAACTATTATTGAACATGATAATGAATTTACCATGGTTAATACAAGGTTGATCAAGCGAGCTGGAAATGAGCTCTATGTTCTTCCAAGCCAATGTGAGTAGGTATTTTACTCAGAGGTTCCAGGTAAATTGGGTTAGTCATTTGTTGTTAGACATGATCCAAGAGGAAGGCCGGTAAAGTATAATGTGGTGGATGAAGAAGATACCAAAGAACTAGAAGATGATGTAGATGATGATTAGGATCAATGGTTAGTTGATGATGTCCCTGATGAAGATGTCGAAGAGGAGGAACTAGATCATGATGATGTAGGAGTTAATGTACATGAAGATGATATCTGTGTGGATGATGACATTATTGAAATTGATATCGATGACAATGATGATGATATGACCAATCCTTACAATGTCAAATCTGGATCAGATGATACAGACAAAAAGTTGGATGAAGAAGAAGATCAATGACATTGAAATGTATAAGTTATGCGATTATATTATCTATTTGATATTAATTTCTTAATAGAATTATATTTGAATTATGTGGTTACATAATTAATTCATGATGTTTTTAATTTTTATTCCATTACATAATTAATTTAATGATGTACTTTTTAATGTTTGAAAGGTCAAAAAATTAAAACATTTCAATAGTGATGTTAAAAACTTTGAAATTAGTTTGTTTTATGTTTCATGTGATCATAAAAGATTAAAATGTCTGTTGTAGAGGTGGTTGTTCAGTGGTTGACATGTAAATTCCTTTAAAAGGCATCAAGTGATCATTGTAATGGTTGTTGATGGTTGAGGATTTAAAATACAAGCTCTTGACATTCGAAAATTTGTGTTTTTCTTCAAAATTTCTGTATTTTTCTTGTAATGCAGCACTGTACAATCACATGCAGCCATATTTTGATGTGAAATCAATTTCAGGTTATGAAGATATGTGTTAGCTTTGATTTGAATCTGATTTGAGGGCTTAAGGCATTGATTTGAGTTAGAAAGCTTCATTTCTTTGCATACAACCCAGTTACCCTATTTTTGAGGGTTTTGTAGTCCATACATAATATAAAGGGGCTCTTACACTTTTTGTGATTATTGTAGCTTGTGTAAGACGCCTCATGGATACTATTGTAATTTTAAGATGCATGAATAGGGCGTAGGATGGGAAATAAAGAAGGTATAGCTATTGTCCTCAAGAGTTTTGTGAAGAAAAGCATGTGAAATGAGAGGTACTTTTTGGCCCGATGCTTGTTTGCTCCTTCATTTTCTAGAAGAATGATTTCAAGGCCAGAAGTATGGGTTAGCAAGTTAGACATTTTTTGGTCGAGTCTAGGTAGAGTTCTAGAGAAAATTGTAAAGTTGGATGGTTTTAAAGAAAATGCAATTTAGGTTTTGAGTCATTTTGTAGTAGGTTTTGAATTCATGGGGATTTGATGTTTTATGAAAGTACTGGAATTTGAATTGAAATGATTAATTCAAACTCATGTCTCTCCATTGTACATGCATATATGAATTTTGAATAAGATAATCAAGGGTTGTCTCATTCATCTCACTCTTGTGGTGTGTATGATTTTTGTTTTGACTTTAATTCAAGGAATTAATTAAAATGCTTGAATGGGATTGTAGGTGGATATGTTCTGTATAAGGATTTGATAAGTAGTATTGGGTTAGAATACATGTTGATGAAATTGTAAAGCAATGTTCTCAAGGATCGTATATGTTTTGTGTTAAATCTATCATAAACCCTTAGATGTTTATGAATTTGACTCCCTCAATGGATATATGGCACTGATGTAAGTTGTACTAATTTTTATGGTTCAGAATTTTGTTTGTCTTTACCTAGCGCTTGCTACAAATTGCAAATCAATGACTACTTTACACTTTGGAATGTGTTGTAGTTATCTCATGCAACAAATAGTTGATATTACTGATGAACAACCAATTCTATTCAGTATTATGCTATTATGCTGATCTATTAAATGAGATTATCTGTTGTTGTTAATGTTGTTTACGATAATGGTGTAGAGGTTGTAAATGCATTAAGGGATCACCCTCCTGGGTTTTGTAGAGCCCAAACTGTAGGAGGTCTTTAAAATCCTTGTCAGTTGGTCCAGGTCCTTCGAGCTGCCCTTGATTGGAATTGTCAATTCCATAGGTAAATTAGAAGACCAACCTAGTTATAGTAAAAACAACCAACAGGTAGAGGGGAGAGAGATAGAAGGATTCAGTGAAGGAGAGAGGGAGGGAGTGGGAGAGAGATAGAGGGTAGAGGGTTAAGGGTAGAGGGGAGTGAGATAAGAGTGAGTGTGAGAGAGAGAGACTTGAGAGAGGGAGAGGGGGTAGGAGGGTGAGGCTTGAGAGAGAGAGAGAGGGAGGGAGGGAGGGAGTGGGAGAGAGATAAAGAGTAAAGGGTTAAGCATAGAGGGTAGAGGGTTTAAGGGTTTAGAGTTTAAGGGTTAATGGTTTAGGGTTAAAGGTAGAGGGGAGAGAGATAGAGGGAGTGAGTGGGAGAGAGAGACCTGAGAGAGGGAGATGGGGTAGGAGGGAGAGTCTTGAAAGAGCGAGAGAGGGAGGGAGTGGGAGAGACATAGAGGGTAGAGGGTAGAGGGTTTAAGGGTTATGGGTTACGAGTTTAAGGTTAAAGGTAGAGGGGAGAGATTTAGAGGGAGTGAGAGAGAGAGACCTAAGAGAGGGAGAGAGGGTAGGAGGGAGAGTCTTGAGAGAGAGAGGGAGGGAGTGGGAGAGAGATAGAGGGTAGAGGATTTGCTGATTTAAGGGCTAAGGGTAGAGGGATAAGCGGGTAGAGTGGAGAGACTCTAGGAGAGAGAGAGAGAGAGAGAGAGAGAGAGAGAGAGAGAGGAGGGGAAGGGAGAGGGGAAGAGGGAGGAAGGGGAGAGAGAGAGACCGAGAGAGGGAGTGGTGCTAGGACAGAGAGAGACTTAAGAGAGAGAGAGGGAGGAGCTGAGATAGATAGAGGGGAGAAAGGGTTAAGGGCAGAGGTAGAGGGTTTTAAGGTTTAGGGTTTAAGGGTTAAGGGTTTAGGGGTTTAGGGCTCTAAGGGCAGAGGGAGACACATAGAGGAGCGGAGTGAGAGAGATGAGAGAGACCCAAGAGAGGAGATGGGGTAGGAGGAGAGACTTGAGAGAGAGAGAGAGGGTGCAGAGGTAGAGGGTTTAAGGGTTTAGAGTTTAAGGGTTAAGGGTTTAAGGTTTAGGGTTAAGGGTAGAGAGCTAAGAGATAGAGAGAGTGAGTGAGAGAGAGAGACCTGAGAGAGGGAGAGGGGGATGGAGGGAGAGACTTGAGAGAGAGAGAGGGTAGAGCATAGAGGGTAGAGGGTTTAAGGGTTAAGGGTTATGGGTAGAAGGGAGAGAGATAGAGGGATTCCGTGAGAGAGAGAGGGAGGGAGTGGGAGAGAGATAGAGAGTAGAGGGTTAAGGGTAGAGGGTAGAAGGTAGTGGATTAAGGGTAGAGGAGAGGGAGATAAGAGTGAGTGAGAGAGAGAGAGACCTGAGAGAGGGAGAGGGGGTAGGAGGGGTGAGACTTGAGAGATAGAGAGGGAAAGAGGGAGGGAGGAGAGAGATAAGGGGTAGAGGTTAAACATAGAGGGTAGAGGGTTTATGGGTTTAGAGTTTAAGGTTAAGGGTTTAGGGAGAGGGAGAGAGATAGGAGTGAGAGAGAGAGAGAGACCTGAGAGAGGGAGAGGGGGTAGGAGGGAGAGACTTGAGAGAGAGAGAGGGTAGAGGGTTTAAGGGTTAAGGGTTAATGGTTTAGGGTTTAGGGTTATGGGTATTGATGGAACTTTAAAGTTTTGTTCTCAATGTTCTATTTTATCCTGCCTTGTGTCTCTGGTTATCTATGGTGTTTGGGAAAAGCCTAAGGATGGGGTTTTACCTTTGTCTTCATGTAAATCCCTAGTGTTCATCTTACACCTTGGATGGGATCTATTTGGTCGTTACCTTTTGGGAAGGTTTTAAAATGACTTAAGCCCCATCGCTTGGTCTAGGTTGGGCCCCCTTTTGTTTTATCATTTTATTTCCTTCACCTGACTTTATTTTTCCTATGTCTTTTGTTGGTCTTGTGTTCCCTCGTTAAAACAACTTATGTCATTGTTTGTCGTCGGCCTAGTGATGTCCCCTTATTCCTTTAGGGGAGAGGGCCCAATAGTTGTGCAGGCTAACTTTCTCAGCATGTAGCAATTGACTGGAATATCATAGAAGCTTTGTGTTACTCAATTTTCACTTGTGGGCTCAATTAGATAGGGGAACTTATGTTTTCAAGTGTTTGTGAAGGCCAAATGGAGGAACATTTAAATCAAGGGTTAAATCATACATCTGATGCTATTTCACAAGGAGGTCAGTTGGAAATCCTACCTCAGTTAGATTTGGCATAAGAATCCTAAAGAAGAAGTCGTTGAGACCCTCCTGTTGTCTTGCTGACTGGCAGTTTGGTTTTGTTCATTTGAAATCTAAAGGTCGCCATGAGGTTTTGTATATCTCTCCGCTTGGGATGTCTCACCGATAGTTGTTCACAAGGTTAGCGTCGAGGAGAGTGGTTTACCTTTGCTCTGACCTCTGGTTGATAAATGGAGCTCTCGGCGTAATGTTTTGAGCTCAGTGTAATGTCTCGCTGATAGGGTGAGGTCTCGCCGAAAGGTTGTGGCTTCGGCGTGATGTCTTGCGAATGACCGGTGGTCTCACTGAGACGGCTGACATTGGGGAGAAGTTTGGGGCTTGCTATAATGTCTCACCAAAAGGTGGAAGTCTGGCTGACATGGTGGACTCTTGCCGAAAGAGATTTGAGCTCAGGGAAAGGAGTCTCGCTCGCTGTGAGGTCTGGCCAACTTGTTGGGGTCTCGCCAAAAGATGGGGGCTTCGAGATGATGTCTTGCCAACTTGTGATGTCTCGCCAATAGTTTTAACTCTTCGCTGTGACTGATGAGGCTTGCTAAGACCTTTTTCTGACCTGTTTGTCTTGCCGTTAGCGATGGTCTTGCCGATAGCGATGGATTTGATGTGGACTTTGGTGAAACCTCTTGCCAAAAGAGATTGTTTCGCCGATGAAAGATGCAGCGGTATAACTTTTGAGGGTTCGCTATCATGTTGCTATGACCTATTGCTGAATGTGATAGTCTTGCCGACAATATGCCAATAACTACTGCGAAGTATAATCGCATCAGGGAGATACGACTAGTGTCTCATTGACATGCGATTCTATTTGAAGAAATTTTGACCACGTAAAGATCCTATGTGGTGTCTGTTCAACCAATCAGAGGAGGCTGAAGGTGAACCATGGCAGTTTGACCAGTGTGAAGAAGATCAACAGACTATGTGCGGGATGGATCTACTCTGTGATCAAAGATGATGATCGACTTGGCGAGCAATGATGTGTGGATCTAACATGAAAATCAGATGCTGTCTCTTGAGGGGGTCAACTTGTAGAAGGATCTAAAATGATAGAAAATCTGAAAGGAAGAAAAGGCCATGAGTCTTAGTGACAGCTGGAATCTCTACTGGAAAAGGTAGGTCGATATTCATGATGCCACTCAGAAACATTCAAAGCAGCACTAACAAGTTTCGAGGGCAGACATGAGGGCTACAAGTTAATGCGATTGTTGCAAAAGATCTAAAGGCCACTCTTGAGGGTGATCTTTTCACCGACATGGATAGAGGGATGCACATTGAATGCATCATTAACTATAGTCCAAAATATTTGAGGGCTGACGTGTTCAGGAACCAACTCATTTTTCTAAGCCCTAGGGCAGAGGCCGACACTTTGGATTTTTGTTGTATATATGTCATTTTTTGCCTCATTTTGTAGGAGAGTTCTCCATATGTAGATAGAGACTTTGTGACTTTAGAAGTCCCTTGTCATACTTTTGCAAATTTTTGTAACTCATTTGGAGCATGATATACAACGTTTACCTTGGATACCATTGATTGTCTCATTTTTCCTTCTTGTTCTTGCAGCATCATGTATTGTTAGGTGATTGATCAAGTTATTTGTGAGATATTTTTTATTTCCCTGTAGCTTTGTCTCATGTATTATGCCTTTTCTACAAAAGTATGGTTATGTAGGTTGTAAATTGTGTTTTAAAGTTGTATATGACCCTTTTGATTTGTGAAAGTTACCTTTCCTTCTTAAAAGCGTATGCAAGTCAACCTTTTTACGAAATATTCATGCATAAACTTATGGTAACACGTTGTGCAGTTCAATGTCAGTCATCCTTACTCAAGTGTATACCAGTCTGAATGTTCATAGCTCTTATTACATTTAGGTGTATCACCATAGAAATAATGTTGTCATTAGTTTTAATTTTTAAGCATTCTCCTTTTACCCTTTTCCTTTACAGAATCTATAGTTTAGGTGACACCATAGGAAGCCGGCCTTCTCTGGAGGTTGACTTATATCTATAAGAAACCCATAGCTTTAGAGGTCTTCCCATGTTACACCGAGGTGTTGAATATCAGGTTCAACAGGGTGCAAATTTTGGTGGATAACAGTTTTGGCATGCCCAATGGGATTGAGAACTAATTTTTAGTTTCTTTTGTTTTTATGTTACTGTTATTTGGTGTGTACATCGGTAGTTTCAGCCTCTTGTAGGTAGGTTCATTCACATACCTGGCGACTCCGAGTGTGGATTTTTTTTGGTTTCAGTAGCTCAAGTCCTCACATGTTTTAAGTTTTTTGGAAGGAAATCTAATTTGAATGCAAAAGAGATGTCAGGTTTTTAGGGGAATATGACCTTTTACCCTCCATTCCATGAAAACCTTGCATATATGTCCTCTTATCGACCATATTATACAGAACGATCTGCTATCATTATTCCAAATGACCCTGTAGCAATAGATTTCCAACATTTTTATCATGCCTCCCACCCTCCCACTCCTGCTCAATCTCAATGTTGCCCAACATATGCTCAGATTCAACCACAGGAACTCATTTCTACACAAAAGCAACATGGTAGTTTCAATAACCAGCCCCAAAATGCTAACAAGGGAGTTAGCGATATTGATAAGATATTGCTTTATTTCCAAAGGAAGATGGATGATATTCAGAGAGAACAAGATTTTGTTGTGCAAGAGGAAGAGCTTGCTTGTCAAGCTTTAATTCACCATCAACAAGATATGGAGGTCCAAGAGTATGAATAGGAGGTTGCTGCTAGACAAATTGTAGCTAAAGAAGAGCAAATGAAAAACTTGCACAAAAACAAAAGCAGGAGTTTCAATCAGCCTTCCATGTTCTTGAACAACCTGTTCAGGAGGAGATTCCCAGGACCAAATTTTCAAGTTTTAACCAAAACTTACTTTCTAAGTTTTCAAGTCAGCCTTCTAGTTTTGAAATTCCAAGTTGGAAGGGAACATGCGTTCAACCCTGTGAGACGCCATTATCAGACATTCAAATGGAACTAAGCTCTAATGTTTAGAAGGAAGAGGAGGAGAAAATTATTGATCAAGATAACTTAATCCTCTGGGAAAAGCTTAAGAATGCGAATCTTTTGCATTTAACCATTAAGTGTCATCAATTGCAACAACAAATAATTGGATAGGAGGAAATCTCTCAAGTTCAAGTTGGACGACAAGAGGATGAAATGGAAGTAGCTGTTGAGAAAGGTCCATTTACAACTTGGAATAAGGGACTATCTCTATTCTCTCAACTTGATGGAGAGGAGGTTATTGCCGAGTTTTGCTCAACACTAGAAAATGAGGAATCTAAAATTTTGCAAGAAGGTGAGGAGAATCAGGTTGAGCAGCTTGCTGTAATGAACATAACTGAGAATCAGAAGGCAGAGTTAATCTTCTCATTTGATGATTTTCCTTACTTCATTGACAAGGATGAAGAATTGGACCAACATGAGGTTGATGGAGATAATGTTGATTTATTGTTGCATAAAGGTGAAGGTGAGTTTGAAGTCTTTACTCGTGAACAAGGAGATTTAATTAGCACTATTCAGGGAGAGCCACATTTTGATGTGCATGAAAATACCCATCAAGTTGAACAAGTCCTTGAACTGGACTTACTGTTTTGCAAAGAGGGTGATTTTGATGCTTTATCAAAGCTAGATGAGAACTACATTAGGCCTAAAATTAGTCTTTCTATTCAGAAAAGTAAAGAATACATTGAAGAGGATATGTTTTGGAATGATTTAGAAGCTTTCTGTACTAATTTGGGTGCTAAAATATTACCTCTTGATGAAGTTAATCATGAACAACTCGAGCTTACTAAAGAAGCTTCTTTTTCCTCACTAAGTCACAGGGGTTAGACTTTTCCAGCCAAGGCTATACAACAATAGTGAATGGGCAAGAAACCAGCAAGGAGAGCTCAATTTTTGTCTTTATAAGGGGCTGTTTGATCAGAGATTTATCCCAGATGGAGTTTAATAAAGTGTCAATGGTTAATCAAGCACTCACACATGGAGCCATAGCTGAAAGTGGCATAAAGGATGTACTTGCAGTTGAAAAGGAGCGTGTTCAATTTACTTATCCTCCTTTGAATACAAATGCATATGATCGGTTGAAAGAGGTAAGTGAGCTTGTTACCCTATTTCATGAGGCAGTGCATTGTATTTTTAAACATTTTTCAGTGTACCATCTTTATTCAGCTGCCTTTAAGCTTGAGAGTCATTGCGTATTGAGGAGAAAGGGCAGCTATTTCAATCATCCTGTGAATGGTTTTGTCTGACCGATTTCTTACTGATTAGTGTAGGGTAGGTTTAGATGTAGTTTTCATTCCCTAAGTGTTGTTTCAGCACAAGCGAGCAGTTCTCCTTCTGTTGTTTTGTCATGAAAGAGCCAGGGCCTCGTGTGTGTCTATCTTTTGAGTTACTGAGATCCTGGGTAAGTTTTTGATGGATAGGCCTAGGTTCCCAATGACTCCATTCCCAATGGATAGGCCTAGGCTACTGGTTTTCATGTTTAGCAGGAAAACATCCAGCTAAGGTTGCTAGAAATGTTACCCGATTTTCAACTGCGGGCTCAATCAGGTAGGGGAACCTATGTTTTCAAGTGTTCATGAAGGCCAAATGGAGGAAAATTTGCATCAAGGGTTAAATCATACATCTAATGCTATTTCACAAGGAGGTCAGTTG
This sequence comes from Sequoia sempervirens, assembly GCA_007258455.2. Taxonomy (NCBI): domain Eukaryota; kingdom Viridiplantae; phylum Streptophyta; class Pinopsida; order Cupressales; family Cupressaceae; genus Sequoia; species Sequoia sempervirens. The sequence continues at coordinate 314,019,007 of VDFB02047230.1, read as the reverse complement.
GAAAGCCTGCCTTAGTTAGATTTGGCATAAGACTCCTGAAGAAGAAGTTGCTGAGACCCTCCTGTTGTCTTGCTGACTGGTAGTTTGGTTATGATCATTTGAAATCCAAAGGTTACCGAGACATCTTGGTCACCATGAGGTTTTGTATATCTCTCCACTTGGGAACTCTCGCGAACAATTGTTCACAAGGTTAGCGTCGGGGAGAGTGGTTTACCTTCACTCTGACCTCTGGCCAATAAATGGAGCTCTCAGCTTAATGTTTTGAGCTTAGTATAATGTCTCGCCAAAAGGTTGTGGCTTCAGCGTGATGTCTTGTGAATGACCGGTGGTCTTGCTAAAATGACCAACATTAGGGAGAAGTTTGGGGCTCACTGTAACATCTTGCCGAAAGGCGAAAGTCTAGCCGAAGGATTTTTGATCAGCATACCATCTTGCCGAATGTTGGAGGTCTCGGCAAGGGTGTGTTCCTTCACTATGATGTCTCCCTGACAAATGGAGGTCTCGCCAAAAGGTTGTGGCTTCGGTGTGATGTCTTGCGAATGACTGGTGGTCTCGCCGAAACGGCCAACGTCGGGGAGAAGTTTGGGGCTCACTGTAATGTCTCGCCGAAAGGTGGAAGTATGGCCGATAGGGTGGACTCTTGCTAAAAGAGATTTGAGCTCGGGGAAAGGAGTCTCGCTCGCTGTGAGGTCTGGCCGACTTGTTGGGGTCTCGCCGAAAGATGGTGGCTTCAGGGTGATGTCTTGCCGAATCGTGATGTCTCGTTGATAGTTATAACTCTTCAGTGTGACTGATGAGGCTTGCTAAGACCTTTGTCTGACTTGTTTGTCTTGCTGATAGCGATGGTCTCAGCGACAATCTTAGGCGACGATATAACTCATGAAGATCGACATGATGTCTGGCTGATAGCGATGGTCTTACCAATAGTGATGTATTTGATGTGGACTTCAGTGAAACCTCTTGCCGAAAGCGATTGTCTCACAGACGAAAGATTCAGCGGTATAACTTTTGAGGGTTCACTATGATGTCGCTATGACCTCTTGCCAAATGTGATAGTCTTGCTGATAGTATGCTGATAACTACTGTGAATTATAATCGCATCAGGGAGACACAACTAGTGTCTCACTAACATGCGATTTTGTTTAAAGAAATTTTGACCACCTGAAGATCCTATGTGGTTTTTGTTCAACCAATCAGAGGAGGCTGAAGGTGAATCATGGTAGTTTGACCGGTGTGAAGAAGATCAACAGACTATATGTGGGATGGATCTATTCTATGATCAAAGATGATGATCAGCTCGGCAAGCAATGATGTGTGGATCTAACATAAAAATCAGATGCTGTCTCACGAGGGGGTCAACTTGTAGAAGGATAAAAAATGACAGAAAAGATGAAAGGAAGATTTAGCCATGAGTCTCAGTGACAGCTAGAATCTCTACTAGAAAAAGGTAGGTCGACATTCATGATGCCACTCAGAAACATTCAAAGCAGCTCTAACGAGTTTCGAGGGCGAACACGAGGGCTGCAAGTTAATGTGATTGTTGCAAAAGATCTGAAGGCCACTCTTGAGGGTGATCTTTTCACCGACATGGACAAAGGGATGCACATTAAATGCAACATTAAATGTATTCCAAAAGATCCAAGGGCCGACGTGTTCAGGAACTAACTCATTTTTGTAAGCCCTAGGGTGGAGGCTGACACTTTGGATTTTTGTTGTATATATGGCATTTTTTGCCTCATTTTGTAGGAGAGTTCTCCATATGTAGATAGAGACTTTGTGACTTTAGAAGTCCCTTGTCATACTTTTGCAGATTTTGTAACTCATTTGGAGCATGATATACAACGTTTACCTTGGATACCATTGATTGTCTCATTTTTCCTTCTTGTTCTTGTAGCATCGTGTATTGTCAGGTGATTGATCAAGTTATTTGTGAGATATTTTTTTATTTCCCTGTAGCTTTGTCTCATGTATTATGCCTTTTTTGCAAAAGTATGGTTATGGAGGTTGTAAATTGTGTTTTAAAGTTGTATACGACCCTTTTGATTTGTGAAAGTTACCTTTCCTTCTTAAAAGCGTATGCAAGTCAACCTTTTTACGAAATATTCATGCATAAACTTATGGTAACTTGTTGTCCAGTTCAATGTCAGTCATCCTTACTCAAGTGTATGCCAGTCTGAATATTTATAGCTCTTATTGCATTTAGGTGTATCATCATAGAAATAATGTTCTCATTAGTTTTAATTTTTAAGCATTCTCCTTCTACCCTTTTCCTTTACAGAATCGGTAGTTTAGGTGACACAATAAGAAGTTGGCCTTCTCCAGAGGTTGACTTCTATCTAGAAGAAACCCACAACTTTAGAGGTCTTCCCATATTACACTGAGGTGTTGAACATCAAGTTCAATAAGGTGCAAATTTTGGTGGATAACACTTCATTTTTTTTTTGAAATGTAGACTAGTCTCTTATTTATCTATAACTAAGGTTTGGAGGCACGAATCATCATGCAACTCGCCACATCGGTAGATCTTTTGAGAAGTGTCTAAAATTTGAATTTTTAAAGGTTCGACCAAAACTTAATCATGAAACCCCCAATAGTTGAACCAAAAAAATATCATTTGTTGCTTGTAGAATATGATATTTTTATTTAAATTAAAATTAATATACAACCTCAGTGGACCAAATACTTATTGATAACCATAAATATTTGGTATTTCTACCTTTTATATTCAACACATATGGACTAATAGTTGAACACAAAAAATCTATTTGTTATAAAAACAACACATAATTATTTAAAATACAACTTATATTGAATAAAAATGGACCAATAGTTGAACACTAAAACTTTTTGAAAATCCTTCACATTTAATGGGAAAATACATGTTATTTATTGTGCTCACCTTTTATATTTGTGATAGGACAAACTATTAATATAAAATTATCCAATTCTTGTACATGGCTACCCCAATTGTTGTACACATAATAACAATATTTTTTCACTATGATAACAATACTTGTTTAAATGAGTGTCTCATTTTATTAAATGAGCATTTTATTTTTTAAATGATATACTTATAGTGGAGAGTTGTGATATTTTATTTGAAACAAAAAAATACTTATTTCACTTCTTCATGAATGTATTTATGTTTTTTTCATATAACATTTAGAGGTTCTCATGTGTTCAAGTATGGGTCCATTTTTTTTATCAACATTTGGTTTTTTCTTTATTTACATTTGGACTATTTATTTACAATATATAGTATAAATATGTTGTAAGACTGGGTATTATCATCATGATTGAGTGTGTGACTATTGGACCCTGCATGACTACTAGGTCCTCTCCCCTAATAAATGTTTTTATTTTGTAGAGGGACAAGCTCACATGGTCGTAGATCAATCATTGTGTGATCTCATCCGTTCCCTGCCATCTTGTGATGACCCGACCACACTATCTTTGTTGATCACGATATCATGGGCGAGCGAGAAGTGTCTCATTCAGTGAAGCCAAAGGAATGATAAATACTTTGATGTGTCTTTAATACATTATGCTGTAGGTCACTAAAGCAGTTATAAGATGCACGTGTTTTAAATCAACATAGATGTTATAATCTCGGTAGAAAGGTGCTCGATGGTTAATAACAAGATTGGCGACTATGTTGAACGAAGAGGATTGCCAATGGTTGAGATCCATGGTTTCTCACCATTGTGTGATCAAAAGTTACGAGGTCTTTATTGATTGCGATATCATGGGTGGGGGCCACATGGATCTCCTTGGAAATGAGTAGTATGGTGGGCCCCTAATTGCCACGATGGAGACTATGTCAGTTTGCTTTGAAGGTAGCCATCTGATGATCTCACCAAGGTGAAGGATCGATGGCTAATATTTGAATCAACATCAAATGTGATTAGAGTCGTTCATGCAGCGTGCAAGTAAGTTTTAATGGTAGATATGAAATCTACTGCCATGGTTTGATCGAAATAAGGTGTGTATTTTACCTCACTCACCTTGGCATTATAAGGTGTGTATTTTACCCCTACCTAATTTACATCTCTTTCAAAAGCTTCCAAAACGGAGCAGGTACTAATGAATTTATCCATATAGCTCACCAACAAGTCATAATCTGAGTCATCACAAATTAATTTAATTTGATCATTGATGACTTCACTTGCTTGATCCTGCCACTACTAGAGTGACCTGATTTTCCCCTGCTCATCAATTATATTTTGTAACAATGTGTTACCCCAATCATTAAAATTATTTACCAATTCCCTGATCTTCCTACTCAAATCATCTAGTAGGGTCTGAAAACCTTGCAATGATTTAACCAACACTTGAGTAGGCTTTAATGATTGGGGCCTATTATTTGTATCAAACCTTGAAGCCTTATACATGACATCCAAATCACTGGCCCTAGGGATCTAATTTTCATTGAATGGTATCACTACTTCTTGATCCCTATCAATATTCTTTATTGCATCTAATAGCAAAGAATATAAAGAATGTATAGATAGCAATTTACTATCAACCTTTTCATTTAAATGCCTCAAGACAACAGTAACAATCTCCTTTTTCTTTGAAAGAGATCCCTCCTCACTTACCTTCAATGATGTATGCAATTCATCAATTCTTTGCAAGAGATGCTTCTTTGTAGGATCAATAGAGCACTCTATTTCCTCATCAATTTGTTCTAAAGGAGGGGTTAGAGAAAGATTCTGATTGGGAGACCCTAGTGTGGAAACAATTAGAGAAGCAAGAGGCACTGACCCTGCTATGGAAGGTAATGTACTAGTCCCTAGAGCACTTGATGTCTCTCCAATCTATTTATACCTAAACCTTTCCACCTCAGTCTGCAACTTAACATTCCTCTGTTGCATCTTGTTGTATTCCACAATCAAAAGGTTATACTTCTCCATTAGGCTCTTCTTTTCAACCTCCTATCTTTCAACAGTCTTTTGGGCCAATTTGGCCAATATCACAGTCAAATTAGTGGCCTCAGTGGTTAAGGTCTCTGAAGATATATTTATTATTAATCCTCCTTTAAAATTTGGATTAATATCTGTAACATTTGGCTTTCTTCCTTGAGGGGCCAATGCCCAAATTGCCAAAGTTTCATATTCCTCATTGAAGGAAGAATCTTGCAATGCTGCCTTGACTTCTTCTTCAAAGTCTTGCAAAGGATGCTTGGACTTTAAAATAGCATTAAATGCTACAACATCTACAATGTCCCATTCAGGAAGAATAAACACACCATCTTGACTCACTAGTCTTCTTCCCTCTTCAGGAGTGATGTTCTTAAATTCCTCCATTAATTCAACTTTTACCTCTTCATCATTATCTTGGTCTGACTTGTTAGGCCTTAGTTCTCTTCTCTTCTTACATTTATCTTGATATTTTTCAAATTTTATCCTCCATACCAATTGCAAGAATACAAGAGTTTTTACAAATGTATTGTCATCTAGAAACTCCTTACATACTTCCATTCTTGCATCTTGTACACTTTTTCCTTTCATATCTAAATTAGATAGAACCAATTCAGCTAGCCTAGAAGGGGAAGGCATACCAACCTGCATGTCCTGATCAATAACAATAATTTCATCCATCAGATCCTCCTATGGTTGATCAATTCTTTGTCTTTTATGGATTGGCTCGGATGGTGGTGATGAGGGATTGTCTTCTGGTGATGATTGTAAATCAATGATTTTAATTACCCCATACACTTTGAATTTTGTACTTGGTTGTGAAGGAAACTTCATTATTTTCTTTCCTTTTCTGTCAACTTCCTCTTCATCACTGCTATCATCCTTTTTCCTCTTTTAAATAGTCCACCTTTTTGTAGGCTAGTATGCTGGCCTTGCTTCAATTAGCCTAGAACCTTGTTCCTGTAGACCAAGACTTAATTCTAAATTTATCTTTTTGGTCCTCAATGTGCCCATAATTTCCTTGAAGTTCTCAATTAGAAAGTCAATCTTCTTATGGTATGGATTGAACTCCAACAATGGATTATACTTCGGATCCATCTTCTGCATAATATCTAATAGCTTATCATAAGCTATCCATTTCTCCTTGTTCAACTCCTGCATATTTAGATCAAATTCATTTATGATAAAATCCTTAGGAAAGTTGAACTTATTTACAAATTTTCCAGCCTTTATTCTTTCTTTGAAAAGGGAAAAGAAACCCTCAGGATCATGATGCCACTTTGGACCACACCTCAAATGGTAATCATCAAAGAATTTCTCAAAATGCACCTAGCCTCTTTTTGAAAAGGAAAAATCAGACACCACTGTATAATCAGGGAAAAATGTTCCCTTACCCCTCCCTGTGAGGTTGTCCTCATAGATACAACCTATTTTCCACATAACTTCTAAAAACCCCACTCTTGGTGGCACATTGTATGGCAGTATATGGGGGGTTCCTTGAAAACTGTATACTCTCAAAACAGTGCTGACTGGGTATGGGATAATGTCACCCCAGTTATGGAAAACTTTCAATTCTGGCTTCCTCCCTTTTTGCCTTAGGCAATCATGAAATTCCTCAAGGATCCTGGGTACATTCACCATCAGTCTAACCCTCAATCTAGAAGCAAAGCAATTATCAAATTGCATATAACCGGTGCTTTCCTTATTGCAAGATAAATTTGCAGCCCATAATTGTACTGGCAATCTTTCTCCATCAACTGATTGCCTTAATTCCATCTTTTCAGAGAAAAAGTCAGCATTCTTGAACAAGAACATATGCATCAGCATAGAATACCAGAAGAATTAAGTGCCGGTATCATTTTTCTGCAACTTTGACAACCCTTCATGTATCCTCTCAGTCAAGAAAGAAGCAAAGCCATATGTCACAGAGAAGTTAGGGTGTTGTATTTGTACCCCCATGAACATGTATGCAATAGGCATCACCACACCATGACTAAAACCCAAAATCTGACACAATGAGTAGAAAGTGGCCAAGAAATGATTTGCAAAACAATTTAATCTGAAAGGTTCCTAGTCATTGGGGCTGATATGAAATCGTGAACCTCCTACCCTAGCCAGATGAGGTGGAAGCAACTTAACTCTAAAAAGAGACTTCAACTTTGCATATTCCTGCTTCATTTCCTCAAGATTGATAGGAACCAAGTCTTCACTCAGTTCACTCAAGTAAAAAATCTGCTCGACCTCTTCTCTATTAACGTTCAACAGATCTTTCCACCATTATACTTGATTACCCGTGTGATAGGGTCATATCTTGCAACCACTGCCCTAAGTAAGTGTATGTCAGGGAAGATGTTTGGGACCACCAGCCATTTGAAAAGGGGTGAGGCAAATTCCTCTATCCATACCATAATTTGAACATTTCCAAGCCTGTGAGAGGAACCCCAACATCGACAATGTTAGAGCAATTATATACTAACCCTTCCCTTAGGATTTTCCCTCGCATTAGAACCAATCCCTTCTTCCTATCATTCGTTGACTAGGGAAATGATCTAGGAAATCATTGTACAAGTTTCTTCTTAAATAGTCAACTTGGCCAAAATTTTTCTTTGGCGGTGTCATCTTGGAAAAACTAGGGTCTTTTTACAATTTCACACTTCGAATAGCTAGGACTAACTAGAGATAGGAAATTACAGAACAAAACACTACAATTTCTCACAACTATAATTAAACTATAGCCCTAACACGTTTATCAACAAGCTCAATGACAAGCACAACAAATCTTTTCCCAAATTCAAGTGCAAAATGACCAGGAAGCACATAAATTAACTCACGACTTTGTTTGCAGAAGTCCCAAATTCTGGCTGTAGAGATTCACAACTTTGCTTTCGGCTTTGAAACTGCTCCGCAAAATACTTGAATGCTTTGTGATACAAATAAAATATGAGAATTGATTTTATCTCGATCAAATCATGCCATCAAATTTCTCATCCGCCATTAAAGCTCACTCGCGCGCTGCACGAACGACTCCAACCATATTTGATGTAGATTTAAATTTTAGTCGTCGATCCTTCAGTTAAATCAAATCATCAAATGACCGTCTTAAAAACAAGTTGATACAATCGTGAACATGGAAATAAGGGGTGCACCATACCATACGTTTCCAAGGAAGTGCACGTGGCAGTCGCCTACGATATCGCAATAAGTAAAGATCCTACAACTTTGGATCACGCGATGGTGGGAAATCGTAGATCTTGAGCATTTGTGATCTTGTTCCTTCAACATAGTCACTAGCCTTATTATTAACCGTTGTACAGCTTTTTCATCAAGATTATAACATATCCATTGATTTAAAACATGTGCACTTCAAGAACACTTTAGTAACCCACCTTTTAATGTATTAAGGCCAGATTAATTTAACACAGTATTTCCTTCATTCCTTCGGTTTCATCAGAGAGAGACTTGAGAGAGAGAAAGAGGGTGGAGGATAGAGGGTAGAGGGTTTAAGGGTTTGGGGTTTAAGGGTTAAGGGTTTAGGGTTATGGGTAGAGGGGAGAGAGATAGAGCGATTTAGTGAGAAAGAGAGGGAGGGAGTGGGAGAGAGATAGAGAGTACGTAGAGGGTTAAGGGTAGAGGGTAGAGGGTTTAAGGGTTAGGGTTTAGGGTTTAGGGTTACTAGGGTTGTGAGAGATAGAGAGGAGGAGTGAGAGAGAGACACCTAAGAGAGGGAAAGGGGGTAGGATATTGAAGATACTAGAGAGAGAGAGAGGGAGGGAGTGGGAGAGAGATAGAGGGAGGGATGGTTAAGGGTAGAGGGTAGATGGTTTAAGGGTTTAGGGTTAAAGGTGGAGGGGAGAGAGATAGAGGGAGCGAGTGAGTGAGAGAAAGACCTGAGAGAGGGAGAAGGGGTAGGAGGGAGAGACTTGAGATAGAGTGAGTGAGTGAGTGAGTGAGAGAGAGACCTAAGAGAGGGAGTGGTGCTAGGAGGAGAATACTGAGAGAGAGAGAGATAAAGGAAGGGACGGTTGAGGGTAGAGGGTAGAGGGTTTAAGGGTTTAGGGTGTAGGGTTTAGGGTTAAGGGAGAGATCAGGAGTCTGGAGTGAGAGAGAGACATAAGAGAGGAGAGGGGTAGGATATTGAAGATACTGAGAGAGAGAGAGGAGGGAGGGGAGAGATAGAGGGAGGGAGGGTTAAGGGGTAAAGGTATATGGTTTAAGGGTTTAGGGTTAAGGGTGGAGGGAGGGAGATAGAGGGGAGTGAGTGAGAGAAAGACCCAAGAGAGGGAGAAGGGGGGAGGGGAGACTTGAGATAGAGTGAGGAGTGAGTGAGAGAGAGACCGAGAGGGAGTGGTGCTAGGAGGGAGACTTGAGAGAGAGAGATAAAGGAAGGGAGGGCTAAGGGTAGAGGGTAGAGGTTTAGGGAGGGTTTAGGGTTAAGGAGGGAGAGAGACAGAGGAGTGAGTGAGTGAGTGAGAGAGACCCTAAGAAAGGGAGAGGGGGTAGGATATTGAAGATACTTCAGAGTGAGTGAGTGAGTGAGTGAGAGAGAGACTTGAGAGAGGGAGTGGTGCTAGGAGGGAGAGACTTGAGAGAGAGAGATAAAGGAAAGGAGGGTTAAGGGCTGAGAGAGACCCTAAGAGAGGAGAGGGGGTAGGATGGAGAGACTTGAGAGAGAGAGAGAGAGAGGGATTGGAAGAGATATAGAAGGGGGGTTAAGGGTAGAGGTTAAATGGTTTAAGGGTTTAAGGTTTAAGGGTTAAGGGTTTTGGGTTTTGGGTTAAGGGTAGAGGGAAGTGTTGGTTTTGTTTTACAATGTAACTAGGTTGTTCTTCTAATCTACCTATGGAATTTCCAATCCCAATCAAGGGCAGCTCGAAGGACCTAGAACAATTGATGAGGACTTTAAAAAAGCCTCCTACAATTCGGGCTCTGCAAGACCCGAGAGGGTGATCCCTTAATGTGTTTACAACCTCTGCACCAATATCATAAACAACATTAACAATAATAGATAATCAAATTTAATAGCTCAACATAATAGGAAAATATCAAATAGAATTGGCTATTCATCGACATTATCAGCTATTTGGGACATGAGATAACTACAACACAATCCCAAGATAAAATAGGTCATTGATTTACAATTTTTAGCAAGCTCTAGTTAAAGATGAACAAATACTGAATCATAAAACTTAGATCAGTGCCATATATCCATTGTGGGAGTCAAATTCATAAGTATTCAAGGGTTTATGATAGATATAACACATAACATATACGATCCCTAATAACATTGCATTGCAATCTCATCAATATGTATTCTAACCCAATACTACTTATCAAATTCTTATACAAAACATATCAGCCTATAATCCCATTTAAGCATTTTAATTAATTTCCCTTGTCAACAAATGATAGGAAGAAGGGATTGGTTTTGATGCAAGGAAACACCCTAGGGGAGGGATTAGTGTATAATTGTTCCAACATAGCCTGATGGAACACTGGATCTTTGCTCATGCTTGGGAAACCTTTCACCAAAAGATGCCATGAATTCACCTTACCCAAAGTATGCTTTAGGACCTCCATGAATACAAACACAAGGATTGTCATTTATCATCTTGCAGCAGTGGTACCTAAGATGATGGTACTACCCCTCCCTTGGACATTGCTCTCTTCTTACAATTGGATACATCAGTCCTCCTTTTGATTTTGTCTAAAAGATATGAAATGATTTCTAAGCAATGCCTTATTGGGTCAATGAGATCAACTAAAGTCTAGGACTTGTCAAATGAAGGTATATTATTGACACCTATCCCTTTGCTATTCACTTGTTAGGAATTAGTAATGACTATACAAAGAGAAAAGGAGATAGTGGAAAAAACCATTTATATTATTTATCTCACTGCAATCCATTTCATGGCTATAGTCATGTTGTCACCCAGTGTAGATTTATTTTTTCAAATTCATAGATAACATGAAGACAAACCTGTGGCCTTTAATGGTACTGCTTTTATTCATGACTATGCTCTGTTCCCTTGAAGCACCATGATTTATGATGGTTTTTATGCTGAATATCTTCATTAAAACACCCATGTGCAAGTATATGCCTTCACTATTATAGCCTATTGTTGGAATGGATGATCAATGGTATGAAAAGGTAAAAATACAACTGTGCTTTGCTTCCTTCACTACTTGTTGCTGATTATTGATTGTTGTTCATATGCACTTGTACCATTGTAATGCTTGATGTCCTACATGAACCTTCATGGCTGTCTTGTAGCATAACCTCATAGTTGTTGTTCATATACACTTGTCCTATGGCCTTGGGTTCCAAAATGAGACCTCTCTTAAATCATAACTGCTTAATTGTCATTTTTAACTTTTTGTTTCTTGTATGCAATCATGATCCATGTTGGATCAATCATGATGAACAAAACCCCTACATGAAAGGTTATGAGCATGGAAATTGTATCTCAATCACATGATATGAGGGTTCCATTGCTGTCATAAACCTCTTGTAATGACATGTTTTCAATAGGCATATTATCTGTGTCAACTAGAGTTGATGTTTCTTGAATGTCTTTTCCTTTTATGCCTTTCCTTAAAACATCATGAATTGAATGTTATCTGGCAACTTGTTCACCTAATGTTTGATTGTGAAGGCCTTGAATAGAGCCCTGTGAAACTTTATATTTTGTTTTTGTTGTTGTCCTTCATAAGACCATCGTAGCATGCATTGTTGGTTGTTGTTATCAATGACAATGACCTTTACCTATTGCATTCACTTTCACCAATACACCCATGAATGAATAATATAAATCCCCTTTGCCTCTTGTAGCTCTTGCAAAGCTGTTTTCCTTGTAATTGTATCATGACCTTGATTCAACCATTGCTCTTCTTTTGTTATGTGTAATAAATACACAGTCTCCTCATTTTATCTTTATTGGATAGCCACCTATAACATATGTGGGTGACCTAACAACTCACCTTCCTATGTGATGTGTGATTTTCCAATAGGGTTATGGTGAGAGGGGCTTGACAACAACTTGAAATGCTTCCTCATTGTTTAAAAGATGCGTAATTGAACTTGATGCATGTATGAAGTCACTTCCTTTATAAACAGATCATGGGTCTTCTTAAGAAGATTGAAGGACCTATCAACACAGTATGTTGCATCTTTTGAATCTATCCTTTCTTGTCCTGTGTTATGTTCCTTTCCTATCTTGTCTTATGTTACTATTCTTTTATGGTATTGGGAAAATCCTAAGGTTGGGGTTTTGTCTTTGAATGAATCCCTCTATCTCTCTCCCCTCTACCCATAACCCTAAACCCTAAATCCTTAACCCTTAAACCCTCTACCCTCTACCCTCTCTCTCTCTCTCTCGACTCCCTCCCTACCCTCCCTCTCTTGTCTTTATCTATCTCACTCACTCCCCTCTATGTGTCTCCCCCACCCTCAACCCTAAACCCTAAACCCTTAACCGTAAACCTTAAACCCTTAACCCTTAAACCCTCTACCCTCTACGTTTAACCCTCTACCCCATATCTCTCTCCCACTCCCTCCTTCTTTCCCTCTCTCTGTCAAGTATCACCCTCCTATACCTTCTGCCTCTCTCTCTCTCTCTCTCACTCACTCTTATCTCCCTCCACTCTACCCTTAACCCTCTACCTTATACCCTCTACCCTTAACCCTCTACTCTCTATCTCTCTCCCACTCCCTCCCTCTCTCTCTCACTGAATCCCTTTATCTCTCTGCCCTCTACCCATAACCCTAAACCCTTAAACCCTCTACCCTCTACCCTTAACCATGTCTCCCTCTATCTCTCTCCCACTTCCTCCCTCTCTCTCTATCAAGTCTCTACCTCCTAGCACCACTCCATCTCTCAGGTCACTCTCTCTCTCTCACTCACTCAGTCAATCTATCTCAAGTCTAAAATTTTGAGGAAATTTCTCTCTGCCACTTGACCTGGGTCTCCATTTTGAAACCCTTGTCCCCATGAATTAGTAGGGTTTTATTCCCTAGAGCATGCAAATGTTATAATTTGAGGTTGACCTGGTTGGTTAGTCATTGACCCCTTAAGTCACCTCTTAAGCCATTTGACATGTCAGTTCACCGGCCCAATTAGCCCGAAGAACTGGTCATCATTTTCCCACCGCATTATGTCTTCTCCTAAAGTTGGGTTTTAATTTTAATCTGGTGATGTAAGCCTAAGCCCTTAACCCTAGTGGTCATGTCATCAATGGCTTAGCCAAAGCCTTTCATGAAATACTAACCGTGCAATGTGTAGGTTTTTCAAATTCGAAGATATGGGAGAAGGTCTCGATCGTACCCCACCAACTCGCAAACCTAAGGTGTTGGCCTGTTATTTGGTGTGAGTTCAGCAAAAGGTAGATGTGTGTCTTGTATGGAATGTGGGTCCCAATCTCCACTATTGAGCTCATAACCCGTGGTTTTGGATCGACAACCAAGATCAAAAGCTAATGTAAATCTCTGCCGTTCCCCGCTAGGTCGCAGGAGGAAGATGAAGGTTGGTTAAAAGCTGCGAGGTCAATGAGATTGCGATACATAGCTCCAGCTGTTTAGTTTGCAAAGTGCATAGGACCTACCGACATGGTAGTTGGTTTTCGAGATGGATTAATGTTATTGGTCATGAGGAAGGTCAATGATGCTTTGTTGGATGTTAAACCGAGTTAGCCTGAGATAAATCGTTTGATCTGCCAACTCTTTAGGAGATTAGCAGGCAATATTCAAAGTTGGAAAATGACACATGGTGGTCATTTTATCATGCAACTAGTGAAGCATTAATGAATTATTGCTTGCTTGTGTAGTCATGTCGATCTCAATCTGTGTGAAGATGTTGTTGGCAACCATGAAGGGTGATCTGTGAATTCTCATGTAGCTCAAGTTAAACAGTGACAGTACATATGCCACCAAATTGCCATGTTTGCACATGTATTTTTACTAAGCATTGATGAAGGATGCCATTACCTCACAAAATAAATACAAGAGGAATTAACTGCTAATTGTGTCATTCTTGTAGCAGTTAGAGCACTTTTTAGAAGGTGGTAATTCCAGGACATTACTACTCAACTAGTAGATGAGAAAGGAAAGTAGTCGGTGTGCTCTATTACTAGTGTTGGTAGGAAAATAAGGTATGGGCATGACTCCTTTGGATGCCAACACTCGCCCATTGACCTTACGAGCAAAACTTCTAATGGTGTAACAAAGAATGACTCCAACTACTTTCAGTATTTAGCTCTCTTCAATCACGGCCTACCCTCTGATGAGGAAGTGATATATGTGGTGCCATTGGTGGTTAAAACCCCAAGCAGACGGACTAGAACCATATTGGGCAAGGAAAAGAAATAAGAGGAGGCTAAGGTTTCCTCTCCTCCTCTAGCAACAACTAGAAGCAGGCATGTATACTAGGGTATGAGTGTTGGTAAGGGCAGGGTGGCGGGTAAATAAGAAGTTGCTGTGTGGGATGTAAATTTTTGTGCTGATGATGTTGTTGTTGGTGGTGGTGTTGGTTCTGCGTGTGTGGCACATTTTGATGTCGATTGTGTGCCTTCGTGGAAATTTGGTTGCCTAGTTTTCTTGTGTGGATAGCGACAAAGGGGATTTTGATGACAATTTGTGTTCCCTTTTCTGATGGTAGTTACAACTTTAGCTTTCCCAAGTTGCACTATGTTTTGCAGATTCAATGTGTGGGAAGTTTTGAAATGAAAGTCAAATGCAATGGAGATTTTGTTCAAATGAAAATTTGTGGTGAAATTGCATTTGACCCCGAAGCTTGTTTCTCCCTTGTCATATAAAAGGGAATTCAAAGCTCATTTGTAGGGAGAGAACTGATGAAAGCTCTAGCTAGGTTTTGAGTTGAATATATGGGTAAAAGGATATGAATAGAATAGATAGCCTGTTTTGAGTTTTTGATGAATATATGCAAATTATCTTAAATTGTATGCAAATATGACTTATAAGCATGAATAAAAGTATAATTCTAATATATTTTCTCTGCTTATGTGGATTTTAGTGAATTTTGAATGAAATGTTAATGATGTTGTCATTCTTCTTTTGAGAATTTGTTCAATTGTGTGTCTATGTTTTTGCTTTCATTCAAGAAAATCAATTAAATGCTTAAATGGAGTCATAAGTTTACAATTATGTACAAAGGATTTGATAAGTAGTAATAAATTAGAGAATTGAGCTCCATAATGCAAGGCATTATTTGAGTAGTCCATTCTATTAAATTCTTGGGTCATTTCTGCTAACGGTAAATGGGTAACTAAATATTTAACTGAGGAAGAATAAAAGAATAATATGTAAATAGGTCACTCACTCACTCCCTCTATCTCTCTCCCCTTAACCCTTAACCCTACACCCTAAACCCTAAACCATAAACCATTAAACCCTCTACCCTCTACCCTTAACCCTCCCTTCCTTTATCTCTCTCTCTCTCTCTCTCTCAAGTCTCTCCCTCCTAGCACCACTCCCTCTCTGAGGTCTCTCTCTCACTCACTCACTCACTCTATCTCAAGTCTCTCCCTCCTACCACTTCTCCCTCTCTTAGGTATTTCTCTCACTCACTCACTCCCCTCTACCCATAACCCTATGTTAGAAATGTGTGCCTCAATCATCACAGGCTGTAACCTCTATTGGGGAAAAGTCGGTGTGACATCCATCATGTCTGGCCGACTAGTAGTAGTAACCTTGTTGAAATTGTACAGGTCGTTGTGACCTTGCAGGAGTCTTGCCAAATGCTTTTACTTTGGTGCCTATCGCTGTGATAGTTTATTCGTTATAACCTCTCACCGCTTGTGGAGATCTATGGCCGATAGGCCATTCAATTAGATATTGGGGAGAGTCTTGGATGTTCACTATGAGATCTCAACGATATAGATGTCTCACCGACAACATTTTCTATTGAAGTCTTTGGGGAGAGTCTAGGGTGTTCGGTAAGAAGTCTTACCAATATGGATGTCTCGCCGACAGCTTTATCCTAGAGACATCGGGGTGACTGGAACACTCGGGAAGAACTCTTGGCGATAGTTGGTGTGTCTCACCAATGGTATTCACCCAGAGTAGAACAAAGGTTTTAGTGTAAGGTAGTAGTGATGGCCAGAAGTCTTTCCGACTGTCGTTTGGTACTCGGTATGACTTGTGAGCATTCAGAGTAATGTCTCAGTGAAAGTGGAGTCTTGCCGATAGTAGTATGACTACGAAGTAACATAAGAGATCTCAGTGAAACCTCTTGGTGACAGCTGAATGTCTTAGTGATAGATGGATACCGATGGAAATGCTAATGGCTCAGTATGACTTAGGACCTCTGTATAAGGTCTTGGAAAAAGCGA